>CM061555.1:17152500-17566733 GCA_030864225.1 Capsicum baccatum var. pendulum
AATCTTCTTTTCTTGTTTTTTTAGTGTGTGTATTGGCGGCGGTGGGGGTGGGGATGATGATTTTGCATGTCATCTTATTTCTCAGAGTTGGAGTCTTTTCAACTAAATCGAGAATCATTGGACTATTAAAATATTTCGTATCTGTTTTGGACTTGGTTATTTCCTTGGTCGTGTACTGTTCTTGCATTTTTATTTTTGTGGTCAGACGCAAATCATGGATATATTTCCATATCATTCAGGGGCTATCAGCGAAGGCTGCTGAGCCAATGAAAGAGAGATATAGTGCAGACAAAATGGCAAGCAAATTGAAGCAAATTCTTGGGGACCTACTTGACTTGACCGAAGGCACTGAACCATCATCTAGCCAAACTGCTAATACTAACTCTTTGGATGGGGCATCGAAAAACACCGTCCTTATGGCAGGTATTGTCGGCCTTTTGGTTAGTCCAATTTGAATAATGAGATAAGCATCCAGTACTCCCCCAGCCCCCTGCCCCCCTCCCCCAAACTATGGCTAATTTTGCTACGATGCACTCCAACTTCACACGAGTCCTATGACCCCTAAACTCAATTTAGCATATTTTTTCTCACCTTTTTGTGCTGACGTGGCACCTTTATTACATAAAATGGAGCCCACATCAAGGTGCCACGTCAGCTAAAAAGGTTGAAAAGATTATGCTAAAATTTAGTTAGGGGATCCCATGAAGGTGCAGTGTGTCGTAGCAATTTTGGTCATCGTTCAAGGGTACTAGATATTTTACTCTTTTTGAATATCAAGGAATTACATTTTTTTCGTTCAGCCTTTTGTTTTTACTAATAACTATTGTTGAAAATGTTTAGGTGATAGGGTCAAGTTTGTTGGTTCTACTTCTGATGCACAGCGCTCGACTCCCGTCAGGTAAAATTCTAATTTCCTTAGAAACCCAATACCAACTTTTTTATACTTTTAAATGATCTGTACCTTCTTATATTTGAACAAATTTCTTATGTTATTTTGTGATGGTCTGTTTGTCATCTTTTCCCTTTCAATTTTGTCTTTCCGGTTTCTCATAAATGAAAATAATCATTCTTGAGGCATATCTCTTAATGTCATCCATGGAACTGCGTTATCCAAAAAAAAAAAAAAAAAAAGAATCATTCTTGATACATATACAAGTAACTATATGGTTTAATGATAATTCGAGTAATAAACGGGTATGTGGTCTTATTGAAAATGAGTATATATGTTCATATTAGCCCCTTTGGGGTGTGGGAGTTGGGGGGAGACATAAAAGATGGAAAATGAGTACAGAGAAAACTACTAGGTCTGCTAAGAGTCTAAGACATTTGCTCCAATAAACGATGACTTAGCTTGTTTATTCAGTTATTTCCAAGAGTAAAATATTTCTCCCTCCGTCTCAATTTATGTGACACTCTTTTTTTTTAGTTAGCCCAAAAAGAATGACACCTTCTCTACTTAGTCCTCCGTCCGTTTCGATCTGTTTGCCTTAGTTTCTTTTTAGTTTTGTTTCAAAAAGAATGTGTTTTTCCTAATTTGGCAACTCTTTAATTTAAACATCTCTCATGACGTGTTAAGACCACAAGATTAAAGAGCAATCTAAGCAGATTATACATAATTTAGTTTAAGATTACTTTCTTGGATTCTATGTTTAGTCAAACTATGAAAAAATAAATTTCTGCATTTTCTAGACAGTGAATTATTCTTCATCTCCAGTACCACATGTTGTTCTGCAGCCTATAACAACCTGAGGCTGTAGTTTTAAACCTTCTCCATCTTGTTCCATTGTTCCAGGGGACCAACATTTGGGACTAGAGGGAAGGTGGTATTGACTTTCCATGATAATCCATCAGCAAAGGTTGGCGTAAAATTTGATAGGCCTATCCCTTATGGCATTAACTTAGGTGGACTTTGCGATGGTGATCATGGATACTTCTGCGAAGGTACTTTTTGGAATGCCATGGCCGTAAATTATTGCCTTTCATTTATTAAGTTAACGACATTCCTAATTGCGCAGTCTTAGTTTACTTTCAATGCTTTTTATCATCTCTTCCTCTCAGTTAGTGAACTGCAGTTAGATGAAGCCACTGACGTGGATGATCTGGAAGAATTACTCACCAATACATTGTTTGAGGTGTGACTTCTTTCAATAAATAGGAATAAGTTCATTTGAAAACTAATAGTGCTATGTGGGATTTCTGTTATCTTGTAAACTTTACGCTTTACATTTCATTCTACTTTAATTTTTCAGGTTGTTTCCAGTGAAAGCAGAAATTCTCCAGTCATTTTGTTCATAAAACATGTTGCGAAGTCTGTGGCACGAAATTCAGTATCTTATTCAACATTCCAAAGTCGGCTTGAGGAGCTACCTGATAATGTAGTCATTATCGGTTCTCATGCTCAACATAAGAAGGTACTATTTTAGATCATAATGCCCAAGAATAAATGCCGGTGATTATATCTTTCCTGTTATAATGTGTACACAGTTTATTAAGTGGCTTGCTATGGAAATTTCTTATGGATCAAATTTCTTGGCTTCAGTAGTTATTGGTAGCAAAACTTTGTGAGACTGATGCTTGATCGAGAGAATGAGCGGTGACTTATTACAACAAAAATTTCAAAAGACCATCTTCGAAGCACAAAAGAGACATTAGGCTGGCTATGTATATCGATGCATGCATGCACATGCAGCATACACAGACACACACATGCACACACATATATGTATTACATACTACATACTGCGGCGTACACCCACACTCTCAAGAACTACAACAACAATGACATACCCAATGTAGTCCCACAAGTGGAGTATGAGAGGGTAGTATGGACGTAGACCTTACCCATACAAGGTAGAGAGACTGGTACTGATAGATCCTCGGCTCAAGTAAAAGCTTTACAAAGCAATTTGAAAAAATAGATAATGGGAGTGAAGAAGACAAAACAAAATACTAAAGAAAGAATGACCAGCGTTATTAGAAGCGAGAAGCACAAAAAAACTCTAAGGCTCGTAGGGGGGGCTACAGTCTCACATTAGTTGGGTATTAGAGTGGTGATTTGTTCGTGGACTTCGGTAAATACTCCCCTCATGAGCTAGCCCTTCGAGTCGAGTTATGCCCAATGCCATATTTTTACACATATGGGTGGGGGAGAGGAAGAGTTATGCCCAATTGCTTGACAAAATAAGGTCTAAACATGATTTTCCATTTTACTCTTTGCAGTCAGATACTGGAGGATCGCTCTTCACCAATTTGGGCAGCACTTTATTTGATCCCGCCTTCCCGGTATAAGCTCTTCAACTTTTTTAATAATTTTCAATTAGTGCTGAAAATATCTTGTAAATGAGGATGTCGAATTATAAATAACGGGAAAAGAATCCTACTTTACATTTACGCCTGTGTTCTTTTTCATCTTTTTTTTTTTTTGGTCCTGTTGGGCATTTTGGGGGTATTAATTTTGGAAGCGCGCTATGTCTTTTATATTAATCTACGGCATTTGGATACGAATTACTACTTTGTTTGTTTGGAAACTAGACTTATTTTTGAAAAACAAACTAAAAGGATTTTCGAAAACCATCAGCATGATCTAGTTTTCTAAAAACAGATACTTCTTTGATAAATGTCGCAACAAGTATTCTATAAAACCAAACCACAAAATAATTCTAATTCTAACTAATACCCATTTGCTTATGGCCGTGAATTAGGCCTTTCAGTTCCTTTACTCTTCATTTTAGGCGCTTTTTCCGCTTTTTCAGTGGCTTATAGTTCTGAATTTTGATACGTTCAGGATAGTTTTGGGGAGATGCATGACAAGGGGAAACGGTCTGCAAGGACAAATAAATTTTTGATGAAACTTTTCCCAAATAAAGTGGTTATTCACATGCCACAGGTCTGTTGTTTAAATTCTATAGAATTTTATATGATCTTGTTCTTGCTTTAGCAAATCACTGAGTAGCTTTAAGTATTGCAGGATGAAGCACTTGTATCGACTTGGAAACAACAACTGGATCAAGATGTTGATACCCTCAGAACGAAAGAAAATTTTAATAGCTTGCAAAGAGTAAGGCTTTCTGACCTTTAAATTTATGAATGACTAATTTTAATACATTTGTGACTCCCCTCAGAAAGTACTAGAAGTTTCCTTGCTGCCGGTCAGGAAAAACAAACAACTTCAAATGGAGCCTTGACTTCCCAAATATGTTTCCAATGCCAGTTGGAACCCTGTGTAAAAACAATAAGTTGACCTTACTGTAAAGATCGTCTTAATGTAGCCTTTCCATGTTAAGTAATCTTCACTGTCTGTTGTCCCCTGGAACACCTCCAGCTGCTGCAGAAGTGAACTCTGAAACTGAAATTCCACCCTTGTTGACTCAATACATCTGCTATGTATTCCTGATTTCCCCATAAATGCTGTCCACGTATTTCCAGCATTCTAAGACTGGGTTACTGCTCTCTGATATTTTCTTTTTTAAAAAAAATTGTGTGAACAATTTGAATGATTGATTTCTGAATTCAATAGATTAAAAACTTATTTATATATGATTGTCACTCTTATATAGGTTCTGAGTCGGATTGGATTAGAATGCAGTGGACTAGAGACATTGTGCTTCAAAGACCAAAATTTCTCTGTTAAAAGTAAGCTGCTGCTTTCACTGTTTTTCTTTTTTCTTTATATAGTTGTGAGAAGGGGGTTGAGGGATGTGTGGGATACTTTGGATTCTCAGTATAGTTTCGTCACTATGTCTTTTAGATCCTTCAAAATCCCTACAACATCAGTGTCAATCCAACATGATTTGGGTGTGGGTGTGAATCTATACAGTATTTGGTCGAGCTCTATACAGTATTTGGTCGAGCTAACTTATGTGCTTTGATTATACTAGTGGCTAAGAACTATAGGTTGATCGGATATTAAGTGTTATCAAAGAGTTTAAGGATTCTAATTTAATTTAATAACTTATATTAATTGTCGAAAATTTACTTACATACATGTCGCAATATATATTGGTTGTATCTTAATACTCGTACCCATACTCCTATCAGTGTCCTCGAATCCTAAGATTTAGGTGTTGATGAATCTAAATTTTAGATGCATTACATCAATGTAAATACATCCAAGTGTTTTTTGCAAAAAGAGCTGAACTTAATACCATTTTTGGGTGCTTGAAGGTGCAGAGAAGGTTGTTGGATGGGCGTTGAGCCATCACTTGATGCAGAACGCTCAAGAAGATCTTGACATGGGGCTTGTCTTATCTCCTGTTAGGTAATAAAAATAGCAGCACCTATCCATGATTTTCTTGACTGTAATAATTGTTGAATTGAAATTGCGGGAATCTTTTGTGATTTAACAGCATTCAGTATGGGTTAGAACTCTTACAAGCTAAGCAAAATGACACCACTAGCTTGAAGAAGTCAGTTAAGGTGATTATAATATTCCTTATCTGATGGTTCGCGAAGTTTGTATAAGAAGCTCCGTAATTTGATATGGCGAATACTAACTTGTGAACTCATGAACAAATTTGTGTCCAACGCAGGATGTTGAGACAGAAAATGAGTTTGAGAAGGCACTTCTCGCTGATGTTATTGCCCCCAGTGATATTGGGGTGACATTTGATGATGTCGGTGCACTTGAAAATGTGAAGGATACATTAAAAGAGCTGGTCATGCTTCCCTTACAAAGACCTGAACTTTTCTCTAAGAGTCAACTAACCAAGGTTTACATCTGCAATTTATCCATATTTTGCTCGTCTAATTACATTAGTTTGTATAAAAGCTTGGAAGTATTTGACCTTTTTGTTCAAGGATCAATTACTCCAGCTTTGTTTTTATCCATTTGTTTTTCCTACTAAAACAAGACTATTACCTAATAATATTGGTTTAAGTTTGACCACATTACTTCCACAGTTAACTTGAAGATAAAGACAGTTACCTATATTTCTTATTACTCTTTGGTTTGCTTCTTGGTTATAATTTTTCTCAACTTCATCTGAGCGATTTGACCGGAAGTTTGTGCTTGATGAAAAATGTTACTCCAACTGTTGTTTCGCCTTTTGGGACTTGAATTTTCAAGCACTATCTAGATATTTGTAATTATTTAAGAAAATATTTCTCTTCAATTTTGTTTGCAGCCCTGCAAAGGAATACTTTTGTTTGGTCCTCCTGGAACTGGGAAAACCATGCTGGCAAAAGCCGTTGCCACTGAAGCGGGAGCAAATTTTATTAATATTTCAATGTCAAGTATCTGTTCAAAGGTTTGTTTGCTTGGAGTTTATTTGTGTTCTATTTAGTATAGGTGATGTTGTTCATAGCAATTTCTTCACATTAGAACAACCTTAATCTTTTTCTTTCCAATGCTGCAGTGGTATGGTCAGAGTGAGAAATGCATAAAAGCTGTCTTCTCGCTGGCTAGTAAAATTGCTCCCAGCGTTATTTTTGTAGATGAAGTAAGACGTTAGCATATTTCTTTGATCTTTCCTGCTTTAAAATTCTATACTTTTTCTGATCCCTTTTGTCTCCTGTTTGTTTATGCGGCTTTCTCAAGGTTGATAGTATGCTGGGAAGAAGGGAAAATCCAGAAGAACATCAGGCAATGCGCAGATTGAAAAATGAATTCATGCTGAATTGGGATGGGTTGCGCACAAAGGATACTGAACGAGTTCTGGTACTTGCAGCAACAAACAGGCCATTTGACCTTGATGAAGCTGTTATAAGGCGACTGCCACGCAGGTAAAAGAGGAACGACTAATTTGCAGATATTATTGAAGAAATTATTTTTAACACTTGCTTGATGCCGTTTTCATGTCTTTTCTGTCCAGGTTGATGGTCAATTTACCTGATGCTCCAAACAGAGCAAAAATTCTAAAAGTGATACTCGCAAAAGAAGACTTGGCTCAGGATGTTGATCTGGAATCAGTTGCAAGTATGACAGATGGATATTCCGGAAGTGACCTTAAGGTGTCTTTGCTATTCATGTTTGCTTGGATAAATGACTAGTCCTTGTTTCATCTTTCTGATGTTTGAATTTGCTATATTTTTCTAATTTAACTCCTTTATCATGTAGAATCTGTGTGCAACTGCTGCATATCGACCTATTAGAGATATCCTAGAAAAGGAAAAAAAGGTACTATTTTTCTTTTATTTGATGTTTGTTCATTGATTGCTTAACTGAGGTAGAAAATAACATGTTGGCTGTTCCGGTGGATTTTTTCGGCAGTTCTGCTATGGATGTCTATTACACTTTCTTTAGATAATTTCTCATGGGCTTTAGAGGATCCCATTGAAGCAACTTAATTCAACCATCACATATCTGATGTGTTTCGGCCAACATGTAAGGTTCTGGGGGTAATGTGGAATTTTTCTTGAAGTTCAATTGTTTGGTACGTATGGTCCTGATTTGGTGAAGAGGAGTTTTCTTCTCAAAATCATGGAGTTAAACTCTTAAAAACTTGGGTTTGAGATAAGAAAAGACCGTCTAGTGCACAAAGCATCCAGGTTCTCGCAAGGTCCAGAGAAAGGCCGCACTCCAATGGGATGTGATGCAAGAAGTCTACCTTCATTCAAGCATTAGCAGCTGATTTCACAGCTCAGAAAAACCATAAGTTTGAGGGGCAACTCACTTGGTGGGCTCCCCTAATGTAATTAAAAATGTCTAAAGAATATCTAACAACCTAGAAGGAAGAAGCAATATAGATTCCGTAATGGTTGAGTTGGCCATTCTGTTCATCTGATTTGAGTTGTACTTGCGAGTATGATGTAGAAAGCAATTTAGGAGGCTCTTATGTGTGTATATATGTGTGTTTACTAAATCAGGTATCTAATGCTTACATTGATTATAGGAACAGGCTGCAGATCGTGCTGATGGTGGACCACCTCCAGCACTAAGCAGCAGTGCAGACTTACGGCCACTGAATATGGACGACTTCAGATATTCTCATCAGCACGTGAGTTGAAAAATTCTGGTGGTATCTTTAAACTTTCTAATTATATAACTGCATAAGCATGCTGACAACTGGAATGTGATTGGCTGTTCTTGTAGGTTTGCGCAAGTGTTTTATCTGAATCCACAAATATGACCGAGCTTCTTCAGTGGAATGATCTGTATGGAGAAGGTGGATCTAGAACGAAGCAATCCTTCAGTTACTTCATGTAAAGGTTGTCTCAATATGTGTAAATTTTTGTCAGTTGTGTGCCCTTTTGGGTTGCTGTGACCTTGGTCATTTGTACAATGAGTTTTGACATGTTATAGTGGGGGAGTAGGCTCTGAAAAATAGCTACTTCATATGCTTATGTCATAAAATTATATTTTTTTTAAAGGGGAAACAAGGGAGGGGATTATAAGTGGGGAATCGAACCTTCAGCAACAAGGTAAAAGGTTCAGAGTATTGCATTAAGCTAAGGGGTCGTTTGAACAATATTATGTAATGTTGAGATTATTTCTCATCCATTGCTTGGTCTAGTTTGGTGTATTAATGGTAGTTCTGTCTTTAATCATGCTTATTCATGTAGTAATATCCCTTATATTACTAAATACCATAATTTGTTATGCGTTAGCTATACTCGTATTTGAGAAATGGTTTTCTTGGGAACTACTCTTACGTGTATGACAAATTCTGAGAAATTACTAGCACACTGTTGTGACACTATGACAGTTTACTTTCAGTTTTTACTGTTACCAATCAATTTTTTCTTGTTCATATAAAATTAAGTGAAGGGTTAGGGTGGGTGTACTGCTCAGCGCTGTTCTCAGATCCACTCACACCACAAGAACTAGGAGATTTATATAATAAGAAGTGCAGGAATACAAGAACTAGGAGATTTATATAATAAGAAGTGCAGGAATACAGTAAATAAAGGATACAAGACTGTAATGTGAAAATTTCTTGCTTAAGGGAGAAAAAAATTACGACCCGCTGTAACACCACAACTTAGGAGGATAAGGAGTCTCATATCGGCAAAATACAGTTGGGTGTATACCAGGGACGGCTCAAGCAAATTCGTGACCTAAGGCGAAAATTAAACGGAGGCCTTACGTTTTTAAGAAAAACAATTATTTTTATAAAGTCTATTTTTAAAATTATGTAATCGTATTTAATAATTCTTTTTTAATTAATGATATAGTCAATGCATTAAAAAGTCTTTACTATATCAAACTCCTCAATTTTTTTATATAAAAAATAATATTTATAGATTTCTTAAAATTTGTAATTTATTATTACTAAAAAAAAAATGAGGCCCCTCAAATTTTGGAGCCTTAGGCGGCCGCCTTTTCTCCGAAGGGTTGAGCCGCCCCTAGTGTATACGTAAGCAAGTCTTACTTCCTAGTGACGCATTTTAAAATCGTGCGAGCCTGGGCCCAAAGCAGACAATATCACTAGTGGGTTGGGTCGTTACGGGGGTCTCTCGGGCCTTGATAGTTCGAGATGCCAGTCGCGGCCAGGGCCCCAACTCGGATCTTGACAAAAATGGTATTGGAGTCGCTCCTGTGTCAGCCCTGTCGATGTGGACCAGAGTTCAAACTGAGTTTAGGAAAATCTCGGTAAGGCGTTTGTTCCCTAGCAATAACTCTATATATGACAAGAACAAGGAAAGGATTAGCCAGCTAACTCTAACTCGACAATAACTCTAGTTATGACTCTAGTCTCCTAATCCTTTGTTCCTTATCAATAACTCTATTACAAGGAAAAGATTAGCTAGCTAATTCTAACTAGACAATAACTCTATTACAAGGAAAGGATGAGCCAGCTAACTCTAATTGAACTCCACAAGCTAACTCTAGCTTGGACAATCACCTAACTCTAGATGATTACGAAGAGGTTATACCACACCACCTACTACAATCATAAGGAACGTAGGCAAACTTTTAAAAACAATATTATAAATACTCAAATAGGTGCAGGCAGCTTTCCACCAACTTTTATACTTTTGTGTCGGCTGAATTATTGACTGTGATAGTGACTAGTGAGCCCAAATTATTCCCTAAGTGATAAAAGCTCTAGAAAACAGGTTTCAAGCTATGAATTTGTCAACTATCAAAACTAAAAATTTCACACTAAGCATATGTATGAATTTGTTAACCATCAAAATGAAGAACTTAACAGTAACATCATTAAGCATATGTATGATGCATGTACATACACAGATTAGACATGTTTGAAAGTGAAGACAAGGCAAGGAAGTACCACCAATTAGCACTCAACTAATGTTACGATGCATGTACACACTTCATCTAAAATCTAAATCACATATTCGCGAACTAACTTTGATATTTAAACAGATAAGGGTAAAGGAGCAAGTCCGATCCAATGTTCTCGAGTTTCGACAGTTGGCCCAAAAAGTTGGCTCCAGATGAATTTTTCAATCATAAAAAGAAATACTTAATTTAGTATTTAAGGCATTTAAAATTTAACTTATGCTAGTAGTAGAATGCTTGAATGGCATTTTAGTGAAAAGTTTGTGCACTAAAACTTCAGTTTTACAAGTTATTATCCAAGTTGCTGTAAGATTTTCATTAAAAGACGGACGCTTTGCATCCTCTAAGTGTATATAATCAAACACGATAAGAATATGGGAAACTTGAATTTATACCTTTTTATAATTTTCTTTTTCAAAAAAATCATTTTTTAAAACTTAATTTGGAGGTAATTATGAAAGATCATTTCTTCTAAGAAGATACTTTATTGGATATAATTTAATTTTGATGGGTTACATGTACATATTACACGTAAAATATAATAGATATCCTATCAAACTAAACAAATGCTCAAAAACTAATCCAAACACAACATTTATTAATAATTATATATATGGATATATCAAATGGTTGTATTGGTACTCTTTTTTAAAAATTTAATGCTATAATAATAATAAGTCTGTTAAGGCGAAAATATCCAGGTGACAAGTTGACAAGTGTGAGGGGTTAGTTTAGTCATTTCATCTAACGTCACTCGGCATTTGACGACCAATAACTCTCTCTCTCTGAATTTCATTTATACAGCGAGCGATCCGAAGGAAGTTTTTCAATTTCAGATTCAAAAGAGAAAACCCTAATTTCGTTTCTCAGATCCGAAAAATGGACGCCCTTGATACTGTTTTCGATCCTCTTAGAGATTTCGCCAAAGACAGCGTTAGGCTCGTCAAAAGGTGTCACAAGCCTGATCGCAAAGGTATTTACTCTTACTGTTGTTGTTATTATTATTGTATTTGTGTATACGGACCCTGCTAACGTGTATCATTCTAATTTGATTGTTTGTTGGTACAGAATTTACCAAGGTTGCGACCCGCACGGCGATCGGTTTTGTTGTGATGGGATTTGTTGGGTTTTTCGTCAAGTTGATATTCATTCCAATCAACAACATCATCGTTGGTGCTTCTTAACTGGTAATTTTCCTTCCAAGTTTCATTGATGGGTAATTAGTTGATTGCTTGTTAGACATCATGTTTTTTGTTGGATCTAAAAACTTACTTGGTTAATTGCTGGCTCTCTGTTGTACTATAGCCTGGATAATCTTCCCTGTTGTTATATGGATGTTATGTATAGTTTTGTTATGTGTTAATGGAGGGCTAAGATATATTGGTTCAATCGCACTCGGGATCAATTATGTTAGTAGATGTTGTACAGTAGCTTGCATATACTAACTATTCAAGTGGCCAGAGTTTGAGTCGTAGGGACTGAACTTTTGAACTTTTTCCTTTAAAAGGAGATGACCCATGTTTACCCCTTAGCTGTATCCGGGAAATGTTGAAGTTTCTACATGTAATTGGACGGACATTGGCTCTGTGTGACAGATCCAAGTCAATAATGTTATTACCTCGCTAGGGAGGTTGCTTCCTCGGTGTTAGTAGAATTATGATATAGAAACGTTTTTTTTCTTCCAATTTCGGGGCTCCAAGGAGTTACTTCAGAAAAGTCTTGCTCAAGGAAGTTCATCCTAATCAACATATATTCAGTGGTCTCTTCGTATTTAAGGGTTGTGTCAGTTTCTAATATGTGAAAGTGCACAAAATTTGACTATGAAAAGTACGGTAGTGCTGGTTGTTCTTCTCTGCCAACCAAATAGTGATATTACCTAGTGGGATGCTTGTCAAACAATAATATCATCACTTCATAATGTTATGCAGTTTTCTTAATTTTCTCTTGCTAGGAAAGGCACCATTTAGTTGTAAAATCTAGAGAAGAGAAAAGAAACATGACTGTCTCAAAGTTGATTGTTGATTGATGAATATGTCTTTGACCTTTATGAAAGCTTAAGATATTATATGTTATTATATCCCGGTGGATTGAGGTTGGTAATAACACCAACGTTGATGTCACTAGAACGGTTCCGTTGGTGTTCTTGTTTTCACTTAATTCCTATGTTGCTTGGACTCTTCAAAGTTGTCAATGGGTGCGTGTCGGGTTCGCCGAAACTAGTGTATTTTTGAAGAATCAGACACGGATGGAAATTGAAGAGTCTTAGCTTAATTCTCATGGGTGCCATATCCCACCACACTCCAGCTCCGGTACAAGAAATATATAATCACATGAACAGAAGAAAAACCAAAGGAAAAATTGAGTAGTAATATCTGCAAAAGTGTATGCTAATGATTATAGCATGGTGTCTTTGCAGTTGCTCCATTATCATGTTTTTCACATCTAAATGTGTTTGTGATATTGATCTTCATCATTTTCCGAGACACTTTGATTCTTTATAGGGTGATTTTTTGCAATGATGAAAGTGTAATGATCCTTAGCAATGAATCACTAAACTCTGTATTTGGAACTGCAGGCATTGTGAAGGAGAAATACAACTAGAGATGTAGAGCAAGGAAGAAAAGTGGTGCAAAATCATAGTTTCATTTTGTGGTCCGTAGCAGTTGGTTATGTATTATTATTTCTGAACCGCCTAGTTTCTGGGACTTTGTCATCTGAGTTGCTACTCAGATTTTGTAGACTTTACTGTTGATGTCAAGACATCCATTTTTTTCATTATACTTTTTGTCTTGTGCTTTAAAGCCTTGATGGAAATTGGAATACAGTTTTGAATGTCGCTTAATTGTGATGGAAACACGGAGCGCGAGGCAATTCCTTATATTATGGGATGGAGATGTCTGATTTGGATGAATAAATTATTAAATGAGTTTGAAAGGGATGGTGAGGAAAGGGGATAAATGATTTTCTCTGTCCTTCATGGTTACTGGAAAATGATCCTCCTATCTTCTAGATCCTGCTCCTCGCGGAGTGGCATAACTAAGAAAAAGCTATGTTTAATAGTTCGCAGAACACCTTATATATTTAAATGCTTCAAACTTCTTGAACTGTGTGTTGGTCTCAATTATGCCTCCCAAAAATATGTTGAGGTATGAAATAAAAGGATCAGTCTGCAAGGGACTACATTCATGGGAATATGATATTTGAACATGAGAGATGTAAATGAAGGTTTCTTCCAGACCCCCTTTCCTATAGGGACCAGGGAATTTTGTAACAGAAACCAAATTCCATTTTGGGTGTGGGGATAAAAACGAACTCCTTGACAGACAAATTGGAGGGTTTCCGCGAAGCAACACAGCATTTGAACTTGACAAATAAAAGGTGTTCAAAAAATGATCCTGTCTTGAAAGGCATTGTAGCCTAAATTATACAGGATTCTTACTTTTGTTTCATCGTTTTGTTGTAAACTGAGAGTAAGTCAAGCTAATGAATTGGATAATGTGACGTGCACAAACTCCAATATACATATAGCTTAGGCGTTTCTATAATCCGTGGTTTCTCGAAGATTAATACACTAGTCAGGTCCAGTTACTTGGAGTGCCCATCAATGTGGCAAATAAGTCGGGAACAATAAAACTTGACATCTGTAGGCGTTTACCAGCTTTCGTTATCTTCACGAAGATTGGATGAAAACTATAAACACCATTCAAGAACTAGGAGTTCTGAAAGAGATGGAAGTCATTTAGGAACTAATACAGCTACATGTGAACATAGCTATATCAGCGTTTAGAACAGAACCAATATGCTACATATGAACATAGCTATACCTGCGTCTGGAACAGAACCTATACAGCTACATGTGAACATGACTATATCAGCGTATGGCACTGGCAGTTATAGTAACCACAACAGGATTTTACCCAGGATTAGACAAACAGTCGAGTTTTAACAGTCAAGTTTTATACAGACAGAGATCCAAGTCTTACAGTTAAACCGACAGTAGCAACAAGGTGGATTTACAATTGAGAAAGAAATCACATTTTCCCTTCCATAACTACTAGTTTCTACTTCTACTGTTAAAGCCTCCAAACCAGCAGCAACCGAGATCTTCTAACTGCAGCAAAAGAAAAGGGCGAGATTTAGTACTAAGGTCTAATGGTTAGACAACAAGGATAGGAGGGTCTTTAGATCTTGAATGTATAATCATACTAAAAAACCATAAATCATGGATACCCGAAATGTTATATTTGTTGTCATGCCAATTAAATAAGACACTCAACAAACAGATAGAATTGTGAGAACCGAAAACTAATTTGTGACCACATCAACCTTGGTGTTCATTGTAGGTACACTTAAAGTGTAAGCAACATATTTCAACTTTAGAACTAAGATGCCACTATGATAACAAATGACTTTTTTTTTATATGAAACAATAACTTGACATACAAATAATGAGATGAAGTCATCATCATCAATGATATCTGATTCATGAATAATAGCTGCACAACAAATTTTAATAAAAATACATTACTCAAACGGGAGGCTAGGTGTGGATAGATAATACATGGAAAAATACCCAGTCCGGTGGTAAGCAACTGTATTCAACCAGGGATTGCCAAAGACAGAAGAATAAAAACTATTATAAAGGATATATCGGTTCAAGTTCCATTAAGGTATTTTTAATTGAAGACGTGTGTGATTGGACTGATAGGAAAAAAAAAGAAATTCACAATAAACCCAATTTAATCCCACGAGTGAGGTTTAGAGATGGTAGTGTGCAAGCATACCTTACTCTTACCTTGTGAAGGTGGGAGGCTGTTTCTGAAGACCCTCGGCTCAAGGACAAACAAAAAAAGAAGCGGTAACAACAAGCAGAAATAACATGAAATAATAGAGATCTAAGACTAAGAAATTAGAAGAATAACACTAATACTCCTGGTACAGAAAAGAAATACCCAGGGAAAAAGAGAAACTATGTACAAATAATCAAGGCCTCCACTGGAGTATCCCTTTTATTGGCAAATGAAGTGCAATCATCACCTTAGCCCAATGAGTGCTCTACCTCACACCAAAACTTACAACATTTAGCAGCTCCCTTGGCAACTTTTCATTCCTATATTTCTTGCATACATGGTATATATTACAGTTATTTATCCCCAGTCCCATTTACTCTTTGTTTCCATTCCTTTTCCCCCTTCCTCTTCATTAAAATCATTAAACCCCAAAAGAAGGATGGGCTAGAAAAGAAATCAGACTTGTGTATGAAGAAGCATTTCGAAGACATGATCAACTACTGTCTGACTATATCTTCAGTGCAAAAGATGTTCCGTTATTCTTTTTATCACTCCTACTCAATTCATACTTGCTCCCTTAAAAAATTCAAGGTTTTTCTGGCTCTAGTTAAGATAACATTTGATTTCAAAAGGGACCTCAAATTAAGATTTTAAACACCCTTAAACTGTCCAAAACGGGCGAGTTTTTCTTGTTAGTTCCAATTTCCCTTCAATATCCTAAACCAATTGGGGTCAGCATTTTTCTTTTTCGTAAAAACAGCAACTAGTTGGGGTCACCACCATTTGGTCACATTTCATTTTGATACTCCATGACTCCTAGTTTTAACCAAAAAAATGCTACCACATCTAACCTAAAATCCTCAAAAGGAAGATAAGAAATGGAAAGACCTTATCACCACAAGGAATAAAGAACAAAGCAATGCCACTTTCCGATTGTATTTATCAAACCAACGGTTAACCATTATCCATTTAGCTCAATTTGGGCCAATTTCTTTCCAATTGGTACATACAGTCTCACTACAAGCAAAGAAAAGGAACAAAATCACCATCTTTCTAATACATAATAAAGCATTTTCATCATTTACCCAAACTCAATTTTCAAACCCTAGCTTATCCAGATCTGAAAAGTAACAAACTTACATTTGGCCGTCTACGTTCCCCTGTCCACTGCTACTTCCACCTCCACTAGGATACGAATGTTCCTCCGATGTCTGCCACACAGATTGCCACGCCTGTGATGGCGGTGGATGCACATACATTGACGGATCAACACCAGGAACAGCAGGTCTACCAAGCATTACCCCACCGGGAGCCGGCTGACCCAACGGAGGATAATAGTACGGCACACCACTAGCAGTAGGGCCCACAATACCCGGTCCAAGCCCAAGCCCAACTCCCTCATCCTTAACTTCATCCCTAGGCACAATGTCAACGAGAAAATCAAAAATGTCCGTACGAGTAATCGCCGCAGCGATATCATTCTTCTGTAACGTCCTACGCTTATTCTCCTCAGCGTGAAGCCACGAACGAATCGTGAGTTCGAGGATAAAAAGTTCACAGGCTTTTGCAAAGAGCACAGGAGCTTCGGCGGAAATCATACGAACATCTTCATCAGCTTTCATGATTTTCTTTACACGAGCTAAGGGAAGTTGGTGGTTTTTGAAATCATTAGCTTGTTCTATTTCTTGACGCTGGTAATTCCAGAACATTTGCAGCTGTTGCTGTTGTTGTTGAAGGAGATGGTGGTACGGTGTCTGCCCTGGATATGCGGCTACGGCTGAGGCTGACTGAGCCGCCGTTGCCGCCGCTGCTGCTGCTGCTGCCGCGGAAGCGTCAGTGGGAGATTGGTGAGTGTTGGTGTTGTTGTCCATGGAGTTTTTGCTGAAAATGGAAGCTAAATCTGTATAGACGGAGAATATGATTTTATTTCAAAATAAGTAGTAGTAGTATTTTTAATAATTATGATTTATAGTATTTTTATGTTCTCTATTTATTATTAAATAATTATTTATTAATAAATTTTGTATGAAAATTAATTTTCATTTTTCATCTCGAAAAATTCTTCACTCCACTTAGCCTTATCCCCTAACGACAAATTCTTGTGTTTCTTTCGCTACTATATTTCTGAACATATTCCTAGATAACAAGCTTAAGACTTTTTTTTATGAGTTCGATATTGATGATAATGACAATATCAATCGTGATCTTAGTATGAAGCTGAAATTATTAACTAGGATAAATGGGTTAACTGTGAATATGAAAATAGATAATTTTATATACCCTTCAATTTGAATTAACATAATATAATATTTAAATATATAAATTTAATTTTAAAAATTTTTGACTCTCGAAAATAAAAAGTTACATATTGTGATAGGAGTACTGATTTATAGATACATTAGTCTTTTTAAATAAAAAATATTATAAAAAATGGAGCTAAACTATTTAGTTTTAAAATTTTGATTTGTTGTCATCAAATTAAAAATCCAGCTATTACTTTAATAGTATTTTTTTGCTTTTACTAATATACTACTTTTTCTAGTGTTATCACACATTCACACTTTATGCATGACACCTTTTTTCTGGAATGTTCTAAAATAATTCTTGTGCCAATTTACTAGTCAGATTTTAATTAAATAAAAAAATAAAAATTATTTTTATAAAGCGCATCAGGATTCAGGACTATTTGTAAAAGTGAAAGTAACATGAAATATAAACATCATCAATCTAACTGTACGCTTAGGCATTATAAAAGTTTTTATTTTAAAAATGAGATATAGTTTGATGGATAGAGGTGTCTTTTTCCTTTTTTCTTTTTTTGGCCCTATCGGATAATATGTCCTATCTACAAAAGAGAAGCGAAAAGGTACAGAGGGGTCCACACGCTGCATACTATTGTCCATCTGCCACTACAATATGACACGTCACTATAATTTATTATTGATACTTGTTCTTCTTGAAGACTTAAAAGAGTCTGTTTGGTCATGAATATATTTTATTTTTTTTCAAAAAAAAAATTGGAGTTAGAAATCATGGTGTTTGATCATGAAAATTTAAAAATTAATTTCAAAAAAAAAGTTTTGAAAAGAGAAAACAGGTTTTTAGTGTTTTCTCAATTTTTCAACTCCAATTTCAATTTTTATTACATATAACCCTAATCTTTTAAATTTTTACATAACTCTCCTTATAACACTACTTTTTCAATATTACGTATGTATCAGTTTTAAAAGATAAGATAATTATAATTTCAAACTTAATACTATCATAATTAATATATATCTCTTTTTCTCTCTCATCATTATTTTTCTCTCTTATTTAAGACATTATTTTACTGTTAATGATCCTAATTACTATAATATAATAAGAATAATAATAATTTTTCTGTTATGATATGGATGTTTAAAGAATTATAGTTGTGTAATTAATAATGGATAATCGTTTTCAATATTTATGAAATTAATAAAGTTGTAGCAGATTAGTTTACCACTGTCACAAATTATTCTCATTTTTAATTTGATTATATATATTATATTATGTACATCTTTATTATACTATTCAAATATAAATAGTTTTACCATATATATGCTAAAATATAAATCGGTGATACCTATTTTTCATAAAAAAAAATATGTTCAATTTAATAAATTTATACCCTAAACTACAATTACTACCTTTATATACCATAATACTTGGTATTTTTATACACAAAGTATTATATTTATACCCATAAATATATAAAGTATTATATTTATAACATAAATATACAAATATGTTATATATGAAGTTTATACCATGTATATATCATACACACATATATATATGCTTAGTATGTTTCTTTATAAGAAAATTAAAGAAATAATTTGCAACACCCTAAAATTTAATAACAACTCATCATTTCCTATTTTTTAGGAACGAAAAATAAAGGAAATAAATTAAATTAATTCCTAAAAGAATAAATCTGTTTGAAAGATAATATTTGTTATCTAAAAAATAGAAAGTAGTGATCTGTTAATATAATATTCATATTTAAAAATTTTAAATATGAGAAAACGGCTATTAACGTAAATATTATATATGTCATAATTGAAATTCATTAAATATGACCACGGATATGTAATTATTTTTATAAAAGTGGCTAATTGTGTTCTTTTTTCGTTAGTAGGTAAATTTTAGTTGGGTGATTTTGATAGTTTGTAAAGGTTGGGCCATAAAGTTATATTTAAAAAAGTTTTTTCAAAAGTAAAAAAAAAATAAAAAAAACATGGTCAAAGACAACTCCAACTCCAATTTCAACTCTAACTCTGGAAAATTTTAGTTTTCATGGCCAAACGGCTACTTATTAATCGTTTCTCCGTGAAAATCATAATTTTTCGAAGTTAAAGTTGAAATTAGAGTTGAAGTTGAAATTAGAGTTGTGTTTGGCCATGAATACAAATTGAAGTTATTTTTGAAATTTTGTGAGAGAAGTATGAATGAAAAAAGTAAAAATAAGTAAACTTGTTTTCACTTTTTTCAAATACAATTCCAAATTGTATTTGAAATTCTCATGAACAAACACATACTATTTTTAAAAAAGAAATAAAAAATTTTCATGGCCGAACAACGTAATTTTGCTAACTTTTTTTCAATTTCTGATTTAGTATCAAATATTCATATTTTGGGTCTATATTAAATTTCAATTCGTGCATTTATCTTATAAAAATCGTATTAATTCTTATTAAAGATACACAAAATTTATCAAGGTTTAAAATTTAAATTTTGAGAGATCACGTTCGATAAAATAATCTTCATCTATAAAGGCTTAAGTCTAAAATTTCAAATTAAAAATGAAGAAATATCATTCATTTCACAACAACTTATTAATATTGAAAAACTATAGGAGAGATCCCAACAAGTTGCAACTCTCTTCGTATTCAAGTGATGAAAGTGAATTTTAAAATATTGGATACAGTTGACTAAGTTTAACTTTTAAACAACAAAGTGTCAAAATCTTAGAAAAAATACTAAATAATTTTTTTTTTCATTTCAATTAATGCAACACTTTCTCATTATTATTACTTATTATTATTGATTAAATGAATATCTAAATTAAAATCAAAATACCGTATTTTACAGCTGAGGCCTTTAGTTTGGATCAACAAAATAGAGGCTGGAAAAGATCCAGCTTGAGTGAAATTAGACAAGTTAATCTATCTATATCTAAAAAGAAAGGCAAAATCACCAACTGTAGCACCATAAAAATAGTAATAATCTTTAAAATTAAAAATTAAAATAATAATTTAAAAAACATTAACTACTACACACAAATCCCTATAAAAATGATACAATTTTTTTTTTTTACAAAACAAAATCAACCTATTCTGAATTTACTTGCAGTTATTTTTTGAATTGGTGTGTGCTCAATTTTAAATTGTCAGTTTTAAAATTTTGAATTAGTTTTTTTCTTTATCTACTTATTATTATTTTTTATTCACATTGTCTCTTCATCAGCAGTAGAATATCCCCCCCCCCCCCCCCCCTTAACTTTGTTACTCTGAATAATATCATTATGTTACATCTATTTTACTTCATGTATCTGCTCTTCGTGTTCATAAAATGAAATTGCATTTGATGATGAGATGGGGATGTACATTTTATTCGAAATCTATGATTGGCAGAGACTTACAAATCTAACGTCTTAGTTTCATGCATACAAGTGAATCATTAAACTTTATAGAAAGGGATTGAGATCATTATCCAAACAGGAACATGTAATTATACTAGAAATGACTGTAAATTTAGAACCTCTGCTCGGAATTCTCTAAGAACCAAGTACTTTCTACTCTTATCACTTTTTTTTTTGTTGATTAATTTGAAACCCAAAGTTCCTTTTGCATTTTCGTATGTGTTGGACAATTACACACTTTCGTATGTGTTGGACAATTCTCTTAAAAATTTCTTTCATAATTTGTTAATTTCATTATATTTTTCTTTATAATTTTTAATTTCCTTTTCAAATAAATTAAATCTCTCCGTATAAATTTAAATAAAGGATAATAATTGATATTGTTGTATTCAAATTTCTATATTATAATTGACTTGAAAAAAATCTTCAAAAAAATGTTGTACTTATTCAATCATCTCAAATTTTTAAATTCAAATTATAGCAACCGAAAAAAAGAGACATGCAAACGTGGGACTCTAGAAGACTTTCAATAATCATATTTATCTTCATAGTAAAAAAATGTTCAGGAAACTATTTTGCAGGAACAATAGTCTGTGTGGAGATGTTGCTTTTAAAAGTTAAGTGGTTATAACTTTTCCTTATGAATTTTGCAATTAATACATTATTTATTTAAATATTTGATGTATATACATTATAAGATTTTATTTCAAAAAAATATCGTTTTATGATTTTAATTATTGAATCATAAAGAAAGAACAAATTCGAAGAAGAACATTGTTCATTAAATCCATGTTTCTTTTTGCTCCTTCTTTAAGCTTTGTTTTACTTCTTATTGCACCACATCAAACGAACTAAAGAAAAACTATTACTAAATACCAGTAGATTTAAAAAAAATAAAAAATCAATGAATTATATATTTATTCTAATTCAAAATTTTAATTTAAAATATTATGAGATTACACAAAATACGAAAACAAGATTATTAAAAATGTCAATATACTTTATGATAAGTAAAACAATTTTTTGTTTATAATTTGGACTAACTAAAAATAGCAAATAGTTATCCATTTGACATTATTTCTATTATATAAGTTCAAGTACCGAGGAGATTCACGACTCAGAAAAAGACTCTACCCTTCTCAATCCCAATGAGACAGCGGTCTCTGGAAGCTGAAATGCGACGTTTAAAACCCCTCGTGTTAACAGAACCCCTGGAAGGGGGTAAACGTGCCATAAAAGGGCTTTTAGTGGCCTCTGAAAAGGAATCTTTCTATAATTGCACTAGCGCACTAGACCGGTAACAGAACATAAAGGATTCTCTCTTGACTATGGCACCCGCGGTGAGCCTCTCTTATTTTTCTTATTTATTTTTTAGTTAAATTTTAGCATATTTATTTATGCCTAGCCTATTCTTTTCTTTGCGTTTTTCTTTCTTTTTTATACCTTTCATAACGGAATTCCATATATTTTCACATTTAGGATTTATTATGTAATAAAGAGAGGAGCATGGATTCACGTGAACACAATGATCCTCACTTAGATACGTCTCTGAAATCAATTAATAAGTGAGTAGTGTAGTAGCAGTAAATAAAAGAACATAAAAAAAGAGTTAGTGTAAAATATAAAGTATAAGATCTATCTAAATACATTTTTTGATCCATTTAGATGGACATCTGAATATAATTGACAGACGACTAAAAATGTGGTACATGATGTATAATATGTGGTAGAGTACTATAATTACGAGATTATTTATTTTTTAAATTATATGTATTTCATGAGAATATAATCCAGGTTGTTGGGATAGCTGAAAAGTCCAGTAAATTAATATGACAACAACAAATAATTACAACAGTATTTAAATTAAAGATCTCTAAAGGTTGAACAATTCAAGCTCCAGTACTAAAGCATTAATCTACAATGAGTACTCATGTCATATGATCATATATATTTTTTAAAATTTGATACTTCTTATTTGTTTTAAACACAATGAACTTCATCTCAAGGGTGGATGAAACAATACAGATAAAGTGAGGAAACTGAAAATGAAAAATTTGAATTGTTGAATTGCCCGAACCTTGGTATATTCTAAAATGGTGGTATTAAAAAATTGTATAATAATAGTATTTGTGTTATATCAAAATGTTATTTGACGATTGTGCATACATATTATTTTTATAAAGTGTATGTTATTAAGTACATTGCATTGAAAAAATAGATGACAATTATTTTTAATAAAATCAAAATAATGTGATGTATTAAAATTATTAAAATTCTTTAATAACATGCGCGGGTACGTATACTAGTATTCTTAATGAAACTAGTTACACTAGTGTCTATCCATACATATAGTGATGAAATGGTCAGGATTGAAACAACCAAAATTGAAAATTGAAAAAGTAGTAAGCATTGAAAATTCACGTAAAATATCTAGGGAAAATGAATGGATTGAAAAAATCTTGGGAACGGATATGCATTGAAAACTGAAAAAGGAAAAGTGATGCAGGATGTCTAGAGTGCCGTGCATGTTTTGTCGTGGTAATAGGCACACATAGTGTGCCGTGCAGGATCCACACCTAGAATGTCGTACAAGCTTCCATGTGTTACCTTAAATATGTAATATTTGGAGTCACATTAATTGTCGCTGCCCATTATTTGTGCTAGTTTCCACTACTATTCTGTACAAAAGCAAAAAACTCAAGCCAAAATTTGTTTCTCTAGGTAAAAATTGAATACTGAAACGATAAAAATGGTAAATTAAAAAAAATACTAGGCACTGAAAATTCACGTGAAAAAAAATTCAAAAATCAATATGCATTGACAATTGAAAAAGGAAAAGTGACGTAGGATGCCTAGAGTGTCGTGCACATATAGTACATGTGTTGTCCAGGGATCCACAACTCGAATGTCGTGCAGGCTCCCAAATGTTGCCTTAAATATGAGATGTTGGAGTTGCATTAACTATCTCGCCCCTTATTTATTCGATGAAGTCCCCACTTCTATTCTGCACAAAAACAAAAAACTCAAATGAAAAAAAAAAATCTCTAGCAAAAAACTCAAACTAAAAAAGCACTAAATTCAAAACTGAAACGGTCAAGATAAAAACTAATCAACACTAAGCATTGATAATTCACGTGAAGCCTCGGGAGTGAATATGCATAGGAAACTGAAAAAAGAAAAAGTGATACATGATGCATAGAGTGTCGTTCGTGTTTTGTCATGGTTCACCTAGAATATCATGTGTTGTGGAGGGACCCACATCTAGAATATTATGCCGGTTTTCCATGTGTTGCCTCAAATGAAAAAGAATTTCTATAGCAGAAAATTTAAACTAAAAAAAGTATAAAATTCAAGACTGAAACGTTCAAGATAAAAACTGAAAAGAACTAAGCATTGAAATTTCATGTGAAACCTCGGGAATGAATATGCATAGGAAACTAAAAAAGGAAAAGTGAATGATGTCTAGCGTGTCGTTCATGTTTTTGTCATGGTACACCTAGAATATCATATGTTTTGCATGGACCCACACCTAAAATATTGTCCAAGTTCCCACACGTTACCTCAAATAAAAAAAAATTCTCTAGCAAAAAACTCAAACTAAAAAAGGACTATATTCAAGATTGAAACGGTCAAGATAAAAATTGAAAAACACTAAAAAGCATTGAAAATTCACTTGAAACTTCGGGAATGAATATGCACAGTAAACAGAAAAAGGAAAAGTGATACATGATGCTTAGAGTGTCGTTCAAGTTTTGTGTAATGGTACACCTAAAATATCGTGTGTTGTGCAGGGACCTGTCACGACCCGAGGGGTCCTGGCTGTGACGAGCATCCCAAACCATGAAGGTCCCGGCGCCCTTCTGTATCTGGTAATCATGCACAACATTCACAATAACATAAAAGAAATGCGAAAATAAACAAACAGAATCATGGTCATGGGCTGAGTTCAACTTAACAATACGGAATGAAATCAATAAGTATCTAGACAACATCCATCTCAGTCTACTAAATCTCTAATACATCAGAATATAATAATTTATCTAAAACTGGGACAAGATCCTAGTCGGACCCAAAACCAGAATGAAATAATAATGTTCTAAAAACAGGCCTTCCGAAATAAAGAAGGCTCACCTACTGCACACTTCTGTCCGATAGACCTACGGCTTAGCGGGACCTCTGAACTGAGCCTTAGACCCTGAATTATAGGGGGTCAGTACAAAAGTATTGGTACGCAGAGCAATTCAAAATAATGTGCTTAAATATAGATAACATAGATGAGAGCAAGTCTAAAACATCATGCATGAAATAGTTAAAAGCACATGGGTAATTTCAATGATCTTAAAACGATTTTGACAAGGAAGTTTTAATCTTTGTATTACTTCTGAGTTAGGTGGTACGCCCTATAATTCTATGACCCTACGGGCTATATGGAGTCCATCTTTGACTTAGCAGCCAAGTTCTCAACCCACGTTTGCCGCAAGAGTTGGAGTTTCTAATTCTGATTCTGATACGCCACAGGGCACTGGGCCAGCGTATAATCCCTCTTGGGGATACAATAACCTGCATTGGAAAAATACGGTTTCGGGCAATGAGTTTTTTGAACTCGTGCCTTCTTAGGGTAACCACCTAACATCTCTTGAACCCATTTTTAACCTTTTCTGAACAATCATCATTCAAAACTCACATTCTGGAAATATAAGTGAAATCCGACTTCTATTATGGTCTGAAATCTGTTATAGCATTATCTGGGTTGGTGTCGTTACATCAAGACTTGCAAGTCATAATTCTGAACCATAAAATATGATAGTAAAGTCTCTTCTTTCAAGCATAAGGTTTGGACCACCATACTTTCAGTAATTTACAAAAAGTCATACTTCAAAGCATTTATCAAATAATGAAAAGATCACTCTTTTCAACACACATGTGGTGGTCATGAAGTTTGTGACAAAATATGAAACTCTTTCTCTATATATCCTCAACATTTAGCACCCTCTCCTTAATTCAAAACCATAATCAAGTCATAAACAATAATCAAGATATTTGTATCTTGCTTTTCTAAATTCAATTTAAATAGCTTATTACGTACGAAAACAAAAGGCTTAGTAACAAGAGAGGGTTTATAATTATTCATGCTCTCAATTAAATATTAAATCTCAGTTTCATACATGCGTATATACGAGTATAAATCAATTTAGGGGGAAAGGCCTCAAGACCAAAACAATAATATCATTTAAAGAGTTCATAATGCATAATTCCAAATGCAAATTTTAAAAACCCTTTATAAATTAATGATCTTTATAACTTTAAACCTTATTCAATGTGTTTTCAACAAGGCCATGTAGTTTAGAAAAATCCATGTACCTTAGTTGTGAAGAATTCACGAAATTTTTTTGAAAAGATTGGACCTTTAAGCTTGATTGTTTTTTTCTTCGCTTGTGTTCTTAGATGATGAACTTATGATTTAAGAGAATTAAAACATTAATAATGACCCTAATTTTGTCTATAGATGTTTAGGGACAGTTTTGGAAAGTAAGACTTGGTTGCCCTCGGAATACCTCAAAAACGAAATGTCCAGGTCGTTGTGCCATGGGGTTTGCGTCGCACAAGTTATGGCAAACTTTATGGTTTGCATCGCACTCCCTACGACAAACTTTATGATTTGCGTCGCACTGCTTATGGCAAACACTTTCCAATGAATGTTTGCGATTGTTAGGCAACGCACACCCCCTTGCAAAGCCATAACTTTTCGCTCGGGTGTCAGATTTAGGCGAAATTGGTATCGTTGGAATGTTCCTTTGAAAACCCTTCATTTGATATATAGTAGTCCCTCTAATTTTTTGTATACAAGAAGTTATAGTCGATGGAAGTTGACCCAAGTTTAGACACTCCCTAAAACTCAATCGATAGGAAAGCTTTCAACTCGTCTTTAAGTTAAGGGACCTCTATAATCTCAATTCATGCTCAACTAGATTTCCACACTATATAATTGATTAACACACTAAATTTGCATAGAATTTATTAGATTTTGGAACAATTACGCTTAGGACTGACGGTTTAGATTCTAGTTGTTTTGCAAAAATTTTGACATTTTGAGAGTCGCCACTTAATTTTGAAAAGGAATTAAGAAACCTTTAGAGAGTTACTTCAAATAATCCAAAACAGAAAAATCATTTTTAGTTAGAGATTCTGGATAAGCGGTTCCTATTAACGTTTTAGGAAGGTGTTAGGCACCTAAAACGTCCGCTAACTTGCGGTTATCCGGACTGCTTGAAAAATCGTCTTTGATTAACCTTGAAAAAGTTTATTTTTTGAAAATAAAAACGATTTTAGGAATATTTTGGTGTTTATGCAAAATCAATTTTTTAGCGACTTGACTAAGGATTTTACTAGGTTTGCAAAACACACGTAAAACAAGTAAGAAAATAGAAAAAAGAGAGAGGGGAGAAGTAGTGATTTACGCTTTTAAGCACAAACCATCGACCCTGTCCTGATCTAGTTGGATTTTTGACCCATTTTTTCACCTGTCCTAATTCTATGTTTCCGAGCCCTTTTTGGCTCGATTT
Organism: Capsicum baccatum var. pendulum; assembly: GCA_030864225.1. Lineage (NCBI taxonomy): Eukaryota > Viridiplantae > Streptophyta > Magnoliopsida > Solanales > Solanaceae > Capsicum > Capsicum baccatum. The sequence continues at coordinate 17,179,702 of CM061555.1, forward strand.
TCACTCCACCTGTATTAAATACAACTTTGGCTTCACGACCCGAATGAATGAATAAAATAAATAAACCAATAAAATAAATAAAGACAACAATAATTAAATGAAATGAAATAATAAATGAGACTTTTGTCTCTTAGCCGCCTCAAGAACGGGACTTTAACCCATTTCTTCTTCCTTCGACTCTTTGCATTTGCAGGTAACTCGAATTTAAACTTCCTTTGGGCTTGACTCAAAAAATAGGCCACATTGTCCATGATAGATATGCAAAAGGACAGAGCCCATATGGGACTCAGATAGGGATTCACATGCAAGGAAAGAAATAAAGAAGATCAACACGCATCTAAACCATACAAATGACATATGAAGGACAACATATAAAGAATGTATGAAAATAATAAATGAGAGAAAGACTATTATTGTCGGATATAAATCAAAAGAGTCAAGACACAAAGATGCAAAGGAAAATAAATATGTTAACTTCAAAAGAAAAAGAGAGCACATTCTGTATCCCACAATCATCTATTTTTATTTAAGAGTCAACAAAACAAAAAAAATAAAAAAAAAATAAAAAAGACTTACTTAGCATGATAAAGTTGTGCAATTATGACTATCACTAGTACATAGCAAGAAGAAAAAAGCAACCAGATTTTACGAGAGGTGTTTAAAAGAAACTTTACGAGACCCGAATAAACATAAATAAAGTTGATTTACATATTAAATTATACCCACACATTTAGGAGAATAGCGAAAATAAGACATCTTGCCTTTTCCTCAAGGCTGCATTAGCCCTCTCTTAGTACTATGAACTAAGGGAACCAAGCAACCGTGGAACCGAAATACTTTGCGTTGCAAAACTGATTTCAAATGAAGTCACACATTCATAAGATTATGACATGCCCAAATAATTTCACCGAAATAACGAAACAAGCAAAGAAGAGAAATCAAATAGCGAAGCTTGTTATTTCATCCTCTTCCTCTCTTATGCGAGTCCAAAAGAACCTTGCATATAAAGAAGTCATAGAGGGGTCTTTGAATGAAATATCCCTTTCCATAAATCCTACTACGTCATTCTCATCTACATTGTGAGTAAAGAAAATTCGAGATAGGCTTTAACACACTCGGAAAGAAAGAAAAATCCCCCCCCCCCAAAAAAAATCTACCAAAAGTGAGAGAAAGGGCTTTGAATCAGCAAAAGCAAGCTTAGGCTTACGAGGAACGAGATTCAAATGATCAAAACAGAAAAAAAAAGGTTGTAGCAGCGGGCTTTATAGCCAAAATAGCGAGCTAAGGAAAGCTAAACGAGCGTCGTATATGCAAAAAGAAATCAGTACAACAATATTGTTCAAGATATATAACAAAAACGCAACAGTATATGAATAGAACAATGTATATCATTGAACCACTATAGAAAATCTATTACTAGCATTTTCAATGATGGCCGCAACATATTGATCCAAAAAAAAAATCATGTGACACTAGCTATTATAGACAAATCCTATGGCCATTAAAGGCGTCTACAACAACTAATTCCCAGCAAACAACAAAGTGATTACGGGTTTACGGAGCAAGTGATGAAGAAAACGAAACTAAACTACACTTAAAAGATGCAAATAGGCTAAAAAACATTCAAACACTACGACAACTAGTCGAATCGTAATACTCCAAAATATGAAGATAATATGTTTGGGATGAATGAACTCTAATGTTACAACAGTTTTGAGAGCAAGCCCAACAAAAGAAAACATGAAATTTAAGCCAACCAACCCAAAGTTCTGAACAAATTTATGAAAAAATTACACATTTTAACATGTTACAACAGGGTCTTTAACTCAGAATAGCGCAATGAACAGGGAAAAACAACAACTTGGTGATCAACGATGCTCTAACTAATCAACATATCATCACGAAAAATATGCTCAAGGAAATCACAACGTGGAATAACCGATGATTCAGCAAACAAACGATTATAAGCAATCCTAAGGACATCTCGGCCATTTACAGCAAGCAACTCCCAACCTCATTCATGACTACTACTAAACGGATAAGTAATTCTATGGAGAAAGGGGGATGAAGTAGAAAATGATATAATTAAAAGGGCCAAGAGTGTTTACCTCTTTCGGGGCAGCAAAGTGGGACGACAAACTAACGTCGAGACCGTCACCACCACCGGAAAGCTCGATGCCGAGACGTAAATCTCGACTAAACTAACTGAACAAAGTTGCTCTTTCCCGAAATCAAATTATTCTTTTCCTAAACCCTCTTTCTTTAACCCAAAAGAATTTTTTTTCAACCTAGCTTTTTTTGAATCCCCGATTTCCAGACCCCAAAAATTCGAATCCCCCTTAATTTCTCTCCTAGTTTTTTCAATGAAAATTTCTCAAGCCCTTCAGAATTTCTAACCTCAAACTTTGAATCAAAAATCCTCAAAACATTTACCTCTTGCCCAGGCCCAGAAATTTTGAGCCTTTTTCAGACCAAGAATGTTTTCTCTCTCTCAAAATCTCCCCCCCCCCCCCCCCCCCCCCCCCCCCCCAAAAAAAAGCCCCCCCTCTAATGACCCAAAATGGGTTCTTATATAGAAGTCCAATTAGGGGTAAACTATGGATTTGAGAAAGGAATTTGAAATTTGAACTCAAGATAACGTTTTTCACCAATAACTCATACGGATTTTGAAACTTTTCTCGGATAAATCCGAATTGTGGACCAATCAGAATTGGGAAGAAAAGAATATTACCTCAAACCAATGGAAATCAGCCGCATACATACGAAATCGTACCAATAATCCCTAAATTCATGGAGCTAGCTGTTGGGGGATGTCACCTAGCTTGTTTTCTAGAAGGCCCGTATCCCTCTTCGTACCAGAGCGCATGGGAAAGCGCGTGATGATGAAGAGGAGAAGAAAATGGGTTGGAGCTAGTCAGGCTATCAGTGTTGCGTTTGGTTGTACACTGTACTCTGGAGGAGTGGTACGCGTGGTTTCTGTGAGTATGTATGCGTTGTGTGCACGCCGGCTGTTGTTTGATTAAAGGAGGAAGGAAATAAATGAGAGGGTTTGGGCCGGGTTATTGGTGGAAGTGGGCTGGAGAAAATTGATTTTAAAAGGGAAATTGGGGTGATGAAATTGGGCTGAGGAGAGGGTTAGATGGATTCAATGAGTTGGGCGGCTGATTTTGTTGGGCTAGGGCGTATGTTGGTGTTTTGGGCTGGCCAAATCTTAAAGGATAAATAGGCTGGTTGGATTAAATTGTTAGGTTGGGCTAGGGTTTAAAATTGGGGCCTTGGCCATTCATTTAAATTTTGGTCAAGTTGAGGATCAATTGGTCAATTACATTACAATTTTGGCCATTGATTTCAATTATGACCAAATTGAATAAATTGGCTAAATTAAACTTCGAATTAGATACGAATTGATACTTTGTCTAATTCCGAGCTTCTTAATTTAATAAAATCAAATGCATATTTATCCAAATAAATTATTTTTGAGAATAAATTATATTTAAATCAAGATTTTAATCATTTGAAATTATTTTCAAGATGAGCCTTAATTAAATCCGATATTTTTTAAAATAAATATTTAAGTAACAAATTATATAATCTTATATAACTGAACACGATAGTATATAATCGCTGCTTAAAATGACAAAATCACGTACGAAAAATATTTTTTTTTATTTGGATGAAATAACTATTTTGGTTTTATTAAAAACTGAAGAAACTTAGGACTAAGTTTAGTTGTGAAGGGCAAAAATTAGGTGTCAACAATTGCCCCCTCCCTTTGGGTAAGGTGGATGCAAGTAACCCTAGGCAAAGGGAGGTTGACATTCCTAATTTTTGTTTGACCACAAATTCGTATCTAAGAAAGGTTGGTTTTCCGCATGAGTTTCATGGAGTTACGGCCGAACCTCAGTATCAGGCTTCCTACATATCTCAGGTTATATGAGAATTCAGGCCACTTGTAGTTCATAAAGCTTGATTTTAAGCACAATTTTTAAGAAAATTCACCAAGCTATCTCAGTTTTGGAGTGTTTGATAAAACCGAGAAATTAAGGCATAAAGGGATTAGGGAGAGGTTGGAATGCAGTCGAGTTTTCTACATAGATCCCAGCCTACATATCCCCAAAACTCAGGAAATCAAACTACTTGTAGTTCGACTCAATCGGTAGAAAATATAGTCTTCTATTTCAGATGATCTTTGGCTCGAGATGAGTGACAAGTTGATCGAGTTGCGGAAAAGAGGCTTGTAATCTCTTAACCATGAATGTGAGATCCTTCACATCCATAGGCAAGAACTTACATGGACATAATTTCCAAAACTCTAAGTGTGTTGCCACCCGAATTTGAAAAAAAGAGAAGGTTACCCTCGGCATGAGTTTAGAAATATCCCGAAGGTGAAGCTGAAACCAGAATATCCTAAAATACCCACATGCCTTCTAACAGGGGTGTGGTTGGATGGTGGTGGTGATCATCCTTTAACTTGCGTCCAAAGAGTTTGACGTCACTCTTTAGACTATGTCCCATTTTGCTGCTAAGAAAAAGTTCCACGTTGTGTTGCATCCTATTTGAAGTCATCCGCACCTGTGGTTTTGATTATTTTCATCCTCTCGGATGCTCTCACCAATGCTTTAAGCAAAAAGTGTTAGTGCTAAACATAATTCACGAAAGAGGTATGTAGTCTTTTACCATATCTCCACGTGAGTTGTGGCTTGAAAAGTGGAGTCATATCTTCATGTACCTATTTGGAATGAAATAACCAGAAATACCAAACACAACAACCCTCTTGGTTGTTGAAAAATTATGACATTTGTCGGTTGAATATGTCTTCAAAGTGGGGTGACCTTTTTGGACACCGACGATACTTTATGCAGAACGGTCCCTACAACCGTGTAATCTTGTGCTAGTGTGGCAACCTTTTTGGTTAACTATATCACTTATTATATGTGGAATGATAAACTCTCCGGTTATAGCCGATGATCGATTTATAAATTTTCCTTAAATTTTCAATCTTCGGATAATCTTGTGCATTATTTGATGTTGGATACGAGGTGACTTACAAATATCCTTTGAATTGCTAGCTTTTAGGTAATCTTGCACATTGTCCGACCTTGTATAAGAGATGGCTTACAGATATCCCTCTAATCACTAGCTTTCAGGTGTTCCTGTTCATCATCCGATCTTGGATACAATATGACTTATAGATATCTCTCAAATTAGTAGTCCTTGGGTAATCCTGTACATAATCGATCTTGGATATGACGCGGCTTATAGAGAACCCTTGGATGTATCAATTTGATAATTTCGCATATTCTCCGATAAGGATTCAGTTGCGACTTATGGATGACCTCCAGACTATCAATATTTAGGTGATCTTGTACACTATTCAGTTATGATGTTGTTGTAGCTTATGGATGACCTACAGGCTATCAACTCATAGGTGATCTTGCACGCTATCCTATTTCAAATAATATGACTTATAGATGACCCTCAAATTGTCAATTTCTAGGAAATCTTATATATCATTCATCCTTAGACACTGACTTAAAAGCGTCCCTTCAAACCGTGTGTTCTTGATGTATTCAGATACTGATTAATAAAATGATAAGATATCCTCAATGCCAGCATTTATGTCTTGCGTGTCAACAGATATAAAATGATAATGATATCCTCGACGCCTTCGTTTGTCTCTTGTGTGTCAACAGATATATTAAATGCTGATGATATCCTCGACGCCAGTGTTATGTCTAGTGCATCAACAGATATTGAATGATGATGATATCCTCGATGCCAGCATTGTATCTTATGTGTCAACAGATATAAAATGGCCCTCTCAGCAAATGATATGAATGACCCTCTTGGCAATGATATGAAATGGCCCTTTTGGCAATGATATGCAATAACCCTCTTGGCAATGATATACAATAGCCCTTGCGGCAATGATATGCAATGGCCCTTGCGGCAATGATATACAATGGCTCTTTCGGCAATGATATGTAATAACCCTTGCGACGATGATATGCAATGGCCCTTGCGGCAATGATATGTAATGGCCCTTGCGACAATGATATGCAATGCCCCTTGCGGCAATGATATGTAATGGCCCTTATGAAAATGGTATGAGATGGCCCTTTCGGCAATGATATGCAATGGACCTTGTGACAACGATATGCAATGGCCCTTTCAGCAATGATATGTAATGGCCTTTGCAGAAATGATATACAATGGTCCTCTTGGCAATGATATGTAATGACCCTCTTGGCAATGATATGAATGGCCCTCTTGGCAATGATGTGAATGGCCCTCTCGGCAATAATATGCAATGGCCCTCTCGGCAATGATTTGAATGGCCTTCTTGGCAATGCTATAAAATGACCCTCTTGGCAATTATATGAATGTCCCTCTTGGCAATGATGTGAATGGCCTTCTCGGCAATGATATAAAATGGCCCTCTCGGCGATGATATGAAATGGCCCTCTTGGCAATGCTATGAAATGGCCCTCTTGAAAATTTGAAAACAGTTTTACCTGAATTTGTTTGTCTGCGTCTTGCTTTCTACATGTACCTGTACTCAAGGTAGATGATTAGTAGACATAAAGTTTCTTTTGCTAGCGACTATATTTTTTAGAAAAATTCTAAATACAATATTTGTAAAGAAGAAAAGACACTTTTGTTTGTTCTCCATGATCTCAAGAAATGGGATGGACAATTCAAAAGGTCCTCAATAAATGGGCATTAAACCCATTTTTAGGGCTACCCAAAAATACCGTTCTTGAGCATTAGTGCTCTGGTGTGGCTCCCAATTTGCTCGGGGATTTTTGAAAGAGACTCTCATTTTTGTGTATTGATCCCTGCATCCACAGAAAAATGATTAGTTTGAGTGAAACTACTCCGTGTTGACTTTCTTCGATTCTCCATTTCCTCTACGCCATCTTTTGGGTACTCTGTCATGGTGGGACTTCCACCCTTGATTCCCCGTCCTAATTGATGTCTAGGCAATCATTAAGTAAAAGATTTATATAGATTTTTTAAAGTAGTCTTAGTTTTTTAGAAAATAGTTTCGAAAACTCCTGCAAAACTTTAGAAAATCTCTGCCAGTCATGTCATGTGCTAGCTCAACGACCATCTTTCTCTTGATTCTGACAATGTCCTACGTTTGGCGGAGGATTGCTAGGGATTCAACATTGTCAAGGCTCTCTACCAGAAGTTTTATCAAAGACAGAGATTCAGTCTTCCTAGACTTTATCACAGGTGGTGATTCTCAAATCTCAACTTCAACCTTTAGTGCTGGGGAATTTGAAATATATTTCAATATATTAGTGCAAATTTTGAGGACCTCCTCAAAATTTCTGCTCTAGTTTAAAGTAGTCTGAGATGATATCATCTCGAGAAGATCCAAAGTTTTTGTTGGTCTTCGTTCTCCTTTTTGGATATCGATCTTCCCTTGTGAATTTTTTAGATTCCTTCTAAAAAATTCTGCTCCAGTTTTCATTTTCTGGGGGTATATGACCGAGACGTTGGGGCTCCTACGTATCCCATTGAAGCAGGAATCAGGTCAAACGTAGTTCTAGACTACGCTATGGATATATAGAAAAATTTAATGGGTTAACCGAAGCCGACATAGGCCACCTGCGTATCCCTTTTGTTGAGAATTCAGGTCATCACGTAGTTCATACATAAAAGGAAAGGGGTTTTAGGAAATTACACATCATGAAATTGATACTATTGTAAAGGCAATTACAAATAAACCAAGAAAAAAAAACTATAACATCTTTCAAGCACAATATCTCTTTACCGCATCAGAATTGATTGGTTTGGTCCACTCTTGACCATCTATATCAAGTAGGATTAGGGCTCCTCTAGGTTGAGATTCTTTTGATTTTCACATTCCTCTGTATCTACTACTAACTGATCCTCATCACCTTTTCTGTTCATTATTATTTCCTTCGTTTTGTTCGTCTAACCCTTGACATGACATGATATTGACAGGTTTTTAAATTATTGCTACCAAAATAAACCATGCTAGATAATCATATTTTTTAAAAAATAACTTCTTAAATAAAGGGAGGCCTTTTGGAAAATAAAATAAACTATGGCTCATGACCCACACAAATGTAGGCCCATGCCTTTTTGAATGTTGTAAAACATAAAATGAAAATTTCAGATATAAAAGGGTGGATCACAGGGCCTCCTCCGGATCATCACCAATTTTAAAAACTATTAGTAATTGCCATTTTCATCTACCACGATGGGTGACGGGTTATGAGTGGAGTGGAGATCCAGTTTTGCAATGCCTCCTCTGATGCAATCTTCTTCACCCCACAGGACTTTGGGAAATCATCTGGTAAAGCATGGTATCCTTCAAACAGATCTCCTATCCCATCACCAAGACCATTATCGTTTGACATCTCATGTATGGGAAATGAATGGTACAAAGCGGCAAGGGCCTAAACAGACTCTTCTTTGAATTATCTTCGATCTCATCTTCCTTTCTTGGTTGGTATCCTACTCCACACTTAAATTATCTTTCTGGGACTATAATAGGCTCAATAATTCCTTCCGAATTCTTACTCAAGGAAGCCATAACTTTCTCTATCATTTCCACTCCTTCTGTCTTTTTGGAGTTTCATGAATCTACATTAGCAATTATATCGCAAGATACCCATTCGCTTGCTATTTCATTCATGCTAACCACGGCTTTCTCATGATTAGGCAATGGGTTACTAGAAATATTTGGTGTTGGCGCCTAAAGAGTGATGATCTTCTGGTCAATCAAGTCCTGGATATTGTGTTTCAGATTGATGCAATCTTCAGTATTGTTCTCGGGAGCTCCTGAATGATAAGCACAGACTTGATCAGTATGAAAGAACCAAGAATTGAGATTAGTAGTCTTTGGTGGAATAGGTTGTAAATAACCATCCTTCATCAATCTTTCAAAGAGATGGGTACAGCTTTCAGCCAATAGAGTGAATTTTCTGGGAGGCTTCGTCTCGAGGCTTACACGTGGGTAGTTATACTGATTTTGATTAGAAAGAGGAGGTACTTGATGATAGTTTGAAGGCGATTGGACATTTATTTGATTGATTGGAAGAATAGCTTGAACATGAGATTGATAATTTAGTTGTGGAATTTGACACTGGGGTAAAATATTTGAAATTAGAGCTTGATATTGGGGATGGGCATAGAATACAGGCTGAAAATTTGGTGACGGTGGTGAGGAAAGAATATTCCTAGGATTGAATTTCCTCTTCAATTTATTAACAAAATTAGTAGAGACCGCAGTCACATCCTCTCTTTTCTTCTTTGAGAGTGCAGAAGATTAGATGATGATGGGGTTTTGCCAATTTTTCCTGTTCGAATGCCTTCCTATAACGATTCCCCAATCTTTACTAAATCTGCAAAAGTTGGTCGGATAGTGGATACCAACCTGGTATAATAGTCTCCCTCCTGAGCACGAGAGAACACAGACACCATTTCTTCCTCAGACATGGGAGGTTGTACTTTGGCAGCTTCTTTTCTCCAACGGAAGGCTTAGTCTCAAAAATACTCATCATTCCTCTACTTGATCCGATATAATGAATATCGATCAGGGACTATTTCAATGTTGAATACAAACCTATTAAGGAAGCTTTTGGCCAATGCCCTCCAACTAGTCCATTTTTTCAGTTTTTGAGACATGAACCAATCTAAGGCTTCGCCACTTAAGCTTCGGCTGAATAAGCACATCAATAATGCCTCATTTTTCCCTACTCGCACCATTTGATCATAATACCTTCTCAGATAGGCCATTGGATTTCCAGTGCCATCGAAAACTTCAAATTTAGGGACCTTATACCCTTTTCGTAGATCTACTCCAGGGTGAACACATAAATCATTGTAACCTAACCCATCGTTATTCCCCGCTCCATGAGATTCCTTGATCCTCATGATCTCTTTATTCATAGCTAGCAACTATATTTCATACTCGGTCCTCCACTCTTTCTCCTTCTCCTCGTAATGGTCCCCCTCGAGATTAGGAAAGGAATTATAGATGTCAGGGGATATGATGACATGATAAGGATTTGGAAAGATTGCTTGATTTTGTGGATGAAAGAAAGTTGGTTGGTGGGTGGGGAGAACATTTGGAAATTGGAAAAGTTTTGTGGAATTTGAGAGTAGCTTGGTGGGATCTAGGATGGATTCTGCGGGTTTAGAAATGAAGTTTGTGGGTTCGGAGATAGATTTGGCAGATTTGGTAGATCTGGGGATAGATTTTGTGGATTTACCAATGGGTTCTAGGGATTTGGGAATGAATTTTGTAGATTCGGAGAAGGATTTTGTGAGCGAGGGCTGGATTTTGTGGATGGTAAGCATCTGAGTTATTTTCACGATTGGTATTTTGGACAAGTGGAGGGGCAGAGATGGACGATATGTTATTTCGCTGATCCCCGAGAATAGGCGTACTGAGGGGAGGGATTTGGAGTTGAGTCCCGTGTCCTCCTGGAGCGGGAGCATTGACAGCGATGGCGAGGTTAGCCAAATCTCGAGTACGATTTATTTCCTCCTGAAGCATTTCTAGCTTTCTTGTGAGTTTCGCAATCATCTCACTCTGTTCCACTATTACATTGTCCCTAATGGTCAGTGTATTTTCTTCGTATTTTCCAGTCATTATTGAATGATCGTTAGAGGATGGGATTGTGTGCGCTTTTGATCGGGTGAAGTAAGGATGTTCTGCTAGCTTATTTTAACACGGAGTAATTTTCTATTATCTGTAAAGTAAAACAACTCAAAGGCAAATGTGTTAGTTTCCACATGTGATAAGCAATGCAAAATACTCGACAAGAAATAGCCATGTAGAGTTGTTTGTGTCATAGCCAAATCAATCCATAGGAGCATAGCGGATAAATTTGTCTTTGATCCAAACAAACGCACATAAACACATAATACAATTATATCACATAAGAACATTATACTAATGCGTATCCTAACTGGGGTGACCTTTTTGAGCCTAATGATTTTTGAAGAAAAGTATATGCTTGCTTAAGGTCAATCCATTATCCCCAACTTTATAGACACTAAAAGGGCATAAATGCCTATAAAATATAACAAAAGAGGGATACATTTTTTAGGGAAAGGGAAATAACATGAAAGAATACACGTTCCCACACAGGGGATAGAAAATACTAATTTATGAGTGCTTCTTCTATCAGCCTTCGCCTTGTTAGCTTCGTCCATTTGTTATATTGGTAACATCCGTTGACATTCAAACTGTGCCTTAGATGCCACCTCCCGAATCGATCAATTTTTTACTTCAATTCTTCTTACAAAAATAAGCAAATCAAGCTTTTTCCCGAACCCCAAAGGATAGTGGATTGAATTAGAAAGACATTGTTTTCTTCAACACAAATATGGTTCGTCTATAATTGACTCGGGGTCAATAGACGTAGGACAGATTTTCTAATGGACCTTATACCCCGCTCGGGTATTGGGTCGTCCTAGGCTTAAGCCTAATTAGGGTTTTGGTTTCGTTCTATCCTAGGTGTCTAGAGTAGGTTTGAACACGGTTCTCAAGCGGACAACTTGAGTTTGAAAATACGAACAATCATCAGACGACTCACGTGCTAATAAGCCGTTCGTATTTCCAACAATTTATTGAAATTGAACAATAGGGGATGGGACATCCACGAAACCCCAAAACAGTTTAAATAATGCAGGAATATGCCATGATATGCGATAGTTAAACTTTACAGAATCGAAACATATAAACACATAAATAGTTAATCAAAAGACGAAATCAAACATTCGGTTAGAACCTAGTTAAAAATCTCCAGCTGTTTTGCAGAATTTTTGACATTTTGAGAGTCGACACTTAATTTTGAAAAGGAATTAAGAAACCTTTAGAGAGTTACTTCAAACGATCCACACCAGAAAAATTATTTTTAGTTAGAGATTCTAGATAAGCGGTTCCTATTAACGTTTTAAGAAGGTGTTAGGCACCTAAAACGTCCAGTAACTTGCGGTTATCCGGACTGTTTGAAAAATCATCTTTGATTAACCTTGAAAAAGTTTATTTTTTGAAAAGAAAAGCGATTTTAGGAATATTTTGGTGTTTATACAAAACCAGTTTTTTAGCGACTTGACTAAGGATTTTACTAGGTTCACAAACACACATAAAACAAGTAAGAAAATAGAAAAAAGGGAGAGGGGAGAAGTAGTGATTTAGGCTTTTAAGCCCAAACCATCGACCCTGTCCTAATTTAGTTGGGTTTTTGACCCATTTTTTCACCTGTCCTAATTCTATGTTTCCGAGCCCTTTTTGGCTCTATTTTCACTCCACCCTTTGAATGAAATATCCCTTTCCCTAAAGCCTACTAGGTCATTCTCATCTACATTGTGAGTACAGAAAATTCGGGTTAGGCTTTAACACACTCGGAAAGAAAGAAAAATAAAATCCCCCCCAAAAAAAGCCACCAAAAGTGAGAGAAAGGGCTTTGAATCAGCAAACAACAAGCTTAGGCTTACGAGGAACGAGATTCAAATGAGCAAAATAGAAAAAAAAAAAAAAGGTTGTAGCAGTGGGCTTTATAACCAAAATTGTGGACTAAGGAAAGCTAAACGAGCGTCGTATATGCAAAAAGAAATCGGTACAACAATATTGTTCAAGATATATAACAAAAATGCAACAGTATATGAATAGAACAATGTATATCATTGAACCACTATAGAAAACCTATTAGTAGCATTTTCAACGATGGCCGCAATATATTGATCCAAAAAAAAACCACGTGACACTAGCTATTACAGAAAAATCCTATGGCCATTAAAGGCATCTACAACAACTAATTCCCAGCAAACAGCATAGAAATTACGGGTTTACGGAATAATTGATGAAAAAAATGAAACTAAACTACACTTAAAAGATGCAAATAGGCTAAAAAAACATTCAAACACTACGACAACTACTCGAATCGTAATACTCCAAAATATGAAGATAACATGCTCGGGATGAATGAACTCTAATGTTACAACAGTTTCGAGAGCAAGCCCAACAAAAGAAAACATGAAATTTAAGCCAACCAACCCAAAGTTCTAAACATATTTAAAGAAAAACTACACATTTTAACATCTTACAACAAGGGTCTTTAACTTAGAATAACACAATGAATAGGGAAAGACAAAAACTTGGTGATCAACGATGCTCTAACTAACCAACATATCATCAAGAAAAATATGCTCAAAGAAATCACAACGTGGGATAACCGATGATTCAGCAAACAAACGATTATAAGCAATTCTAAGGCCATCCCATCCATTTACAACAAGCAAGTCCCAACCTCATTCATTACTACTACTAAACGGATAAGTAATTCTACGGAGAAAGGGGAATGAAGCAGAAAATGATAGAATTAAAAGTGACGAGAGTGTTTACCTCTTTCGGGGCAGCAAAGCGGGACGATGAACTAACGTCGAGACTGTCACCACCACCAGAAAGCTTGATGCCGGGACGTAAATCTCGACTAAACTAACTGTCACTCCCTAAAATCTTTGCCGAACAAAGTTGCTCTTTCCCAAAATCAAATTACTCTTTTACTAAACCCTCTTTCTTTAATCGAAAAGAATTTTTTTTCAACCTAGCTTTTTCTGAATCCCCGATTTCCAGACCCCAAAATTTTGAATCCCCCTTAATTTCTCTCCTAATTTTTTCAATGAAAAATTCTCAAGCCCTTCAAAATTTCTAACCTCAAACTTTGAATCAAAAATCCTCAAAATATTTACCTCTTGCCCAGACCCAGAAATTTTGATCCCTTTTCAGACCAAGAATGTTTTCTCTCTCTCGAAATCTCCCCCCTCCCCCCCCCCCCCCCCCCCCCCCCCCCCCCCCCCCCCCCCCCCCCCCCCCCCCCCCCCCCGAATAAAAAGCCCCCCTCTAATGACCCCAAATGGGTTCTTATATAGAAGACCAATTAGGGGTAAACTATGAATTTGAGATAGGAATTTGAAATTTGAACTCAAGATAACGTTTTTCACCAACAACTCATACGGATTTTGGAACTTTTCTCGAATAAATCCGAATTGTGGACCAATCAAAATTGGGGAGAAAAGAATATTACCTCAAACCAATGGAAATCAGCCGCATACGTACGAAATCGTACCAATAATCCCTAAATTCATGGAGCTAGCTATTGGGGTACGCCACCTAGCTTGTTTTCTAGAAGGCCCATATCCCTCTTCGTACCAGAGCACATGGGGAAACACGTGATGACTAAGAGGAGAAGAAAATGGGTTGGAGCTGGTCAGGTTATCGATGTTGCGTTTGGTTGTACGCTGTACTCTGGAGGAGTGGTACGCGTGGTTTCTGTGAGTGTGTATGCGTTGTGTGTACGCTGGCTGTTGTTTGATTAAAGGAAGAGGGGAATAAATGAGAGGGTTTGGGCCGGGTTGTTGGTGGAAGTGGGTTGGACTGGATTTATTTTAAAAGGGAAATTGGGGTGATGTAATTGGGGCTGAGGAGAGGGTTAGATGGATTTAATGAGTTGGGCGGCTGATTTTGTTGGGCTAGGGCGTAGTTGGTGTTTTTTGCTAGCCAAATCTTAAAGGATAAATGGGCTGGTTGGATTAAATTGTTAGGTTGGGCTAGGGTTTGAAATTGGGGCCTTGACCATTCATTTAAATTTTGGTCAAGTTGAGGATCAATTGGTCAATTACATTGCAATTTTGGTCATTTGATTTCAATTATGACCAAATTGAATAAATTGGCTAAATTAAACTTCGAATTAGATACGAATTGATACTTTGTCTAATCCCGAGCTTCTTAATTTAATAAAATTAAATGCATATTTATCCAAATAAATTATTTTTGAGAATAAATTATATTTAAATCAAGATTTTAATCATTTGAAATTATTTTCAAGATGAGCCTTAATTAAATCCGATATTTTATAAAATAAATATTTAAGTAACAAATTATATAATCTCGTATAACTGAACACGATAGTATATAATCGCTGCTTAAAATGACAAAATCAAGTACGAAAAATAATTTTTTTTTTATTTGGATGAAATAATTATTTTGGTTTTATTAAAAACTGAAGAAACTTAGGACTAAATTTAGTTGTGGAGAGAAAAAATTAGGTGTCAATACTAGCCCAAAATGCAGGGTGTTACATTATCTCCCCCTTGGGATCATTCGTCCCCGACTGATGGGTAGGGACTTGCTGAAGCTCTAAAGGTATGGAATAAGGAACGTAACCTCGCATGAACATTTTTCCTCAACAAAATATGCAAAGGTTCGAAAGAACTTTATGACAACCCTTAGTGAAACGCTTAAGCACGAAACACGAGGTAATGAAACTTTAAATAGGGATGGCCTTACCAATGAGTTCTATGAATCATTATCATCATAACATAAGGCATGAGTTTATTTGGTGATCATCGGCCTAATTTACATCGGTACTTATAGTGAAATGAGATTTCGCGGGAGACGGGATTTAGAAGCATTCTTCACCTTACAAGATACAACAAATGGACCTTAAATTTAGAGACACTATTCATATATACCCCAACATTAATCAACATACTTCATCATTTCCAACTTACAATTCTCCCATAACACATCTAACCACTAGATTTGTGTCTCGCCGTATAATACTTCTATGTTCAAGCCTAACTCGGAGGAAAGAGGTGCTAATTGAAACTACGGGACCCTGAACTCTTCATATCACATTAAGAAATCACCTCACCTCATCCCTATAATCCAACAACCTCAAGTCTTATTTCAAAGAATACTAACCACATGGCACATAGGTTTGTGTTTTCATCAATCAGAAGATTCAAACCTAATCATTACTACACTCACTACATGGATCTCCCCACTAAGACCAACAATTTCAATCACTCTAAAAAAATATTATCGCCACATCTCTCCTTCTCAGCTATTTCACACAACAAAAGTTCATCTCTTTTTTTTTTCACCTATAATCTTAGCTCGAGAATCACATAAAAAATTTTGACTTTCAAGAGCATCTACTCCCCCAACCAACACACTACTACGCTTCCACAACCACCATTATATTAACATATGGAGGGTAATTGGGTGACCCAAGCATAAACATCATGAATGGAAGTAACACTATTAGATCATAACTTATACTTATTGCACTACTCAAGGAGGGAAATGAAATGAAGATACGATAGAATAGACATGACGCGCTTCATATATCAAGTGTCTGGATCATAAGTAAAGAGTCGTTCAACATAAACACGATGCAACATGATTTCTTAGGACAGACTAATTTTCAGGACTGAAATAGTTATGAGTTCACACAACTTTATCATTTCTGTCTAATCCCGGCATAAAATGAATTTGTAACATATAGAAACATAGTTCCTTAGAACCAAGCACAATTTATGGTTCATAAGAAACATGACATAGAACTATCTTCAACATGACATAGAACTTGGATACTTGGGATATTGGATCACTGAGGGAAATTATTGCTTCTAGTTTGGAAGTCAGGACATAACATAAGTTACATGGAGAGCTCAAATCTTAGACATAGGCAGGGTTGAGTACATAAGACATTGGTAGAATGAACTCTTAAACTAAAGTAGGAGGGACATGCTTGAATAAGAATAGGTTTATCATGACTCTTCCCTAACTTGCCACAATGAGAAAATTCGGAAACTACTTTAACTCACCATCTCCCCCTTTGATCCAAGTCACAATCGTAGACTTGAGAACATAAACTCACATCAATCTATAACCACAATTCTCAATACAATAGGGGGGTATCTGTATACACATGAACACAACCTATCTTCAATAATTTAACATAAAGCCACTAAATTCTTTTTGGGACATCCCCCCAGGGATACTAATCATAACTTCATCTAACCCCAAAGTCATCAACTGATGACTAACATTATTATGGGCATGGACATCCATGCTACTAAACACTTAACGCTCTATCTTCAACTCCTTATAATACTCACATTACACCTCTAATCACATAACTTACAACTTAATAAAATTTGTAAAACCATACCCAAGACTTATATTGCCTACCAATATTTTCTCAATTCAACTCTAATGAACAACGTACAACAACTCATCAGACTTCTCCATACTATAATTTCAAGAACACAAACTAGTTATGCAAAACACTTATACACATAAATGCTAAACTTTCCCCTTTTAAGCATACTCTCAAGGCATTGCTTTCCCAGAACGCTACTCTTAATTTTTTTGCTATATTCTATCGTCATCAACCAACAACTCGCAGTCTCATGAGCATACACATCCTCACTCCTTATCACTTAAAAATCCACTCTCCACTACTTAACCTTCTAACATTAGACCGTTAATCGGATAACTTATAGCATAAAATCTTACCTAACGCCATACTACCAGGGGTGCAACTTATTCTTATATACTTACGCCCTTATCCACTTAATGACTTACCTAACGCCATACTACCAGGGGGTGCAACTTATTCTTATATACTTACGCCCTTATCCACTTAATGACTCACCCACAATTCATCATTTTAACACTAGTGTTCATATACATATATACCTCACAATTACTACTTAAACTTTTCATAAATTATCAACCTAGGCTCTTTCATAATTCACATCAAGTCTACTAATTCATTCCCACAAAAGATACATCATTAATCTTAAGCTACTATTCTTAGCACCACATTCTACATAAAAAATTCAAGCCTATAGTATAGCATCAATCATCTACCATCAATGAAGCATGCAACATAATATACTAGTCTATCAAATTGGGAAATTCAACCCAAATACCTTATTTTACCTAGATACTACCTACAACCAAATCACCTCCATGAAATTACTACTACACCTCAAAATTGACTACACACATTCTCACAAGCAGTACTAGTTTACAACCACTAAAGAAAAAAGTCAAAGGGGTAAAGTCACAAAATAGACATGGTCAACCTTAATCTTATTTTATAACCCAATACGATCTTATCTACATATTTCACTTTCTTACATCATACTTACTTATCCAAGCAAACATTTAGACTACTTTCAAATTCCACAAACAACAATGAGTTTATAATTATAACTTATTGGCTAATCTAACTGTTTTCATTCACAACCTAGAAGGGATTTCTATAACCATCATAACTATCCACCTAGGCTCCTTCCCTATTTTTGAATAGATAATAATCACAGCCAAACACTTCCTTCACAATTACCGTACAATCTACAGGTATTACTACTACATCATTCTATCTCTATAAAATGGAAACCTACCTCTCAATCAACGGTTATACAACTAAACTAGCTTCTTTACGCAAAAGTCACCCTCACTCTAACTTCTAACTTTGTGAGTTCATGTCACCAACTTCTTTGCCCATCTCACTACCAATGGGTAATGACACTTTAACATATACTACTACCCGGGTAGAAATATAGTTCCAACATTCTATCACACATCATTACCCTTAAGCATGACATCTGCAATAAGGGTCTTAGAAAAGAGACTAGATACACTTTGAACCTCAGGCTGAAGAGTACGATTTCATCAGGATCAAAGTTTAAGAAAAACTATACACCTTGAAGCACTAACGGACTCCTCTCAAGTCCTTGTACAATTTTATAATCCTTTATGACTCAATCAGAAAAGGACCACATCATTTAGATTCTAAGCCTCTGAACTTGAATCACCTCAATAATGAGACATATCTAAGAACATCAGAGTAAGAAAAGAATTGGAATAACTTAGAAAAGAATTGGAATAACTTTACTTTCATATGGATGACATCATACCACGACTAGAGTATGAAAGATGAACATTCTGACTCCATAGCACAAACTAAAACATGAAGAAAGAGAAACATTCCTAAACGTATTGTAGCCTCCTACTTATAAGTGTGGCGTGCTACACACCCATAAATAGAACTCTACCCAACACGATTTTGCAGACATCTTGAGACCATAAACCGTGATCTGATACCAAGTTTGTCACGACTCAAATAGGGATCCTGACCATGACGAGTATCCCAAACCATGAAGGCTTGAGCGCCCTTCTGTATCTGGTAATAATGTACAATATTCACAATAATATAAAAGAAATGCGAAAATAAACAAATGAAATCATGGTCATGTGTTGAGTTCAACTTAACAATACGGAATGAAATCAAAAAGTATCTAGATAACATCAATCTCAGTCTGCGAAATCTCTAATACATCAGAATATACTAATTTGTCTAAAACTGGGAGAAGGCCCCCAGTCAGACCCAAAACCAAAATGAAATAATAATGTTCTAAAAATAGGCCTTTCGAAATAAAGAAGGCTCACCAACTGCACACTTCTGTCTGATAGACCTACGGATTAGCGGGACCTCTGAACTGAACCTCAGACCCTAAAATATAGGGGGTTAATACAAACGTATTGGTACGCAGAGCAATCCAAAATAATGTGCTTAAATAAAGATAACATAGATAAGAGCAAGTCTGAAACATCATGCATGAAATAGTTAAAAGCACATGGGTAATTTCAACGATCTTAAAATGATTTTGACAAGGCAGTTCTAATCTTTGTATTACTTCTGAGTTAGGTGGTACGCCCTACAATTTTATGACCCCACAGGCTATATGGAGTCCGCTCTTGACTCGGCAGCCAAGCCCCCAACCCAAGTTTTCCGCAAGAGTTGGAGTTTCTAATTCTGATTCTGATACGCCATAGGGCACTAGGCCAGCATATAATCCCTCTTGGGGATACAATAACCCCCATAGGCAAAACACGATTTCAGGCAATGAGTTTTATGAACTTGTGCCTTCTTCGGGTAACCACCTAACATCTCTTGAGCCCATTTTTAATCTTTTTTGAACAATCATCATTCAAAACTCACATTCTAAAAATATAAGTGAAATCTGAATTCTATTATGGTCTGAAAGCTATATGGCATTATCTGGGTTGGTGTTGTCACATTAAGACGTGCAAGTCATATTTCTGAGCCATAAAATATCATAATAAAGTCTCTTCTGTCAAGCATAAAGTTTGGAACACCATGCATCCAACAATTTATGAAAATTCATACTTCAAAGCATTTATCAAATTATGCAAAGATCACTCTTTTCAATATTTCAATAAACTTGTGGTGGTCATGAAGTTTGTGACAAAATATGCAAATTTCTCTATATATTCTCAATATTTATCAACATGTAAAAGCACCCTCTCCTCAATTCAAAACCATAATCAAGTCATAAACAATGATCAAGATATTTGTATCTTGCTTTTCTAAATGCAATTTAAATAGCTCATAACGTACGAAAACAAAAGGCTTAGTAAAAAGAGAGGTATTATAATTATTCATGCTCTCAATTAAACATTAAATCTCAGTTTTATACATACATATATACATATACGAGTATAATTAATTTAAGGGAAAGACCTCAAAGACCAAAACAATAATATCATTTAAAGAGTTCATAATACATAATTATAAATGCAAATTCCAAAACCCCTTTATAAATTCATGATCTTTATAAATTTAAACCTTATTCAATGTATTTTCAACAAGCCCATATAGTTTCGAACAACCCCAGGTACCTTAGCTGTGAAGAATTCACGAAGAAATTTCGAAAAGATTGGACCTTTAAGCTTGATTGTCCAAACCCTAGTTGTTTTCTCCTCTTGTGTTCTTAGATGATGAACTTATGATTTAAGAGAGTTAAAACATTAATAATGACCCTAATTTCATCTATAGATGTTTAGGGACGATTTTGGAACATAAAAAGACTTGGTTGCCCTCAGAATACCTCAAAAACGAAATGTCCCGGTTGTTGTACCATGAGGTTTGCGTCACACAAGCTATGGCAAACTTTATGGTTTGCGTCACACTCTCTATGGCAAACATTATGGTTTGCGTTGCACTGCTTATGGCAAACTCTTTCCAGTGAACGCTTGCAATTGTTAGGCGACGCACACCCCTTTGTAAAGCCATAACTTTTCACTCGGGTGTCGGATTAAGGCGAAATTGGTATCGTTGGAAAGCTACTTCGAAGACCTTTCATTTGATATATAGTAGACCATCTAATTCATTATATACAGGAAGTTATGGTTAATGGAAGTTGACCCAAGTTTAGACATTTACTAAAACTCAATCGATAGGAAAACTTTCAACTCGTCTTTAAGGGACCTCTATGATCTCAATTCATGCTAAACTAGATTCCCACACTATATAATGATTAACACACTAAATTTGCATAGGATTTATTGGATTTTGGAACTTTTACACGTCGGAATGACGGGTTAGATTCTAGCCCGCAATGCGGGATGTTACAGACCCACACCTAGAATATCTTGTAGGATCCTATGCGTTGCCTTAAATATAAGATTTTGAGAGTCGATTAATCATCACGGTTCCTTATTTGTTCGAATCCCCACTTCTATCCTGCACAAAACCAAAAGATATATATAAAAAAAATTCCTCCAGCTAGTCCAACTCCGATTTCTTATTTAACCTTTATAAATGTAATATTATCATTAATGACAGTACGGGCGTTACAAATAAGTTAAGAAAACAGGCTAACGTATTACTGATAGACCATAAAATTTATAAGTACATGTTTTATGGTTTGTATGTTTATTTTGTCTAAATTTAAAATGTAATATGCATTTATTTTTATAATTTTGTTGTTGCCTATTTCTTTTATACTTAGATATTTTATAGCAGGTATTTTAAAAGTTTTCTATGTTTATTATTTTGTTTTACAATTATAACATAGTATGTAATGTTTTATATATTGTTTAATTAAATTTTAATATTGAATATAGTCTTATTGTTCGGTCGTCATATGTATTATTTTGTACAATTTATGAGAAATAAGAAATAATAATTTTGGAATAAAATGTAAAAATATTATTTTATCTCGATCACCATTTATATTATAATAATAAAATAAGTTATCTTATATACATGAGGATAAACTTTGTTATCCCATGCCCATACCAAACAACCCATTAGTGCTTTTAAATTGTATTCTTGTTTTGTAAATATACTGTCTTGGAAAGTGTTATATTTAAGGAGAAGAATATAAATTCATTATTATTATAATTATATTAATACTAACAATAATGTTGGAAATACTGCATAAAAATCTAGATCAAGAAAAATAAAACTAATTGTCATTGCTATTTGGGACGTCGTTAACGATATATATCTTGTTCATCCAATTTTTCCTCTTTGTCGTCTGATTCATCTTCATCCTTATGCAAATTAAAGGGATCAAGTTATTTTCAAGTTTCAAATATGGCCGGAGATATTTGCTTGTATATGCTTTCAGATGGTGAGATTTCAAAAGAAGAATGTGATGAACCTAAAGAGAACTTGAAAGTGGACTTCTTAAAGCTTACAATTGTGGAGCTCGTAAGATGGAATCATTAAAAGAATTCTTGGAGTGATTCCAGAAGAAGTAGAGCTTGAACCTACGGTTGAAGATGACGGGGATGGCAATAAGAAGCTTCAATGTGCAGACGACACAATTATTACTTCAACGAAGAAAAATATTGTTGGAGTGATTCCAAAAGAAGTAGAGCTTCAACCTTTGGCTGAAGAGGGATGACATGATAAGTGCATCATTGTGCAGATGAGACAACCATGACCACTCGAGCTCCCTCCTTGTCCTTGATCAGACATATTACTTTCCATTTCCTGCTCGTTTCCACTGCTTAATCCTCTGCCAATGTCCCGGAAACCACCACCTAAGTAAAGTGTTAGCACTATGAGTGTTTTCACTTTGCAGTATGTGAAGTCAACCACTGCTTCGGTGCTTCCTCTAGAGCTGATCATTCTGAGGTGCTGGCTATGATAGGCTGCCTCCTAAAATATCGTGTGTCGTGCATGGACCCACACCTAGAATGTCATGAAAGATTTCACGTGTTGTCTTAAATATGACATATTGGGAGTTGCATTAACTGTTGCTGCCCATTATTTGTCCGAGTTCCCTCTACTATTCCGCACAAAAGCAAAAAACTCAAATCAAACATTTTTCCTCTAGGCAAAAACTCAAGACTGAAACGACCAAAATTGATAATTAAACAAACACTAAGTACTGAAAATTCACGTGAAAAAACTTCGGGAACCAATATGCATTGAAAATTGGAAAAAGAAAAGTGATGTAGGATGTCTAGCGTGTCATGCACACAATGTGTGTGTCGTGCAGGGACCCACACCTAGAATGTCATGCGGGCTCCCACATTTTGCCTTAAATATGAGATATTGGGAGTAACATTAATTGTTTTGCCTCTTATTTATTCGATTGTAACGACTTGAATTTTTAATGAATTATGTGAAATATGTATTTCTGTGTGAATTTACTATGTTACCCCTCTCTGGAGTTGCATTGTGGCATTTCTAGGATGTGGGCCATGATTGGTATGGTTTTCAATGTATTTAGGTGTAATTTATGTGATATTATGGTTTTTGATGGCTTGAGAAGCCTTATAGTTGACTTTGGTCAACATCTTTTGATCTATGCTTCGGATGGAAAAATGAACTATTCCATCAGATTCAAAACATCAATTTTAGGGTGGTAACATGGTTGATATAATTTTATGACTTTTAAATCTCATTTCAACCCTCGATTCAGAAAGTTGTGATTTTGGGTTTCGGGGGTTAACTTTATGAAAACAATTTTTTTTTTCAAATATTTGATATCGTCATTGAGTCCGGAGCGTCGAAGTTGATGGGGTATCATATTTCGTTTGTGTTCACGGGATTTCAGATGAATTTCGAAGGGTCCGCGGAGACTTGAACCCTATATGTACCATGTTTTGCCATTTTTTCCTATTTTTGAGACTTGGAGCTTAGGGTTTCACAATTTTGAGCAATTTCTTCCATTTCTAAGCTTGTGTATGCTTCTAAACACCTACTTCAATTATTTTACTCCAATTTTATCATCTATTTCTTCTTTTAACATGGATTAAAGTGGAAATTGAAAATTTTTGCTCGGAGGGTCCAAAATTGTATTTCTTTGATTTAGATCCTGATTCTAACCCATTTTCACTCAGATAAATTTCTTATCTTTTTATTATTACTTTTCTATCAATTTCATTTTCAAAACAACTTCAATTCTTGATTTTTAAATGGATTTTGGGGATTTTACTCGGTAAAGCTTGAAATTGATTTTTCTTTGATTTAGACCTCATTTTTAACTAATTTTCGTTTGAGTTTTCGGCTGTAGGCTCCTAAAAATATTGTTACCATGTTTTTGTTTGCCCTTATTTTTTGAAAATCTATTTCGAGGGTCCGTTTTGACCCCAACTTGAAAATAAGCAATATGAATAGGCTTTGTTTTGATACATAGATTCTATATTTTCATATTTTAGTTGATTCCAAATTCGTTCGTGGGGAGTAAGGCTTTGGATCGAAGGCTTGCAGACCAATTTTTGACATTCAAGATATGTTATGGCTTAACTTCTTTCAGACTGATCTGGGTAGTTAATGTTGATACAAAATCATGTTAAGGATATGAAAAATAATCATGAAAATGGCTAAGTTTATTGTGTTGTGCCCGTGCGGAGGCCTATATGTTGATGTATTTGGTGATCTTGGAATATTATTTGTTATGTGTGACTGCGTAGGATCTTATATAATATTGTTGGCTCTTTTAAATGTGAAATTGATTATATGTTGCTAATAAGAAAGCCTAATGTGGTATCAATTGTATATTATGATGTATTCATACTCTGTTGGCATGTGAATTATGTTGGATTTCATGGATGGTTGGAAAATTAAGTGAATATTTATCTCACTTGGTTGGTATATTGATTGGATATGGAAACACTCATGTTGGTTGGTTCTTGGTTGTGAGTATTTCATCCTCTTTTTTTTCTCTATTTGGATATAATAAATGTATACTTGTATTCTTTTTTTGTATTTTGTTGTAATATATGTGAGTATTATAGATCTGTTAGTAGAAACAGTGTGGGCTATCATTGTATGACATTTTTTGATTGCAGGTTACGTACCCATAGTGTGTAATTTGTATGTATTATTATATATTTTGCTCAATTGACCTATGATACCTATTGATTACAAATGGATCGTACTCACCTCTATGTACCCTTTCGGTGCAGATTCTGGTTCGGGTGTACCCCAGGTTGATATATTCAACCGATCTTTGGAGCTTTTTGAGAAATTAAGCAGTTGATTTCATGCGTCTGAAGTCTATTACTATCTCTTCTTATTAGACTATGTCCTTATTAGTATTCGGAGACATTGTTTTTGCTGTTTTAGATATCATTTGTATTTGGACTTCGAGTTGTGTTAGTTAAGTTCTTATACTGTGGCACCAAGTTTTGGGAGTTTGACATGATATCTTTGGTTTTACACTTTCCGCTTATATTATGTTGTTGTGGTTCAATTTCGTTCTAGTAGCCCTGCCTTGATTATTTGTATTATTTTTCTTTTCATATCCTTTTGGATGATAGACTTACTTGTCAAGGCTTATCGCAACAAGTGTCGTCATGACCCTTGATTTTTGGATCGTGATATAAATGAAGTCCCCAATCCTTTTCTACACAAAAATAGAATAACCTAACCGCTTAACCAAAAAAAAAAAAAAAGAATAACCTAAACGAAAAAAAATTCCTCCAGCTAGTGCCAACTATCTGATTAAGCCTTCATCGCTACTTTGAGGTACGCTTAAGCTTTTTGTTTGGTAAAAGAAATATGTTATATATATAATTGCATACTTACAAATCTACTAGACTTAACATTATCATTGATGATAATACTTGGGGTTACAAATATGTTTTTTGAGAAATACCAAAACAATTAAATTGCTCATTTTCCAGCGACAAACAATTCTTTTAACAATTGGTCTCAAACAGTCATTTGGCCATTTACTTTTCTTAATGAGAAAAGATTCAAATATGTCATCGAACTATCAGAAATGACTTATTTATATCATCCGTTAAAAGTTTGACTCATTTATGTCATCGCTATGACAAAATAGGTTCATCCATGCCATTACTTGTTAACGGTGGTTTTTCAAAATCAACTGTTTTGATCGGGTAAAAGATAAGCAAACCACAAGCAAAAGAAAAACAAGAACATATAGATTGACGTGAAAATCCTTGTGGGAAAAACCACGAGCAGAGGCAGAGGAAGAAGAATTCACTATAATGGAGAGAGAGTACAATGTTGGAGATAGTAATCTCAATTTCGTGTGTATAAGAATGACCCGAAACAATCCACTAAATCACACTTATATAATACGTGCGTACAAATGGCCCGATCCCTACACTACCACTATAGATCCCATTGAAAATCACAAACATGGGTCACACCGCGAACTCAAGGCCGGATCAATAAAACTCGGGTCACAACTCTGACAACAGCTTTGCCACGTGTCATCTTATTAGAGGTTCACGATTTTTAGAGCTTTTAGTTATGTATGGCTTTTCATTTTGAATTTCATCATTAGAACTTTTTGGTTATATATAATATTTTCTTTTGTTCTCAATTTGATTTTCGCATTCAAATTTTAGTACTAGAATAATAAAAATGACAGATATGATGTAGAAGAACTAAGAACAACTGTTATGATCGGACAAAAGATAAGCAAACCACAAGCAAAAGAAAAATAAGAACACACAGATTTACGTGAAAATTCTTGCGGAAAAAACCATGAACAGAGGCAGAGGCAGAAGAATTTACTATAATGGAGAGAGAGTACAATGTTGGAGATAGTAGTCTCAATTTCGCGTGCATAAGAATGACCCAAAACAACCCACTAAATCACACTTATATAATACGTGCGTACAAATCGGCCCGATCCCTACACTACCACCACAGATCCCATTGAAAATCACAAACATGGGTCGCACGACGAACTCAGAGCCGGATCAATAAAATTCGGGTCACAACTCTGACAACAACTTTGCCACGTGTTGTCTTATTAGAGGTCCACGATTTTTAGAGCTTTCAGTTATGTATGGCTTTTCATTTTGAATTTCATCATTAGAACTTTTTGGTTATATATAACATTTTCTTTTGTTCTCAATTTGATTTTCGCATTCAAATTTTAGTACTATAATAATAAGAAGGCAAAATGACCTTCTGGACCCCTGTACTATGTTGGTTTTGTAAGTTGGACACTTCTACTTACATGTTTGTCATCTGGACCCCTGAACCCACTAAAAAATAATATTTTAAACCTTTTTTTGGTGAATGTAACACACTCTCCCACGTCAGCTGCCATGTCAGCTGCCATGCCTGCCACGCCATCTGCCACATCATTTAAAAAAAATAAAAAATATTACATTAAATTCCAAGTCATTTTTAAAATGCTACATAACAAATTAAATATTAAAATTAATTTAATAAAATAAATTTTTTTATAAATTGTAGAAAAATTTGAATAATCATGTTTTTATTTTTGCTCACAAATTAAACATCAAATCCATTCCAAATAATTAAAATTCTTCTCCAACTAATTTAAATTTTTAAATATAAATTCATATATACAAACATAATAAATTTTTGATTTTTAAATTTGAATATTTTTAACAAATTCACAAAAAGTTTAATTTTTTTCAAGCGAAATTCACTAATTTTTTTCAATATTCACTATCACTCACTTTCAATTTAAATTTAAATTTTAATCTCAATAAAAATAAAAAGATTTCAAATTTAAATTTTAATTAAAAAATGAAAAGAATTGAATTGAGAGGAAAAATTAAAATAAAAAATAAAAAGTGAACGTGGGGGAGGGGGGGAGGGGCTGGAAGAGTGTTGGGGTGGGGTGGGACCGGGCTAGATGGGGTGTGGGGGTGGGGAGGGAAACATTATTTTTATTTTTTAAAAATTTTTAAAAATATTTTTGAAATTTCTTAAAATATTAAATTTTTAAAAATATTTTTAAAGTTAAAAAGATGGAGGAAAAAAGAGGACCTTTTTTTTTTTAATTTTAATATTTTCTTATTTTTTTAATTATTTTAATGTAAAATTGACCAAAAATAGACCCCCATTCGCACCCCCAGGTGAGTAGCTACACTCTCTTTGTCCTAGTCACCATGACCTTGGCACATAGGCAAGGTCAGCGGTTAAAGGATGCAAAATGTTGTTTTTTGATGGGTTCAGGGGTCCAGATAACAAACATGTAAGTAGAAGTGTCCAACTTACAAAAACGACTTAGTACAGGGATCCAGAAGGTCAGTTGAACTTCTTCTGATATGAATGAGAAATCAGAGACATCAATTTCTAAATTTCCTCTTTTTCAACATGTTGATTAAAAGTTGGTAGAAATCATTCCCGGTTTTGTAACTCGTTCTGCAAATGCGTGTAGATACTCAATTTACAAATAAAATTACAAATAAAGGATCTCTTTAGATCAAAGGAACAGACTTTAAGATTAATAAACCAAAAATATGATTATAGTATAAAATTTAAGACTCCATTCTTATTATTATAGTACTAAAATTTAAATTTGAAAAGAAAATTGAGAACCAAAAAAAAAAATGTTATATATGACCACAAAATTTCAATAAAAAAATTCAGAATGAAATCCATAAATAACTGAAAGCTCTAAAAATTGTGGACCTCTAATAAGACGACACGTGACAAAACTATTTTTCAAAAACCACCATTAACAAGTAATGGCATTGATGAACCCGTTTTGTAACGGAGATGACATAAACGAGCCAAACTTTTAACGGATGACATAAATAAACCATTTTTGATATTTCGATGTCATATTTGAGTCTTTTCCCCTTTTTATTTAATTGTTGTTGCTCAATTCAAACAACTTATATACCATTTTTTTTTATTTCGTTGTTTTCCCTGTGATTTTACACTACTTGTATTAATCATTTTTTTTTTGGTTGTTTGTCATGTGAATCTACACAATAATTTCTCATAACTTTTTTGAGTTGTTAGTCGTGTTAGTGGATGAATGTTTTTTAATTGATTGTTGGCACAAATGAAAGTTCAAGTCTAAAAAGGTCAAAATCTAAATTGAAAAAGCACTAAACTCAGGATCGAACTAGCCAAAATAGAAAACTGAAAAGGCAACAAGCGTGAAAAGTCATGTGAAATACCTAGGGAATAAGCATGGATTGAAAATTTATGTGAAAAAACCTCAAAAATTAGTATGCACTGATAATTAAAAAGGAAAATGTTATGCAGGATGTTTAGCGTGTTGTGCATACTTTGTGGTGGCAATAAGCACGCGTAGTATATCATTTAGGGACCACTACCTAGAATATCATGCAGGCTCACACGTATTGCCTTAAGTATAACATATTGGGAGTCGAATTAATTGTCGCAAACCCCTATTTATTCGTGTCCCAACTTCAATTATGCATAAAAACAAAAAATTAAAACGAAAAAAAAATTCCTCTTGCAAAAAACTCAAACTGAAGAAACAGTAAACTCAAGATTGAAAAAGCCAAAATTGAAAATTGATAAAGCAGCAAGCATTGAAAATTCACATGAAATACCTAGGGAATAAGAATGGATTAAAAAGTTCACGTGAAAAAACTCAGGAATGAATGTGCACTGAAAACAGAAAAAGAAAAAGTGATGCATGATATCTAGCATGTCGTGCATATTTTATCGTGGTAATCGACACGCATAGTGTGTCATGCAGCGACCCACACTTAGAATGTCATGCAAGCTCCCACGTGTTACCGTAAATATGACAGATTGGAAGTCGCATTAATTGTCGCTGCCTATTATTTGTTAGATTCCCACTACTATTCTGCACAAAAGCAAAAAACTCAAGACTAAAACAACCAAAATTGATAATTAAAAAAATACTAAGCACTAAAATTCACATGAAAAAAACCTCGGGAATCAATATGGATTGAAAATTGAAAAAAAAAAATATATAAGATGCCTACCGTATCGTGCATACATAGTGCATGTGTCGTGCGGGGGCCCATACCTGGAATATCGTGCAGGCTCTCACATGTTTTCTTAAATATGAGATATTGAGAGTAACATTAATGATCTCTAATTAAGTAATATTATATTCAAATAAATTTTAAGTTGTATATTAAATAAATTGTAAATATAATTTAATATATTTTACTAGTGGCAGTCAAAATTCAAAATATTATATAAATAATAGATATTGACACATTATAGAAATCATGAAAATCACAAAGTTCACATGTGTGGACCCTAGTTAACAACAACTAAAGATATCAAGACGTATTATTGTCGTAGTTTTGTACCTCTATATTACAGTAATTTGATAACTTGTGAATATTATTTATATTCATTATTAATATGACCTCTAATTAAATAGTTTTAATTAACTATTATATTTCAATAAATTTAAACTATATTTAAATAATTTATAAGTCTAATTTAAAATATTTCAATAATGATAATCAACATTTAAAATATTTTAGACATGATAAATACGAACGCATTATAAAAATAATATTTTTTATATTTGTTAAACCTAGTTAATATTTTAAGAAAAATACTTTTGTGACAAAGTTTAGAATGGAATGACTTTTATATAACAAATAAATACATAAATAAATTTATGTGATTATTTTAAAATTTAGTTAACCATTAACGACCTTTATTCAAAAATATTTTAAAAAGTTATGATCAATATATAATAAATTAGTTTTAAAATTTGATGGAAAAAAAGACTAGAGAGAAATTGAGGGAGAAGGACAAAAAGGGAAGGGTGAGAATGAGTAGAAGCTGAAGTTTGGCGGATCTCCTATTTTAAAGTTAAATGAATATTCCGCTTCCACATTTAATGATAGTCATAATTTACCCAATATAAATTTTAGCTTCATTTAACTTTTCAAATTTAGAAAAGCAAATATCTCAAGCAATTCCAACTATTAAGTACAAATCTCAAGTTCTCCTGATCATTTTTTATTACTGAGTTACAAGTGAGGCTATTGATGAATGTTTGAGTAGTTGGTTGCAAAGTATGAAGCAATTTCTAGTGGTTGACAGTACCTGCACCTGATGAGAGCATTGAGGTGTTCATTGGGTATTAAACCAGGACTTAACAATACTATTCATATTGTTCATCGTAGACAAGATACTTTCAATAAGTTACAGGTTCAAGTATAACCATTTTGAGGTAATAATCAATTTTCGTATCTTAAATTTATGTGGTGGTATTAATTCCTTTTGGGATTCAATCCATAGAAGGCAAGGTAAGTAAATTGAAAGTTATCTTGAAAGGGGTTAGATGTACCTGAGTTACACTCATAAGCTGATGAGTTTCTTAGGCTTCCAGATCTAAGTTAGAGCTCCTGATCTTGTTCTCATGCATCATTAGAGAAATCCAGTTAAGGTCAGGGATTGAACTTATGTGGGGTTTCAGATACTAGAAAAAACAAGGATGACTTACTTTTTCATCGATTTTTAAAGGCGCCGACAACTCCATCCAGATTTAGCTAGCACAGATTTTCTTTAATCACCAACATCTTGGGGATCCGACCTTCATTATACGGCAACTCCTACACCATCTGCTCTATCGGTTGAACTAAAAGAGGAACACATTGAAGCTTCCAAATTTATTTTTCGTTGGGAAGCTCCATGGAAATGGGTTTATCATACAACAAGTTGTGAGGAAGATGAAGATTGGATTTTCCTAATATGATTTTGGAGCATTTTCCTTATTTGTTTTGTTGTCAGATTTAATTTTAGGAAATATTACCTAAATGACAACTTATGTTTATAAATTACTAAAAATCTCCCCACTTCTAAAATATTACTTAAATCCCAACATTTATAACTTTTTGGTAAAGTTGAGATACAAGTTTACACCTTCTTTTCTGAAGTCATAACTTTATTAAAAATTAACCCATTTTCTCCTCTTTGTACGCTTTAATTCAAGCAACAGTTTCTATCCAAATTCTCTCTCTAATTCAAATCCTTGAATTAAGGCAAATTTCCTCTCTAAAATCAACTTCAATTTCTTCTATTTTGATTTTACGCTCTTTTTTTTCAAAAAAATAATTATGCGATTGGGTTTACAAAGTGATTTTTTATTTTTTTTGTTGTTGTGCAATTTCTTTGATTATCATTTGTTGTGCAATTTCTTTGATTAAAGACAGCTAAATATTATTTTTGGCTTTGTGTTCCTGTTTTTGTTGGTTGATGACTCGAATTTTTCTTTTCATCTTTACTAGTTCATGATATGGCAGTGTTACTGCAATTTTCTCTTCTGTTTCTGATATGATTGTCATGTTATTTTCTCATTTATTTTGACTTCTTGAGGTAGGCATCTATTAC
The DNA here is from genome assembly GCA_030864225.1 of Capsicum baccatum var. pendulum. Taxonomy (NCBI): domain Eukaryota; kingdom Viridiplantae; phylum Streptophyta; class Magnoliopsida; order Solanales; family Solanaceae; genus Capsicum; species Capsicum baccatum. The sequence goes on from CM061555.1 coordinate 17,211,936, forward strand.
AGACTGACCACTCTTTTTAACTGGCTCTAACATCTATGTGGCTTCAATCTCTAAACAATAAAACATGATATCCTTTCGTTTTTAATTTAACATTCTGATTAGTATGCATCTAGCGTTATTGTGAACATGATTTCAATTTTTTGGAGGTTATTTGCTTTATTTAATTTGATTTGGAACTTTGATTTGATGAGAAACAATGAACTTCCAACGTTTTAAGAAGGTCTGTTCTTTCAAAGTTATTTGCATGTTCAGATCTGTTGAATATTAGGCCGAGATACATATTTAGACATGTATGATACGTTTTAAAATTTTTTGTATAGCTGATTCTTTGTTTATGATTGTATATGTATCTTGTGTATATTAAGTATTATTGAAACTAACATAACAAAAGATACTTGTTTATAAGCTTATAGATACATATTATTTTATCTTGTATCAGTGGTCTACTGTTAATGCATTTAAACGTATCTTGTGTTGTTTAATTTTTATTGAAATAAGCATTATAATAGATAAATGTTATTTCATCCAAGATACATATTGTACTATCTTGTATATATGGTTACCTGAGTATGCATTAAAATGAATCTAGTATTTTTTAAGTATTATTGAAATAAGAAAACAAAAGATACATGTTTTTAAGCTTAAAGATACATATTGTATTATCTTGTATAAATTGTTATCTGCGTATGCATTTATATGTATCTTAATCACATCGATTTCCTTCTTTGAAAAAAGTGTTCTGTTTCTGCTTCAATGCTTTGATGTTCTGAATGTGAGTTTACTAGTGTAGTCATTCTGTATTTGATTCATATTTCGGATTTTGCAGAAAAAGCTTCAGTTCAGTTCTTGACATAATACCTATTGCTGATTCTGTGACCAAGCTTACCGCTCCATGTGAATTTTGTGGTGAACGTGCTTCTTTCACCTTGAGGAAGACAGAGGAGACGAGGATGGAGTTGATTGCACGAGTAGAAGTATATATGCCCGTGTACCACAAGCACTATGTGAGTGGGCAAGTAGTCAAAGAGGTTGCTAGATATGTTCTGGAGTCTCAGAAGGTTGAATGCATCTCTATTTTGTAATATCTCAAAAGCCACTTGTCTTTGCAATATAATAGGGGTATTGATGCAACTTTTCCTATATAAAGCTTTGCACTTTCAATAGCTAGGTAGTAAATAGGACATTTGCTTAGAAATGTTAAGCAACTATGGTAGTTTCAAGTCTCTCATCTTTCAAAGTTTTTGAGGACAGAGTTGCTCGATATATGTGTTAGTGAGAGGTTGTTAAGTGTTCGATAAAATATTTGAGGTGCGAGCAAGTTATCTCGGACACCATAGTTAAAAATATACTATTGTACTTTCAAGTCATATTTTGGGGAGTGTTCCCTCAAAGTGATGAAAGTGAAATGGCTATCTATGAGTATTGTATTTATAACACTTTTAATTTCCTTTGTCTTCAAGGCTTTAACTCCAAATATGGTTGAAACACGTGCTTTACTATGTTTTGTTTAAAATTTTAAGTAATGAATACACAATTTTGAATCACAAGGATTAAAATTCTTGTCCCAAACACATATATATCCCAAGTGTTAAAAACAGAAAAGATCTCAGGCCTTAATTTAAGCAAATTAGTTTACTAACTATATGTATCTCTAAGATGTATCTCACGCTAATTAAATGTATCTTCAACGGCTAAATATTGAGATTTTACGAAATAAAAAAAAATGTTGCGATTTTAGGTAAATATTGACAAACATGTCGGGATATAGGTAGATTCTACTTAATGTTAATGGGTTTGGGCCAGGTTTTATTTGGGCCTGACCTTTACTTGTATTGAACATTACTTATTTTGTTTAATAAATGGGCTGTTAGTCCGGTTGTTGGTTTAAAAAAATAATTTAAAAGATAGTAAAGATTTATTTTTTCTAAGGGAAAAGGTTAGTATAGTCTTTGTACATTTGTGGCCATTTTTAGGCCAAAAAATTGTGGCCATTTAACAGCGTTCTTTTTTGAATCGATTGTTTGCACACATGAAAGTTCACGTCTAAAAAGGTCAAAATCGAAAAATGAAGAAACACTAAACTCAATACCGAACAAGCCAAAATAGAAAACTGAAAAGGCAACAAGTGTTGAAAATTCACGCAAATACCTGGGGAATAAGCATATATTGAAAATTCATGTAAAAAAAACTCAAAAATCAATATGCACTGAAAAGTGAAAATAAAAAAGTTATGTAGGATGCTTAGCATGTCGTGCATGCTTTGTGGTGGCAATAGGAATGCATAGTGTGTCATTCAGGGACCCACACCTAGAATGTCATGCAGACTCCCACGTGTTGCCTTAAATATGATATATTGGAGGTCATATTAATTGTCGCGACCCCTATTTGTTCATGTCCCCACTTCAATTATGCATAAAAACAAAAAACTTACACGAAAGAAATTTCCTCTAGCAAAAAACTCAAACTGAAGAAGCACTAAACTCTAGATTGAAACAACCAAAGTCGAAAATTGAAAAGCAGTAAGTATTGAAAATTCACGTGAAATACCTAGGGAATAAGAATGGATTGAAAAGTTCAAGTGAAAAAACCTCAGGATCGAATATGCACTGAAAACTAAAAAAGAAAAAGTAATGCAGGATACCTAGCGTGTCGTGCATATTTTGTCGTGGTAATAGGTACGCATAGTGTGTCGTGCAAGGACGCACATCTAGAATGTCATGCAAGCTCCAACGTTACCTTAAATATGACATATTGGGAGTCGCATTATTTGTGGCTGCCCATTATTTGTTCAAATTTCCACTATTATTCTGCACAAAAGCAAAAAACTCAAGCCAAAATTTTTTCCTCTAGCTAAAAACTCAAGATTAAAACGACCAAAATTTATAATTAAAAAAATACTAAGCACTAAAAATTCACGTGAAAAAGCCTCGAAAAGTGGCGTAGGATGCCTAGCGTGTCGTGCACACAAAGTGCGTGTGTCGTGCAGGGATCCACACCTAGAATTTCGTGCATGCTCCCACATATTGCCTTAAATATGAGATATTGAGAGTAGCATTAATTGTTTCGCCCCTTATTTATAGTCCCCATTTCTTTTCTGCACAAAAATAGAACAACCTAAACGAAAAAGATTTCGTCCAGCGAGTGCCAATTATCTGATTAAGCCTTCATCGCATATTGAGGTACGCTTTATGCTTTTTGTTTGGTAAAAGAAATATGTTATATATATATATATATATATATATATATATATATATATATATATATATATATATATATATATATATATAATTGCACAGTTATACTATCATCAATGATAATGTTACAAATCTAATAGATGTAACATTATCATTGATGATAGTACTTGCGGTTACAAATATGTTTTTTGAGAAATACCAAACGGACAAATTGCTCATTTTCCAGAGACAAACAATTCTTTTAACAATTGGTCTCAAACAGTCATTTGGTCATTTACTTTTTTTATTTGATTGTTTGTTGCTCAATTCACACAACTCATATACCAATTTTTTTATTTCGTTGTTTGCCGTGTGATTTTACACGACTTGTATTAATCATTTCTTTTGGTTGTTTGTCATGTGAATTTACACAATTTCTTAGGAACTTTTTTGAGTTGTTAGTCATGTTAGTGGATGAATTTTCTTTACTCGATTGTTTGCACACATGAAAGTTTAAGTCTAAAAAGGTCAAAATCGAAAATGAAAAAAGTACTGAACTCAAGACCGAATTAGCCAAAATAGAAAACTAAAAAGGCAACAAGTGTTGAAAATTCACGTGAAATACCTGGGGAATAAGCATGGATTGAAAATTCATGTGAAAGAACCTCGAGAATCAATATGCACAGAAAGATGAAAAAGAAAAAGTTATGTAGTATGCTTAGCGTGTTGTGCATGCTTTGTGGTGGCAATAGGCACACGTACTGTGTCATTCAGGGATCCACACCTAGAATGTCATGTAGGCTCCCACGCGTTGCCTTAAATATGACCTATTGAGAGTCCCATTAGTTTTCGTACCCCCCTATTTAATTTGTTCGAGTCCCCACTTTAATTACGCATAAAAACAATAAGCTCAAGCGAAGAAAATTTCCTCCAGCTACAAACTCAAACTAAAGAGGCACTAAACTCAAGATTGAAACAGGCAAAATCGAAAATTGTAAAAGCAGTAAGCATTGAAAATTCACATGAAATACCTTGGGAATAAGAATGGGTCGGACAGTTCACATGAAAAAACCTTGGGAATGAATATGCACTGAAAACTGAAAAAGGAAAAGTGACGTAGGATGCTTAGCATGTCGTGCATGTTTTGTTGTGGTAATAGGCATGCATAGTGTGTTGTGCAGGGACCCACACCTAGAATGTCATGCAAGCTCCCACGTGCTACCTTAAATATGACGTATTGGGAGTCGCATTAACTATCGTTGTTCATTATTTGTTTGAGTTCCCACTACTATTCTGCACAAAAGTAAAAAACTCAAATAAATCTTTTTTCCCCCAAGCAAAAACTCAACACTAAAACGACTGAAATTGGAAATTAAAAAACACTAAGCACTGAAAACTCACGTGAAAAGAACTCAGGAATCACTATGCATTGAAAATTGAAAAAAGAAAAGTGATGTAGGATGCCTAGCGCACCGTGCACACATAGTACGTGTGTCGTGCAGGGATCCCCACCTCAAATACCGTGCAGGCTCCCACGTGTTGCCTTAAATATATGAAAAATTGAGAATTGTTATAAACTAATAAAGAATAAAGAAGAAGAGTAGAATGAATAGAGAGAGTGATTCTTATTTCTTCTCTTGAGGGATGAGAGATCATAAGATTGTAAATACAATCAACAAAACCCCTCTATTTATAGGGAAAATTTACTCCTAGTCTGAGTAAAAGACGGATGCTTCAAATCCTAATAGATATCAAAGTAGATCTTGATAGATCTTGATAGACATTCACTATAATGTAAATACATTTATAACACTCTCCCTTGAATGTCTAATTGGTAGATAATGTGCCTCGTTAAAACCTTACTAGAAAAAACCCAGTAGAAAAAAAATCTAGTGAAGGAAAAAGAGTACACATCTCTAATAATACGCATTTTGGCTGCCTCATTAAAAACCTTACAAGGAAAACCAGTGGGAAAAAACCTCGTAAGGGAAAAAGAGTACTGCGCGTATTAACTCCCCCTAATGAGAACATCCTTGAACTTTTGCATCCCGATCTTGTGTAGCATCTTCTTGAAAGTTGCAATTGGAGAAGATTTGATGAATAAATCAGTCACATTGTCAGTTGAACGAATCTGTTGCACGTTAATATCATCATTCTTTTGTAGCTCATGTATGTAGAAAAACTTTGGCAAAATGTGGTTCGTTCTATCTCCATTTATGAATCCTCCCTTAAGATGTACTATGTATGCTGAATTATCTCTGTATAAAATTATGTGTAGATTGTCATATTTCACACCATATTTTTCTTAAATGAGATGTATCATGGACCTTAACCATACATATTCTCAGCTTGTTTCATGAATAGCTATTATCTCAGCATGATTCGATGAAGTGGTTACGATAGATTGCTTTGTATATCTCCAAGATATGACAGTACCACCATATATGAACACATAGCCTATTTGAGACCGAGCTTTATGCCGGTACTTAAACCAATAAGATTGAGACTGCAATCTTTAGAATAAAACTAGCTCATGTGTTTTATCCTATTTTGATGTCTCATAGTAGGAGCAGACATATACCTTGCTAACAAATTGACTGAAAAGGCTATAGGCCTTGTAGTATTTGCAAGGTACATAAGTGCATTAATTGCACTAAGATTTGGTACTTCATAACCAATCCACTTCGATATATTTTGAATTTCAGCAAATAATCTATTGCTTTGAAAACTCTCTAAGAGTTCTAATGATGTTCAAGCAATAAACTTATACAATATAAGGATTATAAATAAGTTTCCCAGAAACTTTTATATGCTTCAAGCATTTTGAATCCTTACAAGTTTTTCACATAAGTTTTGTCAAGTGACAATATTCAACATTTCATGAGTGACATCTTCAAATATCTGGACTGCAAATCAAATAAGTTTAATAGTTACCAAGATGCATCCTTTCATGTCACTTGATAAATATTTCTACGTCAGCATGCTTAAATAAACGTAGAATTCAGATCCTCATAATCTTTCACAATATTTCGTCAATATTGTGTCAAAGATATTGATGATATATCATTTTGTATTGGTTCACAATGCGACATAACATTTTGAGATCTCATCACTTTATTATTTTCAGGTACATGAACCTCTCATAAGGTTTCATGAAGTGGTATGTCATAGGATCTTCAAGAGCTCATTACCTTCTTAGTATGATTATTTGCTCTTTATTTTTCAAGGACTATTTCATTTGGAACCGATCAGTCTACCACGCTTCACGCTTGCATAAACTTTGTCCTTTAGGAACACAAAATAAGATCACTTGCACTTAATATGAGATGCTTTCAGCATTTGACTTGAATTATCTTTTAGATAAGGATATGGAGATAATTCCTAACATATTTCATAGCGCTTATAATCTCCCCCTTATGTTAGGAAAACTAACATACATCCTCTACTTCTTTGAGAAATTTATCTTTGTGCATCATGGTATATTTATTAATCGTATACCGCACATCAAAACTATTAGATGGAATAGTTGGTTCCTGACCTTGAACCAATTGAGAGGGAAGAAATAATTATAATATATTGGTCTAATGCATAATGCATACAAGTACTATTGTATGCAATATATTATATTTCATACCAATACATGAAACTTTGTTCTCATTAGTAATGGTTCAGCTATTTATGGAAGACATTCAATGCTAAACCATCATCATCAAGATGAATTATCTTGATTACATAATTTGAAAATTATGCTCAATTTATATTGAACAAGTAACTTTATGAATATCAAACGTAGGTTGACCATGAATGTACATGTGATCATCTTATTGATGCATCTTTTCAATATATCAGATGATATGCGTGGGAACCTATATGATATTCTAGGTGTACCATGAAAAAATAAGAACGACATGCTAGGCATCATGTATCACTTTTCCTTTTTCAGTTTCCTATGCATATTCATTCACGAGGTTTCACGTGAATTTTCAATGCTTGGTGCTTTTTAGTTTTTATCTTGACCATTTCAGTCTTGAATTTAGTGCTTTTTTAGTTTGAGTTTTTTGCTAGAGAATTTGTTTTTCATTTGAGTTTTTTGTTTTTGTGCAGAATAGAAGTGGGGACTCAAAACAAATAGGAGGCCGAGACAATTAATGTGATTCCTATTATAAATGTATTTACATTATAGTGAATTTCATATCAGATCATTTGAAAGCACTTGGGAATAATGCAATAGTTTCTCAACAACAATAAAATGCAACTGAGCTAGGTGGAATACCCTACATAATTTACACCAACTGTCAAACCTCAGTTGCCGCCGAGATTAGAGTATAAGTGAGGGAGAGACACACAAGACCACGAAGCATGGTGTCTTGACCCAATGGTAGTGCCCAAGATCACTTAGCCCGGTCTCCTACCTATAGTCCCAATTTGGGAATGACATAAAGTCAAGTACACAAGATCACTTAGCCTGGTACCAAATTCCCGTGTCAGCAAACACGATTTTCAGCGATGAGCCCTTACACTCAAACGCCTTCTTTGGGCATCCATCTATCTCATGTAAAATCAATGCATTCAAATTTCATCTGATTCAATCACATATCATATTCTGTAGGGTATCGTCATACACGACTTGCAAGACATCAATATCAAATTATTCTTCTCATTCAACCATTGTATTCAACATGTTTCAACACAAATAACCTTCTCGTTTTCAAGTCAAAATCATATCAATTCTCAAAACATTTCATGTCATGCTTTTCCAGATGTTTTCAAACAATTTACATCATATGCACATTCAAAACAAATTCACATCAAGAGAGTGATTTCATATAATTCATGCTCTCAAAATATCACCTTTTCAAAACACACACATATACATATATAATATGTCAAATCTTTCGCAAGTAGGCCTAAAGACCAAATTCAATATTATAGAAACGTTCAAAACATAATTATATTTGTAGTTTCAAAACCTCCATTTGTAAAACATGAATTTAAAGACCCATGAGATTTTTGAATAACCCCACATACCTCTATTTCTGAAAATACTAGATGTTTCTTCAAGCTCACGAATTTGTGATTCCGAATATGTAAATATCTTCGAAAACCTACGGCCGAATCTTGAACTATTTGAGTTTTTATTTGAAACCTTAAGGAGTGTTCTTGAGCAATTTTGATGAATGAAGGTGTATTTTGGTGTTTGAGGGATTAAATCCCGTGTTAATGGTATATATAGGGCTGAAGGATGACCAAAATACCACTAAGGAACAATTAAGGTCAAATCTGTCCCTCAGTTGATAGTTTGATAGTCTGGAGTAAATCGATTATAAATTTTTACACATATAATAAAATTGGATGAAACTAACTGAATTTGAAAAAGGATTCAAAGATCTTTCGTTTGATATATTATAGCTCACACAATTCATTATATACAGGGAGTTATGATTGTTTGAAGTTGACCCTGAAATGCTGAAAACTGGGCAATAGGCTATGCGTTTTGCTACTGTTTTGAAATCCTAACGCAGCCTTATGCGTTCCGAAAAATTCCGAAACTTATCCGAGATGCACTATGATCTTTCCCGTCATAACGCAACTTGAAAATCTAAAAATGGATGTCGGTAAGGTTGAAAAGTTGTATCCCTAAGATTGCTAGCTAAAATGACTAAGTCTCATTTTACACTTAGAAAATTTTAAGTCATTAAGTCTAAGAGCTCAATATTAAAGACTAGTCTATGCACGCCTTCTATGGGGCGTTACATTATCTCCCCCTTGGGATCATTCGTCCTCGAATGATGGGTAGGAACTTGTTGAAGCCTTAAAGCTATGGAATAACACGGACATGACATGTCCTTTAATAAAGAATACACTGATCTGAAACATGACTATAAGACTGGAACTACTGATGTTCTGAATTCTTATACCGGACATGCATATCTGATGCATGGGTCTGTGTCTGAGTTGTCCTCATTAATGCAGGACTGAATACACTGATAAGCTGAACTTTTTCTATTGACCATACATTTCTAATGCAGGCATATCTGACTGAACTGACATAAGAACATATGACTGAATATGCAATAACAATTGATGCGAAGCTTGTAATAAGAACCTATGCATGCAACCGAATGGGGTATCTCCCCCTTGGGGACCCTATGTCCCTCTATGAGTGCTCAATTCACTAAGATACTTGAAAAGCAGAGGCAATGCATAAGGCACCTACGATTTGATTCATAACTGAACCTCTGGAATTTGAATCTAATGCATGACGCATGAACTGAGCTATACTCGCAATTACTAGTATACTCTATCTTAGAATAGTATCATGTTTGAGATTTTGGGTAGCATGAATAAATGAAAAGACGAGAAAACAAGTCATGCAAATCTGAATGCTAAACTGACTTACTGGCTATACAGACTGAATTATGCTGGACCCTCATACTTAACTGGAGTATCTCTTCAACGCTCTCTCTAAAGAAGTTCTAACAATAATAGGGAGCCACAAATCTTGGGTATGGATTACACAAGACATCCCACTGTGGAAATCACAACATTAACACTACTCTGCAGTCTGGAATATAGACATATAACTCCTAAATTAGGATAGAATTACCAGATCTTTGGCAATACAACTTCTTACTTTCAAGCTTAGTACACTTCTCGAATATCCCTTAACTATACTATTCTTTATAAATATCATATTAATTCAATTCAGCTTAAAATTCTCATACGAGCATTGACAAATTTTTCTACTAATGTCTAAAATAGCTTAATCCTTACACCGCGATCAAGCCTAACTCTAAGTCACAAAAATACAACATGCTACACTACACTATTATTCTAAACCATATGACGTCACCTTCTATACCTCTTTTAAAGATCACATCCTAAGCATAACATGCCTTACCATTTCAATGACTACTCTGAACTCTTAATATGAAGTCGCTAATGCATATTGCGACCTCCCACTACAACCCCAAAACGTCATTCAACCCTATTTTATAACCACATGTTTACTTCAAGGCAACCACCCACAAATACATATTTCACATAGTTTCTAAACTATTGTCAATATAACTCCCACGCGCTACCCTAAAACATACACACAAACTTTTCCACTAACCATCACATGTATCAAAGATTGGCCCCAAATCTTACTTCATACTTATGGCCTTATCTAAATAAACGTACTATGATCTTCCATCAACAAGAACATTTACATCATCACCACTATCATTGCATAGGGGAGGTCACTAAAAGGTTAAAACATAAGACCCTGAAGCATGAGAAGATTTTTATACGGGACTGAGCAGACTATAAAGAATGAGTACATGCGTCATGAGTTGCATGACCTCAACTAGAGTTCCTAACATAAGGAATCTTATTCCGACTACTTGAATGAACTAGAACTCATTATCTTGGAGCTGAAAGAGTACGTGATCTCTATCATATACAGGAATCACAAACTATGATCACGGAACTGAAACGTATAGCTTGAGTAGGCATTGGGATCACTGAAAAATACTAAGATAAGAATGGGTTGAGTCTCACCCTCACTTTCTGACGTTCTATATCATCATGACATCACTACTAGAATCTGAGAGCCTGACTTGGTTATTTGTTCTATCATCTCCCCTTTGGATTTAAGCCATCATATTAAGTTCAAGAGATCCCTTATTACTAGACTCTAAGCTAATCTACACTCACCGCACTCTGGGGTATGGAATACAATAATACACATAATTAAATAGAAATTTAACCCGAAAGACCACATATGAAAGTGGAAAACCCACTGCTAATACTACCTTCTGAGATACACTCTATATTTCGATAGCCCCAATAGTCATAGTATGATGCTTGCACACTTATTTCTATCGGTTCAACCTTCAAAGCTCAAACTTAGATTTCTAACACTTAACATGGATATCACCGAGCCTTTGATGAACCATACCACTTTCGTCATAGCCTACCAATATCGCGACTCCAAACTTATATCTCATTACTATGAGAATCAAGATCATATAAAAGAGCCCAACTCTATCAATCTCATGCCACTATTCTGACATCCACATTCTACATTAAATTCAAGCCAATAGTCTAGCATCAATCATCTACCATCAATGAAGAAGGCAACATAATATACTAGTCCGTCAAATCTGAACATTCTATCCAAATACCTCACATATCTACTACATACCTTCTCACAAGTAGTACTAGTTTACAACTACCAACAAAAGAAGGTCTGGGCGTGAGGGGGGGTAAAGTCACATAATAGGCATGGTTAACCTTATTCTGATATTATAACCCTATACAATCTTATCTAATTATACTGATCTCTCACCTCCTAATTACTTACTCAATCTCATGCAAACAGATTCAGGTATACATATATTAAACCAACACAAGAACAACAAGTTGGACAGCAAGCTGCTAGTGAATCGAAATAGGCCTCACACGACTTTACTAGACTTTGATTTTTGTGTTTTGAACAAGAAATGAAATGAATAACAAAGAAACTATGGTAGTGAATCAAAAGATCCCACACGGCTTCACTAGACTTTGATTTTTTTCAAAAACACCATGATAATAAGATTACATATTACAAGAGATAGAAAATTGACACACAATATTCAATGATCTAAGGATACACATCTTACTCTGTATAAATAAAAATCTAAGTCAAACACTTCCCCCACAGACTACCATACAATCCACACATACTACTAGCTACCACATTAGTCTATCACCATAAGGGGGTAAATCATTCTCGAACATCGATTATTCAACTAAAATATTCATTTACACAAAAGTCACCCTCACTCTGACTTCTAACTTTATGACTTCACATCCCCAACTTATTGGTCTAATATCACTACCAATAGGTCATGACAAAAACACTTTAACGCATACTACTATTCAGATGGAAATAAAGTTCCAACATTCTACTACACATCATCCACCCTTAAGTAAGACATTTGTAACATAAAATTGAAGGGGACTAAATGCAATTAATACCTCAAGCTGAAAAGCACGATTCCATCAGGATCAATGTTTACATCGAAATCAAAATCCATTGAAGCACTAATGGACTCTTATCAAGTCCTTGCACAAATTTTAACTCTTATATGATTCAATTAGAAAGGACCATACCATTTAGATTCTAAACTTCTGTACTTGAATCACCTCAATAATGAGACATATCTGAGGACATTAGAGTAAGGAAAGAATGTGGGATGACTTTTTACTTTTGTATGGGCGACACCATAGCACGAATTAGTGTATGAAAGAGAAACATTCTGACTCTATTGCACGAACTAGAACATGAAGAAAGAGAGACATTCCTAAACGCATAGTAGCTTCCTACTTAGAAGTGTGGCGCGCTACACACCCATAAACAAGACTCTACCCGATGCGATTTTGCAGACACACTAGGACCATGAATCGTGCTCTGATACCGAATTTGTCTCGATCCGAACCAAGGCCTGGCCGTGATGACATTTCAAACCATGGAGGCTCAAAACACCCCTATTTGTCTGGTAATCATGCACCTAATTCATATGATCAAAGTAATGCAGAAGAAATACAATAATTCAAAAATATGGTAATAAATATGAAAAGAAACAATAACGGAGAAATAAAGTTTCCCCAACATCAATCAACCTCTAAACAACTGTCTGCGAAAATCTCTAACAAATGACTGAGTCAAGTAACTGTATATAAACTGGGACAAGGCCCCCAGTAGACCCCAAAACTAAATATAAGATAAAAGGAGTGCAGGACATAAGACCTTCCGAAACATAGAAGGCTCACCACTTGTCTCTGCAACTCTGTCTGACTGATCTACTGATTCTCTTGACCCCTAGACTGGGCCTCTGAACCTGAGAGGTTGGAGAGGGGAGGGGGTCAGCACAAAAGTATCAGCACGCAGAGATATCAAAATAAAACATATATTTTTACAAAATTTAGTTGAGAGCCATTATAAAGCAATTTCATATCAAATCATTTAAAAACACATGAGCATAATGCAATAGTTTCTCAACAATAATGAAATGCAACTGAGCTAGGTGGAATACCCTACATAATTTACACCAACTGTCAAACCTCGGTTTCTGCCGAGATTAGAGTATAAGTGAGAGAGAGACACACAAGACCATGAAACATGGTGTCTCGACCCAATGGTAGTGCCCAAGATCACTTAGCCCGGGCTCCTACCTATAGTCCCAATTTGGGAATGACATAAAGTCAAGTACACAAGATCACTTAGCCTGATACCATATTCCCGTGTCGGCAAACACGATTTCTAGTGATGAGCCCTAACACCTAAACGCCTTCTTCGGGCATCCGGCTATCTCATATAAAATCAATGCATTCAAACTTCATTTAATTCAACCAAGTATCATATTTTGTAGGGTATCATCATACCCGACTTGCAAGTTATCAATATCACATCCACATATGCATAATCATGTAAAAACCAAGGTGCTTCATCATTTACAAGTGGTGAACAATAATTATTTCAAATTCATGCTCTCTTTTGTTGGTCACAATATGATATGGGATATCAAGACATTATCATGGGAATTTGAAAGCAATTTATTATTTATATTTATCAAACTTCCATGGAAAATCTCAAATCACATATGCATGGTTTCAACCATTGAAGTATATAGGCAAACAATTCCCATGACATAAAGAAAAATGACTTAGAAATCATATTGAAAGCAAGTTATTAGCATTTGATTGAAAACCCCCATTTAAAAGCATGCATGTTCATAAAAACTACACCCATAAGATTTTAGGATAACCCCATGTAACTCTATTTTCAAAAATACTAGATGTTTCTTGAAGATCACAGATTTGTGATTCCGAATATGTAATTATCTTCGAAAACCTTCGGTTGAATCTTAAACTATTTGGGTTTTTATTTTGAAACCCTAAGGAGTGTTCTTGAGCAGTTTTGATGAATGGAGGTATATTTTGGTGTTTGAGGGATTAAATCCCGTGTTGGTGGTATATATAGGGGTGAAGGATGACCAAAATACTCCTAAGGAACAATTAAGGTCAAATCTATCCCTCAGTTGATAGTTTGATAGTCTGGAGTAAATCAATTATAAATTTTTACTCATTTAATCAAATTGGATGAAAATAACTGAGTTTGAAAGAGGACTTAAATAGCTTTCGTTTGATATATTATAGCTCATACAGTTCATTATATACAGGGAGTTATGATTGTTTGAAGTTGACCCTGAAATTCTGAAACTGGGCAATAGGCTATGCGTTTCGCTACTGTTTTGAAATCCAAACTCAGCCTTATGCGTTCCAAAAAATTATGACACTTTTCCAAGATGCACTATGAGCTTTCCCGATCGTAACTCAACTTGAAAATTTAAAACGGATATCTGGAAGATTTAAAAGTTGTATCCCGAAGATTACCAGCTAAAATGACTAAGTCTCATTTTAAACTTAAAAAATTTCAAGTCATTAAAGTCTAAGAGCTCAATATTAAAGACTAATCTATGTACGCCTTTTACGGGGCATTACATTGTCCAATAAGAAGAAAATGGTATGCATCTCCAGTACCAAGGGGTACTCGTGTGCTTTACAATGTTGATTCGAGAAGGAGTTTACACTTCAGAAAGGTGACCATTTGTGGGATAACGGACTACCTCGTTGTGTTAAATGATAGGTACTATAGAAACTACATCCTTCCATCCATAGTTGACTACTTGGGGTTGTTTCGTTAGCCTTTACTTGTTCCATACTTTTTGGATGGGTTTAAGGTTACCGAGAGGGTCAAAGTTGTCTTCTCCCAATTTGAATACCATGAGGAGGTGTGGTGCGATATTCTTCCCTTGACATGCGGTCATGTATGCTTAGGAGCTGATTGGTTTGCACAACATAGATTTCTAAATGTGTAAAATTGGCCTAATAATATAAGAGACTAATGGGGGAATCGCCTCATGACTTAATTGCTGCCCAAGCCACAAAGAGAAGTGCCTACCTACTCCAATCCGAATTATTATGAGACAAAAGATTGAGAGGAGTAAGAGAGTGCAAGGTGGTAATCCGAGAGTGGAAAAATGAGAGGTTGTGTGGAGCGAAGTGAGGAGATTACCACCAAACCGTGCTAACATTGGTTGTCCTTCTGTAACGACCCGAACTGGGGACCTGTCCATGAAGAGCATTCTGAACCATGAGGCCCGAAACACCCCTATCTGTCTGATCATCATGCACATAATTCATGACAAAAGAAATGCGAAAGATACATAATATAACGGAAACATGGTCAAGATTTATATGAAAATGAAAATGGGGAATAGTGTCCCACAATCTAAATCAACATCTCTAAAACCGTCTGCGAAATCTCTACTAAATGACTAAAACAATGTCTATCTGAAAACTGGGACAAGGCCCCCAGCAGACCCAAAACTAATGAATGATAAATGAAATAGCAGACGTCAGGCCTTTCGAAATATAGAAGGCTGACCACTTGATTCTGCGATCTGTCGGAAAAAATTTACTAGTTATCTGGACCCCTAGACTGCGCCTCCAAACCTGCGAGGGAAGGGGGTTAGTAGAAAAGTACTAGTACGCAGAGAAATCAAAACAGAAGTATAATATTTTTACACAATATAGGTGAGAGCCATTATAAAGCATTTTCATATCAAATCATTTGAAAACACATGGGCATAATGTAATTATTTTCAATACAATGAAATGCAGCTGAGCTAGGTGGAATACCCTACATAATTTACACCAACTGTCAAACCCCGAAAGCCACCGAGATTAGAGTATACGTGAGGGAAAGATTCACAAGATCACACAGCATGGTGTCTCGATCCATGGCAGTGCCCAAGATCACTTAGCCTGGGATCCTACCTATAATCCCAATTTGAGAATGACGTAAAGTCAAGTACTCAAGATCACTTAGCTTGGTACCAAATTCTCGTGTCGGCAAACACGGTTTACAATGATGAGCCCTTACACTCAAACGCCTTCTTCGGGCATCCACCTATCTCATGTAAAATCAATGCATTCAAATTTCATCTGATTCAATCACATATCATATTTTGTAGGGTATCGTCATACCCGACTTACAAGAATCAATATCATATCATTCTTCTCATTCAACCATTGTATTCAACATGAATAACCTTCCCGTTTACAAGTCAAAATCATATCAATTCTCAAAACATTTCATGTCATGATCTTCAAGATGTTTTCAAACAATTTACATCATATGAACATTTAGAACAAATTCACATCAAGAGAGGAAATTTCATATCATTCATGCTCTCAAGTTAACATCTTTTCGGGATGTATGTATATACATATATCATATAGCAAATCACTTTGAGAGTAGGCCTAAGGGCCAAATCAATATCATAAAACGTTTAAAACATAATGATTTTCGTAATTTCAAAACCCCCATTTGAAAACATGAATTTTTAAAGCCCATAAGATTTTTGAGATAACCCTACGTACCTGTATATGGGAATATGATAGGTGCTTCTTGAAGCCTACGTTGTTGAGATTCCAAATCTTCAATTTGTTTTGAAAACCCATGGTTGAATCTTGAACTACTTGGGTTTTTATTTTGAAATCCTAAAGAAAGTTCTTGAACAATTTTGATGAATGAAGGTGTATTTTGAGGTCTTTGGGAACTGAATTTTGTGTTTAGGGCTAAGTAAGGGTGGAAAAGGACCATTTTGCCCCAAAAACGGAGTGTTTAAGTCACCTGAAACCTTTACATAGGCGCTGCCTATGCTATCACCTATGTTTACATAGGCTCCGCCTACTACTTTGAAAGGCCATAACTTCTTGTTCAGGTGCCGAATTTTAGCAAAATTGGTATCGTTGGAAAGCTAACTCAAAGACCTATCATTTGACACATAGTAGGCTCTCTAATTCGACATATATAGAGAGTTATGGTTGATGGAATCTGACACAAGTTACAACGTCCACTAAAACCTAACCGATCGAAATAGTTTCAACTCGTCCTTGAGTTGAAGGACCTCTATGGTCTAAATTCAAGATTGAATGGATTCACATACTACGTAAATAATTAACATACCATATTGGCATAGGATTTATGGCTTAGAGATTATCAACGCATCGAAATCATGGTTTTTATTCTAGTCCAAAATGCGGGGTGTTACATTATCTCCCCCTTGGGATCATTCGACCTCGAATGATGGGTAGGAACATATTGAAGCTTAGAGGTATGGAAAAATACAGAAATGATATGTTTCTCTAAGAAAGAATGCACTGATCTAAAATATGATTGTAAGACTGGAACTACAGATATTCTAAATTCTTATACCAGATGTGCATATCTGATGCATGGATTTGTTACTGAGTTGTTCTCATGAGCGCGGAACTGAATACACTGATAAGCTGAACTTTTTCTATTGAACATGCATTTCTAATGTATGCATATTTGACTGAACTGACATATGAATGTATGACTGAATACGCAATGATAGCTGGTGCGAGGCTTGTAATTAGAATCTATGCACACAACTGAATGGGGTATCTCCCCCTTGGTACCCTATGTCCCTCTATGAATGCTCAATTCACTAAGATGCTCAACAAACTGAGGCGATGCACTAGGCACCTATAAATTTAATCATAACTAAACTTCTGAAATCTGAATCTAGTACATGACGCATGAATTGAGCTATACTCCAAATACTAGTATACTATATCTTGGAATAGTAATATATCTGAGATTTTTGGGTAGCATGAATAAATGAAGAGACAATAAAACAAGTCATGCAAATTTGCTTGTTAAACTGACTTACTGACT
The DNA here is from genome assembly GCA_030864225.1 of Capsicum baccatum var. pendulum. NCBI lineage: Eukaryota > Viridiplantae > Streptophyta > Magnoliopsida > Solanales > Solanaceae > Capsicum > Capsicum baccatum. Next base: position 17,229,912 of record CM061555.1, read on the forward strand.
ATACAGACTGAATCATGCTGGACCTTCATACTTAACTGGAGTATTCTCTTCAACACTCTCTCTAAGGAAGTTCTAGCAGTAATAGGGAGCCATGAATCTTGGGTATGGATTACACAAGACATCCAACTGAGGAAATCACAACATTGACACTACTCTGCAGTCTGGAATATAGACAAATAACTCCTAAATTAGGATAGAATTTTCAGACCTTTGGCAATAGAACTTCTTACTTTCAGGCTTAGCGCACTTCCCGAATATCCCTTAACTATACTATTCCCTATAAATATGATATTCATTCAATTCAGCTTAAATTTCTCATATGACAAATTTTTCTACTAGTGTCTAAAATAGCTTAATCCTTACTCCGCGATCAAGCCTAACTCTAAGTCACAAAAATACAACATGCTACACCACACTATTATTCTAAACCATATGATGCCACCTTCTATACCTCTTGTAAAGATCATATTCTAAGCATAACATGCTTACCACTTCAATGACTACTCTGAACTATTAATATGAAGTCGCTAATGCATATTGCGACCTTCCACTACAATCCCAAAACATCATTCAAGCCTAATTTATAACCACATGTTAACTTCAAGGTAAACACCCATAAATACATACTTCACATAATTTCTAAACTATTATCAATATAACTCCCATGCGCTATCCTAAAAACATACACACACAAACTTTTCCACTAACCATCACATGTATCAAAGACTTGGCCCCAAATCTTATTTCATTCTTATAGCCGTATCTAAACAAGCATACTGTGATCTTCTATCAACAAGAACATTTACATCATCACCACTATCATTGCATAGAGAAGGTCACTATAAGGTTAAAACATAAGACTCCGAAGCATGAAAAGAATTTTATACGGGACTGAGCACACTATAAAGAGTGAGTACATGCGCCATGAGTTGCATGACCTCAACTAGAGTTCGTAACATAAGGAATGTGATTCCGACTACTTGAATGGACTAAAACTCATTATTTTGGAACTGGAACAGTACATGACTCTCTATCATATACAGGGATCATGAACTATGATCACGGAACTGAATCGTAAAAGGCATGAATAAGCACCCGGATAACTGGAAAAGAAATACTGAGGTAGGAATGGGTTGAGATTCACCCTCACCTTCTGATGTTTTAAATCATACTGCATCACTACTAGAATCTGAGAGCCTTACTTGGTCATTCGTTCTGTCATCTCCCCCTTAGCTTCAAGTCATTATCTAGAGTTTGAGAGATCCTTTACCAGATTCTAACTGAACTACACTTACTGCACTCTAGGGTATGAAAAAAAATAACAATATATGCATATCATAGAACTTAGCCCGAATGACTACCTTCCCGGATACACTCTATCTTTCTCTAGCCACCAATAGTCATAGTATAATGCTTGCACACTTATTCTATCGGTTCAACCTTCAAAAGTCAAGCTTAGATGCTAACACTTAACATAGATATCACCAAGCCTTTGATGCACTATATCTCTTTCGATAGAGCCTACCACTATTGCGACTCTAAATTTATATCCCTGTACTATGAGAATCAAGATCATCGCAAAAGGCCCAACAGTATCAATCAAAACACCTTAACATGGCTATTTAGATCACCATATACCATCTAACTAGTATTTATCCACTTAACAATTCAATGGTACCACTAGCCACGCACAATAAGTAATAGCCTTAGAAAGAATGCCGCAACCTCATGTCACCTTACGCATACTTCTACATCATACATACAATATCATACTTCACTACGAATCAAATAAACCTAATCTCTTGAGTACACCATTCAAGCCTATTAGATCACTTCCATAAAACTGGTATGATTACCCAATCAATCATCACAACTACCTTAATGGCCATCAACTGTACAAACTTAATGTTTAGTTCTAAACATGATTTACAATCATACCTTACACATAATTCTCACTTTGACACTACAAAATAAACATCAAGAAACTCTAGTATGCTAGAACTTCACAACCACCATAATCGATCATGACTTTTCGGTCTTCCTTATCATAACTCATTAGCACGTACAATTTCAACACATCAAGCCTACTAATTTAATCTTACAAAACATACATCATTAATCTCATGCCACCATTTTTTTCACCACCACATTCTACACTTAAATTCAAGCCTATAGTTTAGCATCAATCATCTGCCACCAATGACGAGTGCAAAATAATATGCTAGTCCATAAAATTGACACATTCTATTCAAACACCTCAAAACCCACTACATACCTTCTCACAAGTTGTACTAGTTTACAACTACCAACGAAAAAAAGGTCAAGGGGATAAAGTTATATAATAGACATGATCAACCTTAATCTTATATTATAACCCATACAATCTTTTCTACTTATAGGGATTTCTCACCTCATACTAACTCACTCAATCATACATTTAGACTACCTTCAATTTCCACTACAACCGTGAGTCTATAATTATGACTTAATGGCTAATACAACCATTTTCACATATCAAGCCACCGACAAATCACCCTGACTAACAATTCCTTCTCTACCTTCTACTAATAACATACAAGGACGAATCACCTCTTTACCAACTCAATCTCATGCAAACAGACTCAGCTATACATATATTAAACCAACACAAGAGCAACAAGTTGGACAACAAGTTGCTAGTGAATCAAAATAGGCCTCACACGGCTTCACTAGATTTTGATTTTTGTATTTTGAACAAGAAAATAAGATGGATGATAAGGCAACTATGCTAGTGAATCGAAAGGCCTCAAATATCGGTTATTCAACTAACACATTTATTTACACAAAAGTCAGACTTCTAACTTTGTGACTTCACATCACCGGCTTCTTGGTCTAATCTCACTACCAATGGTCATGAAACCAACACTTTAACTCATACTACTATTCGAGTGGAAATACAGTTCCAACAATTCTGCTACACATCATTCCCTCTTAAGCATGACATCTACCACATAAATTTTTGAAAAGGACTGAATACACTTAATACTGCAGGCTGAAAAGTATGATTTCATCAAAATCAAGGTTTACACTAGAACCAACTCATTCTGAAGCACTAACAGACTCTTCTCAAGTCCTTGCAAAAAGCTTATATGATTTGATCAGAACGAACCATACCATTTAGACTCTAAACTTCTATACTTGAATTGCCCCAGTAATGTGATGGGTCTGAGAACATCAGAGTAAGGAAAGAATTTGGGATGATTGTTACTTTCGTATGGGCGACACCATAGCATGAATTTGAGTATGAAAGAGGAACATTCTGACTCTATTGCACGAACTAGAACATGAAGAAAAAGAGACATTCCTAAATGCCTAGTAGCCTCCTGCTTATAAGTGTGGCGCGCTACACACCCATAAATAAGACTCTAATAGACGCGATTTCGCAGACACCCTGGGACAATGAACCGTGATCTAATACCAAGTTTGTCACGACCTGAACTGGGGCTCGGCCGTGACGAGCATTCCGAACCATGAGGCTCGGAACACCTCTGTCTGATAATCATGCACATAATTCATGACAAAAAAATGCATAAGATACACAATATAATGGAAACATGGTCAAGAATTATATAAAAATAAAAATGGGGAATAGTGTCCCACAATCTAAATCAAAATCTTTAAAATCGTGTGCGAAATCTCTACTACATGATTGAAATAATGTCTATCTGAAAACCGGGACAAGGCCCCCAACAGACCCAAAACTAATAAATAATAAATGAAATAGCAGACGTCAGGCCTTCCGAAATATAAAAGGCTCACCACTTGATTCTACGATCTGTCGGAAGAAATTTACTGGTTATCTGGACCCCTAGACTGTGCCTTCGAACCTGGAAGGGGAGAGGGTTAATACAAAAGTACTGGTACACGGAGAAATCAAAACAGAAGTATAATATTTTTACAAAATATAGGTGAGAGCCATTATAAAGCAGTTTCATATCAAATCATTTGAAAACACATGGGCATAATGTAATTATTTTCAATAACAATGAAATGCAGCTGAGCTAGGTGGAATACCCTACATAATTTACACCAATTGTCAAACCCCGGTTACCATCGAGATTAGAGTATACGTGAGGGGAATACACAAAAGATCACAGAGCATGGTGTCTCGACCCAATGGTAGCGCCCAAGATCACTTAGCCTAGGCTCCTACCTATAATCCCAATTTGGGAATATCGTAAAGTCAAGTACTCAAGATCACTTAGATTGGTACCAAATTCTCGTGTTGGCAAACACAGTTTCCAGAGATGAGCCTTTACACTCAAACGCCTTCTTTGGGCATCCACCTATCTCATGTAAAATCAATGCATTCAAATTTCATCTGATTCAATCACATATCATATTCTGTAGGGTATCGTCATACCCGACTTGCAAGACATCACTATCACATCATTATTCTCATTCAACCATTGTATTCAACAAGAATAACCTTCTTGTTTTCAAGTCAAAATTATATCAATTCTCAAAACATTTCATGTCATGCTCTTCAAGATGTTTTCAAACAATTTACATCATATGAACATTTAAAACAAATTCACATCAAGAGAGGAAATTTCATATCATTCATGCTCTCAAGTTAACATCTTTTCAGGATACATACATATAAATATATCATATAGCAAATCACTTTGGGAGTAGGCCTAAGGGCCAAATCAATATCATAAAACGTTTAAAACATAATCATATTCGTAATTTCAAAACCCTATTTGAAAACATGAATTTGTAAATCCCATGAGATTTTGGGATAACCCCACGCACCTCTATATGCGAATATGATAGGTGCTTCTTGAAGCCTACGTTGCGGAGATTTCAAATCTTCAATTTATTTTGAAAACCCATGGTTGAATATTGAACTACTTGAGTTTTTATTTTGAAACCATAGAGAGAGTTCTTGAACAATTTTGATGAATGAAGGTGTATTTTGGGGTCTTTGGGAACTGAATTTCGTGTTTAGGGCTAAGTAAGGATGGAAAAGGATGATTTTGCCCCAAAAACGGAGTGTTTAAGTTACCTAAAACATTTACATAGGCGCTGCCTATGCTATAGCCTATATTTACATAGGCGCCGCCTATGCTATTGCCTATGTTTACATAGGCGTCGCCGATGTTATCGCCTATGTTTACATAGGTGCCGCCTCTTACTTTGAAATGCCATAACTTCTTGCTTGGGCACCAGATTTTAGCAAAATTGGTATTGTTGGAAAGCTAAAATCGAAGACCTATAATTTGACACATAGTAGGATCTCTAATTTGACATATACAGAGAGTTATGGTTGATGGAAGCTGACACAAATTACAACGTCCACTAAAATTTAACCGATCGAAATAGTTTCAACTCGTCCTTGAGTTGAAGGACCTCTATGGTCTAAATTCAAGCTTGAATGGATTCACATACTACGAAAATAATTAACATGTCATTGTGGAATAGGATTTATGGATTTGGTATTATCAACACATCGAAATCATGATTTTTATTCTAGCCCAAAATACGGGGTGTTACACCTTCTATTTCTAAGGACATTTGTGTAGGTACCAACATGGCAAGCGAAGGTGAACAATGCTGAAAAGAAGTTGCTGCCCAAGCTTATGGAGGACCTTCACACCACGGCAAAGAAGAATCTACTCAAGAAATTCAAGGTAAAATAACAACTCTTAAACTTTGGTGCATGAGAATGATATTCGTGTGGCTAGTAGTCCATTGAGTGTGAGTAGTAGCTTACTTACTTATGAGTCAAATGATTTTTCATCTTTTGTTGATGATGTACATGTTGTGAGTGTGGATATACTAGTTGATCCTATTGATGATCAAATTAACTCTTCTTGTATGATCAATTTATGCCCACCTAGCGTTGAAACCTATATGTTGAACGGAAGTACACTGTCTTGTATAATCAGTGTTGATCAAATTACTTATGAAAATTGTCCACCACTCGAGTATGTGTGTGATGTGATTAATAGAACTCAAGTGAGTGAAGTACTTAAAAATATTGGTCACCAAAATGGGAGTGAACCCGAGAGCCATTCTTGGGACAATCTTATGCTTGAAATCTCTTTGAAACATGATATTGATCTTTTAGAGAGTGATGAACGTGTTTGTTTCGAATTCTCCTGGGAAATAGATCATGATCTCTTTAGGTATAATTTATTGTTTGAAGATGATTTAAGCACTCCTAATAAACCTAGAGGTGAGAATGGTGGTATAGCTTACCTTGAAGGCTATAATGTCACACCCCAAATCCCATTGGAGCAGACTGGCACCCGTAGCCGAGGGGGCCCGGGAGAACCCGTTCATAACCTATACTTTCACATTCACATTACTTATGAAAATTAGAAATTTGGGCAGCACTTCGTTGTAAATAGAAGAAAACAGTACCTGTATCAGCCCAGCAGACACGCATATATATATATATATAAACAGTAATTGGCCGTCAGAGCCATCACGTCTATCAATCAAACACTCCTATGGCTGTACAATATGTCTACAAAAGCCTCTACATAGATACACAACTGAGTTGGGGTCGGGGCAAACTCCCGCCCACAAAAGACTTTTATGCAAATACAAAAAGTACATATAGAGGCGACTTGGGATGCCCCGAAACAATTGGAGCTCACCACTAACAACAGAACGTCCTGGCTCTTACTGCGGAGGTGTACGACCTGAAGTACCTGTTCCTGCAGGCATGAATGCAGGTCCCCCGTGAGGGACGTCAGTACGGAAATATGTACTGAGTATGTAAGGCAGTGAGTATCAAGATGATATACAAAAGGTCAACAGAAACCAGATACGAGTGAATAAACAGTATGAGTAGACCACACTTAAAAGAACTGATGGAATACCTGCACATTACTTGCATATCATTACTTCCCGTAATCCTTATCAATACATAACATATGTCATACAATGGCCAACTGATCAGTGGTACTAATACAATACATCAGGGACCACCCCTGGAATAGCATATATAGATAATCTTTATAATACGATGGCCAACTGATCAGTGGTACTAATACAATACATCAGGGACCACCCCTGGAATAGCATATATAGATAATCTTTATAATACGATGGCCAACTGATCAGTGGTACTAATACAATACATCAAATCATCAATTTAAAATATAGACATTCCATTTCATAATTCAATTAATCTTTGAGATTGGTTACTTTGTGGTCACACTTTATGGAACTTGAAACCATGATACCTCAGTAGGAAAAACATGTAAATAGGTAATCAATATCATTAAGATGAAGTAGAGAATCATGGATACCTCATTAAACCATTTCGGAGTCAACAATAGTATATGGACGTTTTTGACTAGCCGGACATCTTAAAAGTGAAAACAAGTTCAATAGGTAGTGTCGAAGATCATATGATGTTATTATGTGTCATGTGTCGTAGGACAATGTTGGAAGCTTACTTGAGAGTGCCATGGGTCATTATTCATGCCAAAGAATAGATAGAGTATGTCTTACATACCTTGATATAACCACTTCAATACAAGTGACTTCCCGTACTCTTCGAACACTTATCTACAATAAGTCATTTGTGGCAACAAGTATTAGCAACCAAACCTTACCATTTAGGTATTAACTTCACCAAATAATGTCTAGGAAATAATCCTTTAGCTCATCAATAAGAGTACTTCATACATCCTCTTATACTCTTATTACATTCACATATCATGCATTTTCATGAAATATCCCTCAACATCACTCTTAGCCTTTATTTCCCTTCTTAATCACCATCCAATACCAACATGATCACTAGGCATACATAACCACTAATATAATGATATATCACCACAATTCATCCTCCATAATCCAATACAGCAACTTCCATAATTTACAGCAACTTCCATAATTTACTACTAACAATTTATACACAACCAGTCATAACTATGTTTCTAGTTATCTTCCAACATCAAGACAACACTCATAATCCTTTATAAATACTTATTCATGGATAAGAATTAAGAATAAACAATATTCATACCTTAACAATGAACTCTTGTATTTATGATCCTCCTTACATAACCATGGGGTGCTTCTTGAAGCTTCCGAGATGGTGAACACAACTACGGAACCAATTTGAATTTTCTACGGTTGAATCACAAAATATCTGGGGTTGAAATTGGTTAGGGTTCCCACCTTTCCTAAAATTTGGATAAAATCTGATAAAATTGAGGCTAAGTGCAGGTTTTTAAGACCAAATTTTCGTCCAAATAGAAAATGACCATTGTGCCCTCAAACTTTAAGTAAATCCCGAATCTATCCCCGGTGGACAGTTTTGACAGGCTGAAGTAAATCGATCATAACTCTTTGCTCCGATATCGGATTTGGGTGAAATTGGTATCATTATAAAGATAATTAAAAGGGATATCATTTAATATAAATTAGGCCACCCAGTTCATCCTGTACAAGGAGTTATGATCGTTTGAAGTTGACCCTAAAAATCTGTTTTGAGAGGCTGAAGTAAAACGCGTATAACTCCTTACGCAGATGTTGGATTTGGATGTAACCAATTGCATTAGAAATAAGACTCAAAGATCTTTCTATTGATATATGGTAGCTCACCCAGTTCATTATATTGAGGAAGTTATGATCGTTCAAAGTTGACCAAAAAACTGGCAGGCCTCAGTATTTTCCTGCTAATTTACTGTTCACAAAAATCTGTTTTGAGAGGTTGCAGTAAAACGAGTATAACTCCTTACTCAGATGTTGGATTTGGATGAAACCAATTGCATTAGAAAGACGACCCAAAGATCTTTCTTTTGATATATGGTAGATCGCCCAGTTCATTATATTGAGGAAGTTATGATCGTTCAAAGTGGACCCAAAAACTGGCAGGCCTCAGTATTTTCCTGCTAATTTACTGTTCACAAAAATCTGTTTTGAGAGGCTGAAGTAAAACGAGTATAACTCCTTACTCAGATGTTGGATTTGAATGAAACCAATTTCATTAGAAAGAAGACTCTCGGAGCTTTTCGTCTATATATAGCAGCCCACACAGTTCCGTTTGCACAAGGAGTTATGATCGTCTCAAGTTGGTGTGCCTAGCTGCAGAAATTTTCCTGCAGAATCACTGTTCACAGGCTTCCCGGCCACCGATTTGAAATTTCGAACGTGCTCGCTTATATGAAATACTCCTCTGTTTTGGGCAAACTTTATATCGTTGGAAAGCTTATTCCAATACCTACTCATACAACTATTGACGGGATACTTACGAACACCATAAACTTAATTTAACCCATACGCAAGTCTTTAGGACTCCATATAATCGCGATAAGTGTACGAAAAAAAATTTACGGGGTGTTACATTATCCCCCTCTTAAGAACATTCGTCCTCGAATGTTAGCATAGTTACTCATTTAAGACATGTCCAAGCTTACAATTAACATATTCATCATCATAACATCCTTGCATAAAAACAAACACTTACTTGTTATTGTTCTTCTTCCGTCTCATGAACTTCCTCCTCATCGTTGAATAGGTAAGGGTACTTAATCTTCATCGCTTCCTCGGCTTCCATGTGATCTCCTCAACTTGTTGATTCCTCCAAAGTACTTTTACCGATGCTATCTCTTTATTCCTTATCTTTTTAATTTGGCGATCAAGAATAGCAATAGGCATTTCTTCAAAAGTTAGATCTTTTGTAATTTGTACATCTTCCGTAGTAGTGATGTGCGATGGATCTCCAATGTACTTGCGAAGCATCGAAACATGAAATACAGGATGAACTGCTGAGAGCTCTTGAGGTAGCTCTAACTCATAAGCAACCTGTCCAAATCTTTGAATGATCTTATACGGACCTATGTATCGTGGACTTAACTTTCCTTTCTTGCCAAACCTCATCACTCCTTTCATCGGTGATACTTTCAAGAATACCCAATCATCGATAGAAAACTCAAGTCCTCTTCTTCTAACATCCGCATAAGATTTGTGTCGACTTTGAGCTGTGGCAAGCCGTTGTTGGATCACTTTAACCTTCTCCATTGATTGATAAACAAGATCCGGTCCAAATAAGACCGCATCACCTGCTTCAAACCATCCTATTGGCGATCTACACTTTCTTCCATACAATGCTTCATATGGTGCCATTTTGATACTTGAATGATAGCTATTATTGTAGGCAAACTCGATAAGAGGTAGGTGATCATCCCAGTTGCCTTTGAAATCTAATACACATGCTCGTAGCATGTCTTCAAGTGTCTGGATGGTACGTTCCGCTTGTCCGTCCGTTTGAGGATGAAAAGCCGTACTTAGATTTACTTGTGTCCCCAAACTCCTTTGAAAAGACTTCCAGAAATTCGCGGTAAATTGGGCTCCTCGATCGGATATAATGGAAATTGGAACTCCATGCAACCGAACGATCTCCTTAATATACAACTTCGCATACTCTTCCGCCGTATAAGTTGTCTTAACTGGTAAGAAGTGCGCAGATTTGGTAAGCCTATCAATGATCACCCATATGGAATCAAACTTCCGATATGTACGAGGCAAACCCGTGATGAAATCCATATTGATCTTGTCCCACTTCCAGACTGGAAGATCTATACATTGCATGTAACCACCGGGTTTCTGGTGTTCTACTTTGACTCTTTGACAATTCGGACATTCAGCTACAAATTCGGCAATATTCCTCTTCATGTCATTCCACCAATATATTGCTTTCAAATCTTGATACATCTTAGTCGACCCTGGATGGATGGAATACCTTGAACAGTGTGCTTCTGTCATAATTCTCTTTCTTAGCTCAACTACATCAGGTACACATAAACGATTCTGACACTGAAGCACTCCTTCTCGCGTAAGCTCAAATGCCTTTGTCGTGCCACTCTGCACATCCTCCTTAAGTTGCAATAAAATTGGATCTGCATACTTCTTCTCTTTCACTTCAGCTATCAATGAAGATTCCGCTGCATTACGTACAATAACCTCTTCATCTGGAGTTTCGAGAAGTCGAACTCCCAAATTAGCTAGTTGGTGAAGATCCTTAATAATCCCCTGCTTTTCTATAGATGCCATTTTAGACTTACGACTCAGTGCATCCGCTACCACATTCGCTTTCCCTGGATGATACAAGATATCAACATCATAATCTTTCAACAATTCAAGCCATCTCCGCTGCCTCAAGTTTAGATCTTTCTGACTGAAGATATATTGCAGGCTCTTATGATCGGTATATATGTCAACATGAACCCCATATAAGTAGTGGCGCCATATCTTCAAAGCAAATACAACTGCAGCTAGCTCAAGATCATCCGTGGGATAATTCCTCTCATGAGGTCGCAACTGTCTAGAGCCATAGGCTATTACTCTACCATGTTGCATTAGTACGCATCCTAAGCCAATTCTCGAAGCATCACAGTACACTGCATACCCTTTTGTGCCTTCAGGAAGTACCAATACCAGTGTAGAAGTCAACTTGCTCTTCAGATCCTGGAAACTCTTTTCACAGGCATCATTCCATTGAAACTTGGAGGCTTTATGCGTCAACTTAGTCAAAGGTGCAGAAATAGAAGAAAAACCTTCAACAAACCTTCTATAATAACCTGCCAACCCGAGGAAACTACGAATCTCCGTAGGCGTCGTGGGTCTTGGCCAATTCTTCACAGCCTCAATCTTCTGAGTGTCAACTTTTATGCCTTCACTGGATACAATATGGCCCAAAAATGCCACTGACTTGAGCCAAAACTCACATTTAGAAAACTTCGCATACAGCTTACGATCACGAAGAATCTGCAACGCTTGCCTTAAATGATTAACATGGTCCTCTTCTGATCTAGAGTAGACCAGAATATCATCTATGAAAACTATCACGAACACATCTAGAAACGGCTTAAACAGCCTATTCATCAGATCCATAAAAACTGCGGGTGCATTTGTCAGCCCAAATGACATAACCAGGAATTCATAATGACCATACCGTGTTCGGAAAGCTGTCTTGGGTATATCTTTATCCTTGACCCTCACTTGATGATAGCCTGATCTCAAGTCAATCTTGGAAAAACACTGGGCACCCTGCAACTGGTCAAATAAATCATCAATTCGGGGAAGGGGGTACTTATTCTTGATAGTCACCTTATTCAATTGCCGATTGTCAATACACATCCTCAGCGAACCATCTTTCTTACGCACAAACAATACTGGTGCTCCCCAAGGGGACATACTAGGCCTGATGAATCCCTTCTCTAGCAAGTCTTTCAGTTGCTCTTTCAATTCTCGCAACTCTGCTGGTGCCATTCTATAAGGAGGTATTGAGATTGGCTGTGTGTCTGGCAACAAATCAATACCAAACTCCACTTCTCGTTCAGGAGGTAAACCTGGTAGTTCTTCAGGAAATACATCAGGAAATTCATTCACAACCGGAACGGTCTGAAAAGTTGGCGGCTCTGCCTCTGCATCCCTTACTCTAACCAGATGGTATATGTACCCCTTGGAAATCATTTTTCTTGCCTTAAAGTAAGAAATAAATCTACCTCTCGGCGCGCCAACATTACCCTTCCATTCTAGGACTGCCTCATTTGGGAAATGGAAATATACCTTCTTAGAACGGCAATCTACTGTAGCATAACAAGACGCTAACCAATCCATGCCCATAATAACAACAAAATCTACCATTTCCAACTCAACAAGATCGGCCAAAGTATCACGACCACAAATATTCACAACACAATTTCGATAAACATTCCTAGCTATAAGAGATTCCCCCACTGGCGTTGATACTTCAAATGGCTTGGCTAATAATTCGGGTTTTCTTCCGAACCTTCCCGCAACCAAAGGAGTAGCATACGATAATGTAGAACCAGGATCAATTAAGGCATACACATCAAATGCAAAGATGGACAACGTACCTGTAACCACGTCTGGAGAAGCCTCTAAATTTTGCCGATCTGCTAGGGCATACACACAGTTCTGAGCTCCGCTAGCACTAGCTACTCCTCTATCACCTCTACCATGACCCATAGGTTGTGCACCCCTACTCAAAGGAGGCACCGAAGATGACGCAATAGCTGATCCGGTAGGTCGTGTTATACTACCTGTGGTCCTGCGTGGGCAATCTCTAGCCATATGCCCCGGCTTACCGCACCAAAAGCAATTATTCATCCCAAGCCGACATTCGCCAAAGTGAAATTTTCTACAAATGGGGCACGGGTGTCGTGGAGGTCTCAATTGACTCATACTCCCTTGCCCTTGATACCCCACTGTTCGCGAACTCTGATTTTCACTGCTTTGCCCGAACTGATTACCTCTGAACCTTTGAAATTGTGGTGGAGCACTAATTGCAGGATAAGAAGATAACGGGCTAGGCAATCTATGAGAGAACGAAGGCCTAAAACCTCCCTGAGATGCCACAAACTGCCCTATAGCTCTGGGCCGCTTAGAATATCCTTTTTCTGATTCCTGGGTTCTTCTTCTTTGCCTCTGCTCTTCCATCTTCTGAGCGAAAGCTTGTATCCTCGCTATATCCATGTCCTTGTTCAAAGCAGCAATGGTACAATCTCTAACCAAGTATGGTTCCAATCTATTCACATAGTGATGAACTCTGTCGTCCATAGTAGCTACCACATTAGAAGCATATCGAGACAAGGAGTTAAATCGAAGACTATACTCTCTCACACTCATATTACCCTGACGAAGATTCAAGAATTGATCTGCACGGGCCTGACAAGTCTCAAATGGAAGATAATGATCAATAAATGCATTTTTGAACTCTCCCCACGTAGTTGGAGGTGCATCAATACCCCTAGATCGTTTCCAATCCTCGTACCATAATATAGCCTCTCCTTTCAGTCTATATGCTGCTAGCTCAACCATCTCTTTACCGGATACATGCATAACATCTAGAACCCTTTGGGTTTGATCGACAAAGTCCTGCGGGTCTTCATTAATATCTGATCCGGTAAAATTAGGAGGATCCAGTTTCAGAAAATCCTGAGTCCGAAGGCTAGCTGCTCTATCCATACCACTAGAACCCGTGGTAGGAATAGCTTGCCCTTGAACTTGACCGGCAACTATACGCGTCAGAAGTTGTACTGCATCCCTCAAATCTCGATCAACAGCATCAATAGACGGCCCTTCCGGAGGAGAAGAAGCGCCTGATATATGCTCAGCTTGAGACTCACTTTGCTCAACTTGTGCTGGTGGTGACTTACTAGTACCTTCTCCGGCCACTGTATCTACTCGCTTCCACTTATTCTTTCTCCTTGTAACCGGCATCGTCACTATAATAAATAAAAAGAAACAATTGGATTAAGCGATTGATTATGACTTTATCTCTAATATGGGATCTATTGCACGATCTAAGAAATGAAGAGTGGAAACAATCCCTAAATGTCCAATAGCCTCCTGTTTATAGATGTGGAGCACAACACACCGATAAACGAGATTCTACGTAGACACGGCTTTGTAGACTCACTAGGACGAACTTCTCTGATACCACTTCTGTCACACCCCAAATCCCATTGGAGCAGACTGGCACCCGTAGCCGAGGAGGCCCGGGAGAACCCGTTCATAACCTATACTTTCACATTCACATTACTTATGAAAATTAGAAATTTGGGCAGCACTTCGTTGTAAATAGAAGAAAACAGTACCTGTATCAGCCCAGCAGACACGCATATATATATATATATAAATAGTAATTGGCCGTCAGAGCCATCACGTCTATAAATCAAACACTCCTATGGCTGTACAATATGTCTACAAAAGCCTCTACATAGATACACAACTGAGTTGGGGTCGGGGCAAACTCCCGCCCACAAAAGACTTTTATGCAAATACAAAAAGTACATATAGAGGCGACTTGGGATGCCCCGAAACAATTGGAGCTCACCACTAACAACAGAACGTCCTGGCTCTTACTGCGGAGGTGTACGACCTGAAGTACCTGTTCCTGCAGGCATGAATGCAGGTCCCCCGTGAGGGACGTCAGTACGGAAATATGTACTGAGTATGTAAGGCAGTGAGTATCAAGATGATATACAAAAGGTCAACAGAAACCAGATACGAGTGAATAAACAGTATGAGTAGACCACACTTAAAAGAACTGATGGAATACCTGCACATTACTTGCATATCATTACTTCCCGTAATCCTTATCAATACATAACATATGTCATACAATGGCCAACTGATCAGTGGTACTAATACAATACATCAGGGACCACCCCTGGAATAGCATATATAGATAATCTTTATAATACGATGGCCAACTGATCAGTGGTACTAATACAATACATCAGGGACCACCCCTGGAATAGCATATATAGATAATCTTTATAATACGATGGCCAACTGATCAGTGGTACTAATACAATACATCAAATCATCAATTTAAAATATAGACATTCCATTTCATAATTCAATTAATCTTTGAGATTGGTTACTTTGTGGTCACACTTTATGGAACTTGAAACCATGATACCTCAGTAGGAAAAACATGTAAATAGGTAATCAATATCATTAAGATGAAGTAGAGAATCATGGATACCTCATTAAACCATTTCGGAGTCAACAATAGTATATGGACGTTTTTGACTAGCCGGACATCTTAAAAGTGAAAACAAGTTCAATAGGTAGTGTCGAAGATCATATGATGTTATTATGTGTCATGTGTCGTAGGACAATGTTGGAAGCTTACTTGAGAGTGCCATGGGTCATTATTCATGCCAAAGAATAGATAGAGTATGTCTTACATACCTTGATATAACCACTTCAATACAAGTGACTTCCCGTACTCTTCGAACACTTATCTACAATAAGTCATTTGTGGCAACAAGTATTAGCAACCAAACCTTACCATTTAGGTATTAACTTCACCAAATAATGTCTAGGAAATAATCCTTTAGCTCATCAATAAGAGTACTTCATACATCCTCTTATACTCTTATTACATTCACATATCATGCATTTTCATGAAATATCCCTCAACATCACTCTTAGCCTTTATTTCCCTTCTTAATCACCATCCAATACCAACATGATCACTAGGCATACATAACCACTAATATAATGATATATCACCACAATTCATCCTCCATAATCCAATACAGCAACTTCCATAATTTACAGCAACTTCCATAATTTACTACTAACAATTTATACACAACCAGTCATAACTATGTTTCTAGTTATCTTCCAACATCAAGACAACACTCATAATCCTTTATAAATACTTATTCATGGATAAGAATTAAGAATAAACAATATTCATACCTTAACAATGAACTCTTGTATTTATGATCCTCCTTACATAACCATGGGGTGCTTCTTGAAGCTTCCGAGATGGTGAACACAACTACGGAACCAATTTGAATTTTCTACGGTTGAATCACAAAATATCTGGGGTTGAAATTGGTTAGGGTTCCCACCTTTCCTAAAATTTGGATAAAATCTGATAAAATTGAGGCTAAGTGCAGGTTTTTAAGACCAAATTTTCGTCCAAATAGAAAATGACCATTGTGCCCTCAAACTTTAAGTAAATCCCGAATCTATCCCCGGTGGACAGTTTTGACAGGCTGAAGTAAATCGATCATAACTCTTTGCTCCGATATCGGATTTGGGTGAAATTGGTATCATTATAAAGATAATTAAAAGGGATATCATTTAATATAAATTAGGCCACCCAGTTCATCCTGTACAAGGAGTTATGATCGTTTGAAGTTGACCCTAAAAATCTGTTTTGAGAGGCTGAAGTAAAACGCGTATAACTCCTTACGCAGATGTTGGATTTGGATGTAACCAATTGCATTAGAAATAAGACTCAAAGATCTTTCTATTGATATATGGTAGCTCACCCAGTTCATTATATTGAGGAAGTTATGATCGTTCAAAGTTGACCAAAAAACTGGCAGGCCTCAGTATTTTCCTGCTAATTTACTGTTCACAAAAATCTGTTTTGAGAGGTTGCAGTAAAACGAGTATAACTCCTTACTCAGATGTTGGATTTGGATGAAACCAATTGCATTAGAAAGACGACCCAAAGATCTTTCTTTTGATATATGGTAGATCGCCCAGTTCATTATATTGAGGAAGTTATGATCGTTCAAAGTGGACCCAAAAACTGGCAGGCCTCAGTATTTTCCTGCTAATTTACTGTTCACAAAAATCTGTTTTGAGAGGCTGAAGTAAAACGAGTATAACTCCTTACTCAGATGTTGGATTTGAATGAAACCAATTTCATTAGAAAGAAGACTCTCGGAGCTTTTCGTCTATATATAGCAGCCCACACAGTTCCGTTTGCACAAGGAG
The DNA here is from genome assembly GCA_030864225.1 of Capsicum baccatum var. pendulum. Taxonomy (NCBI): domain Eukaryota; kingdom Viridiplantae; phylum Streptophyta; class Magnoliopsida; order Solanales; family Solanaceae; genus Capsicum; species Capsicum baccatum. Next base: position 17,247,204 of record CM061555.1, read on the forward strand.
TTATGATCGTCTCAAGTTGGTGTGCCTAGCTGCAGAAATTTTCCTGCAGAATCACTGTTCACAGGCTTCCCGGCCACCGATTTGAAATTTCGAACGTGCTCGCTTATATGAAATACTCCTCTGTTTTGGGCAAACTTTATATCGTTGGAAAGCTTATTCCAATACCTACTCATACAACTATTGACGGGATACTTACGAACACCATAAACTTAATTTAACCCATACGCAAGTCTTTAGGACTCCATATAATCGCGATAAGTGTACGAAAAAAAATTTACGGGGTGTTACATATAACCGATATGATAACCTACTATGGTGTGACAACATTCTTCCTAAAGATGGAAATCTCTTTTTGAAAGATGAGAGTACTCTTAAGGGTAAGAAATGTGTAGTCTTTCTTAAAAACCCGAGGGCAAAGATGTCATTGACTCCTTGGGGTAATGTTCCTAAATGTGCATCCTTGTTTGACACACTTGTGCCTAAATTGCATAAATTCAAACTTGTGGATGCCAAGTTGTCTAGTTATTTGAATGAAAGAATGTGTACGTGTTTAAATGCTTATTCTTTACCCGTGAATGCCTTTGCACGTGATTCTTCCCTATACTACCTCTCTGCCTATGATGACGCCTATGCTAGTTTTGGATTTGTTTTATGTTGAGATAGGAAGTTTGTTGGTCTGTCCATGTGTGTGTGTGATAATGCTATATGGATTTTATGGGCTTTAGAACCAATCGACCCCCTTGATGTGGTATTTTGACGAGATAAAGAAATAATGGTGTCTTATGGATCATAATATGAAAGAAGTTCTACCTTGTAGATTATTTGATGCCATCAGGACCTATGTAGTTTCTTTATCTCTTGGTGATTCCCGTAACCAAATCCTTTGTGCACCTTTTATTGAGCTTTTAATATTTAATTCAAAAGGATCCTTGGTTATATTGCAAATATATGCAACTTGGCATGTTGAGATGATTTATTGTGCTAACCCTAACCCTCGTGCCATGAAGAGTTTGTATTTGTTTGCCCTCTCTTTGGTTTTGCAACGTTTGGATTCAAGGTCGAATCCTTTTCAAGAAGGGGAGGATAATACAAGAATAATGGCCACCTTAGATTTTGACGACATCATTCAAAGTCACTATGTGAAGAATCAAGCTTTGGTCGCATGGGATCATACTTGGAGGGGACATTTTTTGCCTTCCATTGATCAAACCCGAGTGTGGAAGATTGCATGGAGACTTGAAGACTTAAGACTTTCGGGTTTGGACCATCTTTGTTGGTTCACAGTTTTGATTCCCTTTATTAAGGGAATTTTGGTCACTTAGCCTTAAGGGCATTTTGGACAATTCATATTGTTTTTCAATACACCAAGGCTACCCTTGGTCATTAAGGGTAGTGTAGTCTTTTTTGCCTTCTTTTGTAATATACTATAAATAGGACTTTTTAGGTCTTCTCTCATTTGTTGATGAAAGATGAAGGATTGAAATATTAAAAATCCTCTCTCTTGAGAGTAGAACACTTAGTCTAAGTTAGGGCTTGGAAAAGCTAGTATTAGTCTTAGTTAGGACTTGAAAAAGCTAGTATTGATCTTTGCTTGAAAATGGTGGATCTTGAGGTAAGTTGATTTCCTTGGCGGTTACCGTAAGAGTGTGGTTTTGATTATTACATTCATTAGGGGTTTTGAGTTTAATACAATCTTTAGTTCTTAATCTTGTAATAATCTTGGTCTCACTATCTATCCTTTACTTTTGTTGGTGTCATCTTGTGTAGTGGACTGTTTTGGGTACTTTATTGAATCCAAAACTTGTGTTATTGTTATTCATCTTGTTCCTCACATTTTGTAGCTATGTTGATGTTGAAATACACCCTTGTATCTTGTATTCTTGTTGTTGGTAGTGAATCCGAGTGTGGTCTCTATCTTGGTCCTCGAATCCTTAAGATTATGGACTGATTTGGAGTGTGTTTTTTGCCTTCCGTTGTCATTCTTGTATCATTCCCACCCGTTGCCTCAAATGAAAAAAATTTCTCTAGCAAAAAACTCAGACTAAAAAAACACTAAATTCAAGACTAAAATAGCCAAAATCGAAAACAGAAAAGCACTAAGTATTGAAAATTCACGTGAAAAACCCTCAGGAATTAATATCCATTGAAAATTGAAAAAGGAAAAGTGATGTAGGATGCCTAGTGTGTCGTGCATGTTTTGTTGTGGTAATAGGCATACATGGTATGTCGTTTAGGGACCCACCCTAGAATGTCGTGCAGACTCCCACGTGTTGTCTTAAACATGTCATATTGGGAGTAGCATTAACTGTTGCAACCCCTGATTTGTTCGAGTCCCCACTTTTATTCTGCACAAAAGCAAAAACCTCAAACCAATAAAGCACTAAAGTCAAGACCGAAATAGCCAAAATCAAAAACTGAAAAACACTAAATTCAAGATAGAAACGACTAAAATTGAAAACTGAAAAAGCATAATCCAAGACAGAAAGGAAAAAAATTGAAAACTGAAAAAATGCTAAATTCAAGACAGAAAAGATAAAAAATGATAACTGAGAAAGCTCTAAATTCATGATAGAAACGACAAAAATTGAAAACTGAAAAAGCATTTAGCATTGAAATTTCACGTGAACAACCTAGGGAATAAGCATAGATAGAAAATCCACGTGAAAAAACCTCGGGAATGAATATGCATTGAAAATTGGAAAAGAAACGTGATGCAGGTGCCTAGCGTGTCGTGCATGCTTAGTCGGGTAATAGGCATGCATAGTGTGTCATGCAGGGACCCAAACTTTGAATTTCGTGATACGTTATCTTAAAAATGACATATTAGTAGTCAAATTAATTGTTGTGACCCCTTATTTGCTCGAATCCCCACTTCTATTCTGCACAATACAAAAAATCCAAACTAAAAAAGTTTACTTCTAGCTAGTGCCAACTATCTGATTTCTTATTTAACCTTCATTGTTATATTGAGGTATGTTTCTTATATTTTTTTGGTAATGGCTGTCTCTCTCTACCTCTCTCTAAACCTAGGCCTTCCGCGGCCCACGGCGCCGTCGCCGACCTCCGGCGCCGGTCCGATCGCCGGCCCGCGGCACCTACCTCTGTCGCCAGCCCCCCGTCGCCGACCCCCGTCGCCAGTACGACCTCCGGCCCTTCGGCTCCGACCCACCTCCCCCCCCTCTGTTACGGTACCCGCCCGGCGCCGCCATCAGCGAACAGCGCTGCCACCGCCGCCGTAAACCTTTACCCCAGCTCCGGCTCTGTCTCCGGCTCCGGCTCTGGCACCGGCACCGGCGACAGGCGACCGCCGACCCTCTCCGTCTCAGAACCAGCAGCTGCCGCTCCCTCTCAGCACCGGTGATCGGAGCACCGGCGACCGGAGCACCGGCGACTGGTGACCGTCGCCCCTATCCTTCTCAGCACCGGCGACTGGAGCCCGATCTACGTTGGATTTTGGTTCCCTACTTGGCCTACAACGTAACCCGGTGACTTCTGACCTTTGCTATTTCAGCATTTCATTCCTCGTATTATGCTAGTACTATCTCCTGTATCTTGACTTGTATCTTGAATTGTGCTTGATTTGTTGATATTGTCTGTTGTCGTTTCTTGCACTGCTTTTATTGGGTTATCGGCTCGGGGCTCTGCCTGGGGCTTTGGGTGTTGAGCCCAGTGCTGTTTGCTCTCTATTTGACTTTAGTTTTGTTTCTTCATTATTTCTTCGTATTTGTGTGAGCCTTGTATTTCTTGCTGCTGCTTTGCTACTACCATTGTTTATATTCTCTTATATTTACTTATAGTAGTGGCTGTGGGCGGTGATGGTTGGATAGGGTCATGTTCGAGGGGGTTGGGGCGTGGGGCTGCTGTAGGGGCGGGGGATGAAGTAAGGGTGGGAGTGGGAGAGAGGCCAAGGTTTGGCCTCAGGGGTGGTAGAGGAAGACGTGGGGATAGTGAGGGTAGGCTGAGGGTTATGTCTTGGGATATAGGGACCCTTCAGGGTAAGTCCATAGAGCTTGTAAAGATTCTTAGAAAGAGGAGGATTAATATTGCGTGAGTTCAAGAGACCAAGTGGGTAGGGTCTAAGGCGAGGGATGTGGATGGTTACAGGATGTGGTACTCTGGGAGCGAGAGACATAGGAATGGAGTTGGCATCTTAGTAGATGAAGAGCTTAGGAATCAGGTAGTAGAGGTGAAGAGGATCAACGATAGGTTGATGACTATTAAGTTGGTCATTCGGGGGTTTACCCTGAACGTGTGTAGTGCTTATGCGCCGTAAGTGGGCTCGGCGGGGGAGGAGAAGAGGCGGTTTTGGGAGGCTTTGGATGAGGTGGTGAGAGGCGTGCCTAGCTCGGAGAAGATTGTTGTAGCAGAAGATTTCAACGGGCACATCAGGGCGTTACCGGGAGGCTTTGGTGATGTGCATGGTGGTTTTGGTTTTGGGGAAAGAAATGAAGAGGGGGATACTCTATTAGATTTCGCGAGGTCCTTTGGGCTGGTGGTGGTGAACTCGGGCTTCCCGAAGAAGGACGACCACCTGATCACCTTTCAAAGCGCGATAGCCAAGACCCAGATTGACTTTTTGTTGCTTAGGAAAGGGGATAGGGTGTTGTGTAAGGACTGTAAGGTCATCCCGAGTGAGAGCCTTTCGACCCAGCATAGGCTCTTAGTTATGGATTTGGGTATAAAGAAGAATAGAAAGAGGAGGGGTGAGGAGTGTCGACCTAGAATTAAGTGGGGCGGCTTGACGCCAGTGAATGCGTGGGAGATAGGGGAGAAGTTGGTAGGAATGAGGGTGTGAGAGTGTAGGGGGGACGTGGATAGTATGTGGGATAGGGTGGCTAGGTGCATCAGGGAGAATGCAAGTGAGGTGTTGGGTGTTTCTAGGGGCCGGGCTGGTCATCAGAGGGGGGATTGGTGGTGGAATGAAGAGGTTAAGAAGAAAGTGGGGACCAAGAAAGAGACATATGATAAGTTGGTTGAGAGTAAGGACGAAGAAGAGAAGCGGGTGAACAGGAAAGAGTACAAGCTAGCTAAGAAGGAGGCTAATTTAGCAGTTACGGCGGCTAAGACGACCGCTTTTGAGAGCTTGTATGCAGGGTTACAGGGGAAACGAGGGGAGAAAAAGTTGTTTAGACTCGCTAAGGCTAGGGAGAGGAAGGGTCGTGACCTCGACCAGGTGAGGTGCATTAAGGGGGAGGACGGTACAGTGCTGGTGGAGGACGGCCACATTAAGAATAGATGGCAGTCGTATTTTCATAGGCTCTTGAATGACAAAGGGGATAGAGCTATTGTGTTAGGGGAGCTGGAGCACTCAGAGGAGCATCGGGATTTTAGTTATTGTAGACGTTTTAAGGTAGAAGAGGTTAGAGAGGCTGTTCGTAGGATGCGAAGGGGTAGGGCGACGGGGCCAGATGAGATACCGATGGAGTTTTGGAAGTTCGTTGGGGAGGCTGGTGTAAGGTGGTTGATTGGATTGTTTAACGAAATCTTCAAGACGGCAAAAATGCCCGAGGCTTGGAGGTGGAGTACCATGATCCCTCTCTATAAGAATAAGGGTGATATCGAGAGTTGCAATAACTATAGGGGGATTAAGTTACTGAGTCACTCTATGAAGATTTGGGAGAGAGTGGTCGAGGTGAGGATGAGACGGATAGTGTCTATTTCGGAAAACCAGTTTGGATTTATGCCTGGCCGCTCGACGACGGAGGTAATTCACCTGGTACGGAGGCTGGTGGAACAGTATAGGGAAAGGAAGAAGGACCTGCACATAGTGTTTATCGACCTAGAGAAGGCATACGACAAATTCCCCAGGGAGGTGCTTTGGAGATGCTTGGAGGTGAGTGGAGTCCCGATGGCGTATATCAGAGCAATAAAGGACATGTATGATGGAGCGAAAACTCAGGTGAGGACGGAGGGAAGAGACTCAGAGCATTTCACTGTCTTGACAGGATTGCATCAGGGATCTACTCTTAGTCCCTTTTTGTTTGCTATGGTGATGGATGTGTTGACACGGCATATCCAAGGGGAGGTGCCTTGGTGTATGCTTTTTGCAGATGATGTAGTTTGGATTGATGAGATGCGAGGGGTGTGAATGACAAATTAGAGGTGTGGAGACGAATGCTTGAGTCTAAAGGGTTCAGGTTGAGCAGAAGCAAGACATAGTATTTGGAATGCAAGTTTAATGATGTGAGGCTGGAGAATAGGGTGGTAGTGAAGTTGGAATCACAGGAGGTATGTAAGAGGGATAGTTTCAAGTATCTCGGGTCCGTGATCCAGGGTAACGACGAGATTGACGAGGATGTCTCGCACCGTATTGGGGCGGGATGGATGAAGTGGAAGCTCGCGTCGGGGGTGTTGTGTGATAAGAAGGTGCCGCCCAAGCTTAAAGGCAAGTTCTACAGGGCGGTAGTCCGTCCGGCCATGTTGTATGGAGCAGAGTGTTGGCCAGTTAAGAACTCCCACATCCAAAAAATGAAGGTGGCAGAAATGCGGATGTTGCGTTGGATGTGTGGGCTGACTAGAGGGGATAGAATTCGGAATGAGATTATCAGGGAGAAGGTTGGTGTGACCCCAGTGGAGTATAAAATGCAGGAGGTCCGATTGACATAGTTCGGATACGTGATGAGGAGGGGCAGGGATGCCCCGGTTTGTAGGTGTGAGAGGCTAGCGTTGGACGGTTTTAGGTGGGGTAGGGGTAGGCCGAAGAAGTACTGGGGTGAGGTGATTAGGCGGGACATGGAGCAGTTACAGCTCACCGAGGACATGACCCTAGATAGGAAGATCTGGAGGATGCGAATTAGGGCAGAAGGCTAGGGTCAGTTTGGGTCGCTAGGGTAGGGAATTACTTGGTGGGGATATTATTCTTGTTATGGTACCTTGTTCCATGTTTTATTACGAATTTGTGTGCTTTTCCCTGTTTTTATTACTTATGGGTGCCGTATTTATGTTATGAAATCTTGTTCTGTGCTTTACTATGTATTTGTGTGGTATCTCGTGTCTTGAGCCGGGGGTCTATCGGAAACAGCCTTTCTACCTCTTTAGAGGTAGAGGTATGGACTGCGTACATCTTACCTCCCCCCCAGACTCCACTGGGTGGGAATTCACTGGGTTTGTTGTTGTTGTTGTTGTATATATATATATATACGAAGTAAGAAGGGATTTTATATACGAAGAAAGAAAAATGATAAAAAGAATATACAACAAATAGTAGCAGAGACAATCAAAAAATTGTTAGAGGAACAAACTAAAGAAACGGTTTCAGAAAATCCAGAGCCAGAATTAAGGCCCAGCATCTCTTTAACACCAAATTCAGAGACAAGACCAAGACTTTCATATTCAGAGTGAAGACTATGATTCGACGTTAGACCTGTTTGCTTAAGATTCTAATGCGAACGACGACTCAGGAATGAATTTCTCTTCGACAGCTTTATACAATCTTGATACGTAAGCAATGACGATATTTACAAAAGACAAAGGACCATAGACGTACAATGACGCAAGAAATAAATAATTGGTGTCAAGTGGAAAACAGGTGGACGGATATTAATTAAAGAAGAAACTTGGCCATGTGATGATGGGGCCCAAAAAGTGTACCCGACATGCTAAAAGAGTTTTCAACACATTTTGAAGTCCACAGATGCCTATAAATACCAGAACTTCAAGACTTACCAAGACAGAACGAGAGAGCAAGAGAGCGAGAATAAGAAAGAAAAGTGTCATACCCCAAATCCCATTGGAGCAGACTGGCACCCGTAGCCAAGGAGGCCCGGGAGAACCCATTCATAACCTATACTTTCACATTCATATTACTTATGAAAATTAGAAATTTGGACAGCACTTCGTTGTAAATAGAAGAAAATAGTACCTGTATCAGCCCAGCAGACACGCATAAATATATATATGAACAGTAATTGGCCGTCAGAGCCATCACGTCTATCAACCAAACACTCCTATGGCTGTACAATATGTCTACAAAAGCCTCTACATAGATACACAACTGAGTTGGGGTCGGGACAAACTCCCGCCCACAAAAGACTTTTATACAAATACCAAAGGTACATATAGAGATGACTTGGGATGCCCCGAAACAACTGGAGCTCACCACTAACAATAGAATGTCCTGGCTCTTACTGCGGAGGTGTACGACCTGAAGTACCTGTTCCTGCAGGCATGAATACAGGCCCCCCGTGAGGGACGTCAGTACGAAAATATGTACTGAGTATGTAAGGCAGGGAGTATCAAGATGAGATATCAAAGATCAACAGAACCCAGATACCAGTGAATAAACAGTATGAGTAGACCACACTTAAAAGAACTGATGGGATACCTGCACATTACTTTCATATCATTACTTCCCGTAATCCTTATCAATACATAACATATGTCATACAATGGCCAACTGATCAGTGGTACTAATACAATACATCAGGGACCACCCCTGGAATAACATATATACATAATCTTTATAATACAATGGCCAACTGATCAGTGGTACTAATACAATACATCATATCATCAATTTAAAATACAGACATTCCATTTCTTAATTCAATTAATCTTTGAGATTGGTTACTTTGTGGTCACACTTTATGGAACTTGAAACCATGATACCTCAATAGAAAAAACATGTTAATAGGTAATCAATATCATGAAGATGAAGTAGAGAATCATGGATACCTCATTAAACCATTTCGGAGTCAACAATAGTATATGGACATTTTTTTGACTAGCCGGACATCTTAAAAGTGAAAACAAGTTCAATTGGTAGTGTCGAAGATCATATGATGTTATTATGTGTCATGTGTCGTAGGACAATGTTGGAAGCTTACTTGAGAGTGCCATGGGTCATTATTCATGCCAAAGAATAGATAGAGTATGTCTTACATACCTTGATATAACCACTTCAATACAAGTGACTTCCAGTACTCTTCGAACACTTATCTACAATAAGTCATTTGTGGCAAACTAGTATTAGCAACCAAACCTTACCATTTAGGTATTAACTTCACCAAATAATGTCTAGGAAGTAATCCTTTAGCTCATCAATAAGAGTACTACATACATCCTCTTATACTCTTATTACATTCACATATCATGCATTTTCATGAAATATCCCTCAACATCACTCTTAGCCTTTATTTCCCTTCTTAATCACCATCCAATACCAACATGATCACTAGGCATACATAACCACTAATATAATGATATATCACCACAATTCATCCTCCATAATCTAATACAACAACTTCCATAATTTACTACTAACAATTTATACACAACAATTCATAACTATGTTTCTAGTTATCTTCCAACATCAAGACAATACTCATAATCCTTTATCAATACTTATTCATGGATAAGAATCAAGAATAAACAATATTCATACCTTAACAATGAACTCTTGTATTTAGGATCCTCCTTACATAACCATGGGGTGCTTCTCGAAGCTTTCGAGATGGTGAACACAACTACGGAACCAATTTGAATTTTCTACGGTTGAATCACAAAATATTTGAGGTTGAAATTGGCTAGGGTTTTCACCTTTCCTAAAATTTGGATAAAATCTGATAAAATTGAGGCTAAGTGCAGGTTTTTAAGACCAATTTTTCGTCCAAAGGTAATAGAAAAGGACCATTGTGCCCTAAAAATTGAATTAAATTCCGAATCTGTCCCCAGTGGACAGTTTTGACAGGCTGAAGTAAATCGATCATAACTCTTTGATCCGGTATCGGATTTGGGTGAAACCAATTGCATTGGAAAGCTAATTCAAAGGGATTGTATTTTCATATAAAGTATACCACCCAGTTAGTCTTGTACAAGGAGTTATAATCGTTTGAAGTTGACCCTAAAAATCTATTTTGAGAGGCTGAAGTAAAACGCGTATAACTCCTTACGCAAATGTTGGATTTGGATGAAACCAATTTTATTAGAAAGAAGACTCAAAGATATTTCTTTTGATATATGGTAGCTCGCCCAGTTCATTATATTGAGGAAGGTATGATCGTTCAAAGTTGACCAAAAAACTGGCAGGCCTCAGTATTTTCCTGCTAATTTACTGTTCACAAAAATCTGTTTTGAGAGACTGAAGTAAAACGAGTATAACTCCTTACTCAGATGTTGGATTTGGATGAACCAATTGCATTAGAAAGAAGACTCTCGGAGCTTTTCGTCTATATATAGCAGCTCACACAGTTCTTTTTGTACAAGGAGTTATGATCGTCTGAAGTTGAAGTGCCTAGCTGCAGAAATTTTCCTGTAGAATCACTGTTCACAGGCTTCCCGGCCACCGTTTTAAAATTTCGAATGTGCTCGCTTATATGAAATACTCTTCTGTTTTGGGCAAACTTTATATCGTTGGAAAGCTTATTCCAATACCTACACATACAACTATTGACGGGATACTTCTGAACACCATAAACTTAATTTAACCCATACGCAAGTCTTTAGGTCTCCATATAATCACGATAAGTGTATGAAAAAATTTACGGGGTGTTCCATTATCCCCCCCTTAAGAACATTCGTCCTCGAATGTTAGCATAGTTACTCAATTAAGACATGTCCAAGCTCACAATTAACATATTCATCATCATAACATCCTTGCATAAAAATAAACACTTACTTGTTATTGTTCTTCTTTCGTCTCATGATCTTCCTCCTCATCGCTGAATAGGTAAGGGTACTTAATCTTCATCGCTTCCTCGGCTTCCCATGTGATCTCCTCAACTTGTTGATTCCTCCAAAGTACTTTTACCGATGCTATCTCTTTATTCCTTATCTTTTTAATTTGGCGATTAAGAATAGCAATAGGCATTTCTTCAAAAGTGGGATCTTTTGTAACTTGTACATCTTCCGTAGTAGTGATGCGCGATGGATCTCCGATGTACTTGCAAAGCATCGAAACATGAAATACGGGATGAACCGCTGAGAGCTCTTGAGGTAGCTCTAACTCATAAGCAACTTGTCCAAATCTTTGAATGATCTTATACGGACCTATGTATCGTGGACTTAACTTTCCTTTCTTGCCAAACCTCATCACTCCTTTCATTGGTGATACTTTTAAGAATACCCAATCGTCGATAGAAAACTCAAGTCCTCTTCTTCTAACATCCGCATAAGATTTGTGTCGACTTTGAGCTGTTACAAGCCGTTGTTGGATCACTTTAACCTTCTCCATTGATTGATAAACAAGATCCGGTCCAAATAAGACCGCATCACCTGCTTCAAACCATCCTATTGGCGATCTACACTTTCTTCCATACAATGCTTCATATGGTGCCATTTTGATACTTGAATGATAGCTATTATTGTAGGCAAACTCGATAAGAGGTAGGTGATCATCCCAGTTGCCTTTGAAATCTAATACACATGCTCGTAGCATATCTTCAAGTGTCTGGATGGTACGTTCCGCTTGTCCGTCCGTTTGAGGATGAAAAGCCGTACTTAGATTTACTTGTGTCCCCAAACTCCTTTGAAAAGACTTCCAGAAATTCGCGGTAAATTGGGCTCCTCGATCGGATATAATGGAAATTGGAACTCCATGTAACCGAACGATCTCCTTAATATACAACTTCGCATACTCTTCCATCGTATAAGTTGTCTTAACTGGTAAGAAGTGCGCAGATTTGGTAAGCCTATCAATGATCACCCATATGGAATCAAACTTCCAATATGTACGAGGCAAACCCGTGATGAAATCCATATTGATCTTGTCCCACTTCCAGACTGGAAGATCTATACATTGCATGTAACCACCGGGTTTCTGGTGTTCTACTTTGACTCTTTGACAATTCGGACATTCAGCTACAAATTCGGCAATATTCTTCTTCATGTCATTCCACCAATATATTGCTTTCAAATCTTGATACATCTTAGTCGACCCTGGATGGATGGAATAACTTGAACAGTGTGCTTCGGTCATAATTCTCTTTCTTAGCTCAACTACATCAGGTACACATAAACGATTCTGACACTGAAGCACTCCTTCTCGCGTAAGCTCAAATGCCTTTGTCGTGCCACTCTGCACATCCTCCTTAAGCTGCAATAAAATTGGATCTGCATACTGCTTCTCTTTCACTTCAACTATCAATGAAGATTCCGCTGCATTACGTACAATAACCTCTTCATCTGGAGTTTCGAGAAGTCGGACTCCCAAATGAGCTAGTTGGTGAAGATCCTTAATCATCCCCTGCTTTTCTATATATGCCATTTTAGACTTACGACTCAGTGCATCCGCTACCACATTCGCTTTCCCTGGATGATACAAGATATCAACATCATAATATTTCAACAATTCAAGCCATCTCCGCTGCCTCAAGTTTAGATCTTTCTGACTGAAGATATATTGTAGGCTCTTATGATCGGTATATATGTCAACATGAACCCCATATAAGTAGTGGCGCCATATCTTCAAAGCAAATACAACTGCAGCTAGATCAAGATCATGCGTGGGATAATTCCTCTCATGAGGTCGCAACTGTCTAGAGCCATAGGCTATTACTCTACCATGTTGCATTAGTACGCATCCTAAGCCAATTCTCGAAGCATCACAGTACACTGCATACCCTTTTGTGCCTTCAGGAAGTACCAATACAGGTGTAGAAGTCAACTTGCTCTTCAGATCCTGGAAACTCTTTTCACAGGCATCATTCCATTGAAACTTGGAGACTTTATGCGTCAACTTAGTCAAAGGTGCAGAAATAGAAGAAAAACCTTCAACAAACCTTCTATAATGACCTGCCAACCCGAGGAAACTATAAATCTCCGTAGGCGTCGTGGGTCTTGGCCAATTCTTCACAGCCTCAATCTTCTGAGTGTCAACTTTTATGCCTTCACTGGATACAATATGGCCCAAAAATGCCACTGACTTGAGCCAAAACTCACATTTAGAAAACTTCGCATACAGCTTACGATCACAAAGAATCTGCAACGCCTGCCTTAAGTGATTAACATGGTCCTCTTCTGATCTAGAGTAGACTAGAATATCATCTATGAAAACTATCACGAACACATCTAGAAACGGCTTAAACAGCCTATTCATCAGATCCATAAAAACTGCGGGTGCATTTGTCAGCCCGAATGACATAACCAGGAATTCATAATGACCATACTGTGTTCGGAAAGCTGTCTTGGGTATATATTTATCCTTGACTCTCACTTGATGATAGCCTGATCTCAAGTCAATCTTGGAAAAACACTGGGCACCCTGCAACTGGTCAAATAAATCATCAATTCGGGGAAGGGGGTATTTATTCTTGATAGTCACCTTATTCAATTACCGATAGTCAATACACATCCTTAGCGAACCATCTTTCTTACGCATAAACAATACTGGTGCTCCCCAAGGGGACATACTAGGCCTGATAAATCCCTTCTCTAGCAAGTCTTTCAGTTGCTCTTTCAATTCTCGCAACTCTGCTGGTGCCATTCTATATGGAGGAATTGAGATTGGCTGTGTGTCTGGAAACAAATCAATACCAAACTCCACTTCTCGTTCAGGAGGTAAACCTGGTAGTTCTTCAGGAAATACATCAGGAAATTCATTCACAACCGGAACGGTCTGAAAAGTTGGCGGCTCTGCCTCTGTATCCCTTACTCTAACCAGATGGTATATGTACCCCTTGGAAATCATTTTTCTTGCCTTAAAGTAAGAAATAAATCTATCTCTCGGCGCGCCAACATTACCCTTCCATTCAAGGACTGCCTCATTTGGGAAATGGAAATATACCTTCTTAGAACGGCAAGCTACTGTAGCATAAGAAGACGCTAACCAATCCATGCCCATAATAACATCAAAATCTACCATTTCTAACTCAACAAGATCGGCTATCGTATCACGACCACAAATATTCACAACACAATTTCGATAAACATTCCTAGCTATAAGAGATTCCCCCACTGGCGTTGATACTTTAAATGGCTTGGCTAATAATTTGGGTGTTCTTCCGAACCTTCCCACAACCAAAGGAGTAGCATACGATAATGTAGAACCAGGATCAATTAAGGCATACACATCAAATGCAAAGATGGACAACGTACCTGTAACCACGTCTGGAGAAGCCTCTAAATTCTGCCGATCTGCTAGGGCATACACACGGTTCTGAGCTCCGCTAGCACTAGCTGCACCTCTATCACCTCTACCGTGACCCATAGGTTGTGCACCCCTACTCAAAGGAGGCACCGAAGATGACGCAACAGCTGATCCGGTAGGTCGTGTTATACTACCTGTGGTCCTGCGTGGGCAATCTCTAGCCATATGCCCCGGCTTACCGCACCAAAAGCAATTGTTCGTCCCAAGACGCCATTCGCCAAAGTGAAATTTTCTACAAATGGGGCACGGGTGTCGTGGAGGTCTCAATTGACTCATACTCCCTTGCCCTTGATACCCCACTATTTGCGAACTCTGATTTTCACTGCTTTGCCCAAACTGATTACCTCTGAACCTTTGAAATTGCGGTGGAGCACTAATTGCAGGATAAGAAGATAACGAGCTAGGCAATCTATGAGAGAACGAAGGCCTAAAACCTCCCTGAGATGCCACAAACTGCCCTATAGCTCTGGGCCGCTTAGAATATCCTTTTTCTGATTCCTGGGTTCTTCTTCTTTGCCTCTGATCTTCCATCTTCTGAGCGAAAGCTTGTATCCTCGCTATATCCATGTCCTTGTTCAAAGCAGCAATGGTACAATCTCTAACCAAGTATGGTTCCAATCTATTCACATAGTGATGAACTCTGTCGTCCATAGTAGCTACCACATTAGAAGCATATCGAGACAAGGAGTTAAATCGAAGACTATACTCCCTTACACTCATATTACCCTGACGAAGATTTAAGAATTGATCTGCACGGTCCTGACGAGTCTCAAATGGAAGATAATGATCAATAAATGCATTTTTGAACTCTCCCCACGTAGTTGGAGGTGCATCAATACCCCTAGATCGTTTCTAATCCTCGTACCACAATATAGCCTCTCCTTTCAGTCTATATGCTGCTAGCTCAACCATCTCTTTACCGGATACATGCATAACATCTAGAGCCCTTTGGGTTTGATCGACAAAGTCCTGCGGGTCTTCATTAATATCTGATCCGGTAAAAGTAGGAGGATCCAGTTTCAGAAAATCCTGAGTCCGAAGGCTAGCTGCTCTATCCATACCACTAGAACCCGTGGTAGGAATAGCTTGCCCTTGAACTTGACCGACAACTATACGCGTCAGAAGTTGTACTGCATCCCTCAAATCTCAATCAACAGCATTAATAGACGGCTCTTCCGGAGGAGAAGAAGCGCCTGATATATGCTCAGCTTGAGACTCACTTTGCTCAGCTTGTGCCGGTGGTGACTTACTAGTACCTTCTCCGGCCACTGCATCTACTCGCTTCCACTTATTCTTTCTCCTTGTAACCGGCATCGTCACTATAATAAATAAACAAGAAACAATTGGATTAAGCGATTGATTATGACTTTATCTCTAATATGGGATCTATTGCACGATCTAAGAAATGAAGAGTGAAAACAATCCCTAAATGTCCAATAGCCTCCTGTTTATAGATGTGGTGCACAACACACCGATAAACGAGATTCTACGTAGACACGGCTTTGTAGACTCACTAGGACGAACTGCTCTGATACCACTTCTGTCATACCCCAAATCCCATTGGAGCAGACTGGCACCCGTAGCCAAGGAGGCCCGGGAGAACCCGTTCATAACCTATACTTTCACATTCACATTACTTATGAAAATTAGAAATTTGGGCAGCACTTCGTTGTAAATAGAAGAAAACAGTACCTGTATCAGCCCAGCAGACACGCATAAATATATATATGAACAGTAATTGGCCGTCAGAGCCATCACGTCTATCAACCAAACACTCCTATGGCTGTACAATATGTCTACAAAAGCCTCTACATAAATACACAACTGAGTTGGGGTCGGGACAAACTCCCGCCCATAAAAGACTTTTATACAAATACCAAAGGTACATATAGAGACGACTTGGGATGCCCCGAAACAACTGGAGCTCACCACTAACAATAGAATGTCCTGGCTCTTACTACGGAGGTGTACGACCTGAAGTACCTGTTCCTGCAGGCATGAATACAGGCTCCCCGTGAGGGACGTCAGTACGAAAATATGTACTGAGTATGTAAGGCAGGGAGTATCAAGATGAGATACAAAAGATCAACAGAACCCAGATACCAGTGAATAAACAGTATGAGTAGACCACACTTAAAAGAACTGATGGGATACCTGCACATTACTTTCATATCATTACTTCCCGTAATCCTTATCAATACATAACATATGTCATACAATGGCCAACTGATCAGTGGTACTAATACAATACATCAGGGACCACCCCTGGAATAACATATATACATAATCTTTATAATACAATGGCCAACTGATCAGTGGTACTAATACAATACATCATATCATCAATTTAAAATACAAACATTCCATTTCTTAATTCAATTAATCTTTGAGATTGGTTACTTTGTGGTCACACTTTATGGAACTTGAAACCATGATACCTCAATAGGAAAAACATATAAATAGGTAATCAATATCATGAAGATGAAGTAGAGAATCATGGATACCTCATTAAACCATTTCGGAGTCAACAATAGTATATGGACATTTTTTTGACTAGCCGGACATCTTAAAAGTGAAAACAAGTTCAATTGGTAGTGTCGAAGATCA
This sequence comes from Capsicum baccatum var. pendulum, assembly GCA_030864225.1. NCBI lineage: Eukaryota > Viridiplantae > Streptophyta > Magnoliopsida > Solanales > Solanaceae > Capsicum > Capsicum baccatum. The sequence continues at coordinate 17,263,894 of CM061555.1, forward strand.
TATGATGTTATTATGTGTCATGTGTCGTAGGACAATGTTGGAAGCTTACTTGAGAGTGCCATGGGTCATTATTCATGCCAAAGAATAGATAGAGTATGTCTTACATACCTTGATATAACCACTTCAATACAAGTGACTTCCAGTACTCTTCGAACACTTATCTACAATAAGTCATTTGTGGCAAACTAGTATTAGCAACCAAACCTTACCATTTAGGTATTAACTTCACCAAATAATGTCTAGGAAGTAATCCTTTAGCTCATCAATAAGAGTACTACATACATCCTCTTATACTCTTATTACATTCACATATCATGCATTTTCATGAAATATCCCTCAACATCACTCTTAGCCTTTATTTCCCTTCTTAATCACCATCCAATACCAACATGATCACTAGGCATACATAACCACTAATATAATGATATATCACCACAATTCATCCTCCATAATCTAATACAACAACTTCCATAATTTACTACTAACAATTTATACACAACAATTCATAACTATGTTTCTAGTTATTTTCCAACATCAAGACAATACTCATAATCCTTTATCAATACTTATTCATGGATAAGAATCAAGAATAAATAATATTCATACCTTAACAATGAACTCTTGTATTTAGGATCCTCCTTACATAACCATGGGGTGCTTCTCGAAGCTTTCGAGATGGTGAACACAACTACGGAACCAATTTGAATTTTCTACGGTTGAATCACAAAATATTTAAGGTTGAAATTGACTAGGGTTTTCACCTTTCCTAAAATTTGGATAAAATCTGATAAAATTGAGGCTAAGTGCAGTTTTTTAAGACCAATTTTCGTCCAAAGGTAATAGAAAATGACCATTGTGCCCTAAAAATTGAAATAAATCCCGAATCTGTCCCCAGTGGACAGTTTTGACAGGCTGAAGTAAATCGATCATAACTCTTTGCTCCGATATCGGATTTGGGTGAAATTGGTATCATTGTAAAGATAATGAAAAGGTCTTTCATTTCATATAAATTAGGCCACCCAGTTCGTCCTGTACAAGGAGTTATGATCATTTGAAGTTGACCCTAAAAATCTGTTTTGATAGGCTGAAGTAAAACGCGTATAACTCCTTACGCAGATGTTGGATTTGGATGAAACCAATTGAATTAGAAAGGAGACTCAAATATATTTCTTTTGATATATGGTATCTCGCCCAGTTCATTATATTGAGGAAGTTATGATCGTTCAAAGTTGACCCAAAAACTGGCAGGCCTTAGTATTTTCCTGCTAATTTACTGTTCACAAAAATCTGTTTTGAGAGGCTGAAGTAAAACGAGTATAACTCCTTACTCAGATGTTGGATTTGGATGAAACCAATTTCATCGGAAAGAAGACTCTCGGAGATTTTCGTCTATATATAGCAGATCACACTGTTCTTTTTTTACAAGGAGTTATGATCCTCTCAAGTTGGAGTGCCTAGCTGCAGAAATTTTCCTGCAGAATTACTGTTCACAGGCTTCCCGGCCACCGTTTTGAAATTTCGAATGTGCTCGCTTATATGAAATACTCCTCTGTTTTGGGCAAACTTTATATCGTTGGAAATCTTATTCCAATACCTACACATACAACTATTGACGGGATACTTCCGAACACCATAAACTTAATTTAACCCATACGCAAGTCTTTAGGACTCCATATAATCGCGATAAGTGTACGAAAAAATTTACGGGGTGTTACAAAAAGAAATCAAGAGAGATCTATTGTAAAGAGTTCTTACTTTTAAAGTTTATTATTTTCAAAAAAAAAAAAAAGTGTGTGAATAAGTGTGGATAGATTTCTAACCTTTCCTACCAACAGTTGTAAGTTTCCATGGACTTCCGAAACGGAAACCTTTCTTCGTCTTCAGACATGTAAGTAGTTAATATTAAGATCACCGTATATTTCCTTCCTATTTTTGTAAAGTTATGTTTATTTTCATGTAGTATCTGTCAATAATTATAAATATACCCCTAGTATATGGTTAGTCTCTCAGTGTTTAGCAATAACGATGGATTAATCTATAAATTTCTAGAAAATTGAAAAGTCCAAAGAGAATAGAAAGGACTGTTGTGTTATCTCGGGGTGTGATTAAAGAAGAGATTGTGAAATACCTAAAACTGAAGAGAAAAAAAATAAATGGGGTATAGATTAAAAAAAAGAAGAGTTTTTAAGAGAAAAACATATTTTGATTTTGATAAAAATGACTACTACACATGACTAAGCACAATGTGTGTGTATATGTATAATGATGATGATGATGATAAACTTTGTTTTCCTATGCCCGTACCAAACAACCCATTAGTACTTTAAAATCTTCTTCACTAAATTTTAATCTTTTTTAACTATACTTTGTCTTGGAAAGTGTTATATTTAAGGAGCAGAATATAATGTTCATTATTATTAAAATTATATTAATACTAACAATAATGTTGGGAATACTGCATAAAATTTAATGATTAGCAATATTGCATAAAGAATAAAGAATCTAGGGATAATACTCACAAAAATACCTGAACTTTGACTGAATTTTCAGTTGAGCATATTAAACTTTGCAAGGGTCCTATTACCCCCTAGGTTGTTTTTTTCATATTTTAATGGCATATATCTGCCCACTTGAACACGTATAAATATGAGGTTGGTGCGTGTATTACACGTGCCAATACACGTGTAAAAACGAGATTGGCGTGTGTGTTACACTCGCCAGCCGTCTAGAGTTTTGGAAGAAAATTAAATCCACTTTAAAAAGTCTAAGGGTAATAGGACCCCCACAATGTTCAGTATACTCAACTGAAAATTCGGTCAAAGTTCAGATATTTTTGTGAATATTATCTCAAAAATCTATATATAACAATAAAGAAAACATTGGAGGCTGCTGATGTAACACCAATCAATGGTCTCCATTCTCATATTTTTTTCCTTATTTGTTTGGATTTTTAATGTCAAACTAATTTGGTTAATCCTTTATTCTCTCTTTATAATTAGCGTCATTAATTTGTGTTAATTTTGTTAGTAATGCAAATAAACCTTTTCCCTCCACCCACTTACACTGATACATTAACTCTTAAATGAACCATTTCTTCCTCTATCCATGTACAGTACCAATTAACTTCTCAAATCTTTTACTTCATTATTTAAAGAATCTAGCTTTATGTTGCATCCAACTTCAAACTAAATTAAGGTAAAAATATTTTTCATATTTTTTCCATAATTATTTTTAACCGTTTGTTCCTTTAGAATTAAGCTGATTATGATTTTAATTATTAGAAACTCTTATTTGGTTGAATAATTCATCGTTGAACTATTGTTGTTCTTTTTTGTGTTTGTTTGTCTGTTATATATGTTGTCAACAGGTAAAAATGAGATTTCTCTTCTCGTTTCGATAAGATCTATTTAGATAAATTTATAAAAGTTCGATGGTGATGGATCATTGCTTATCTGATATAAACCTATCCGTTTTTTTTTTTTTTTTTTTTGCTTTTTTTGCCATTTTTCATTTGTTTTTGACTGGCTAAGATGAGGTCAAAGGAAATGAGTTTTTGATTGGAGATAATTTTTTTTTCTGGTTCATTTGGTTGTTACTATGACAAGATTGTCAGGTTATCTGTGAATAATAATTCTAGATTAATTTTCAATATATATGTGTCCAAAATTTTCAGATTTAAGGTGATTTTAGTCATTAAAGATCGACTCAATGAGCACCTTCTGGTGGTGCTTTATTGATCTATGTGTAATTGAACTAAAAAAAATTAATGTGATTTTTTTTCTGGACACTATTTCATCAAATGATCAAACTTAATTACAAAAAAAAAAAAAAAAATTAATACAAAATTGGTTAATAAGAAATTGACGTAACACGTCTTTGTGATCAATCAAAAATATCAGTTTTCCCTCATGTTTGACCTTTTCTTTTCATTTTTCTTATTAATGTTTAACAACTGTTCGATGAAAAAAAAGAAAGTATCATTGATCCTTATTGAGTACATGATAATGTATTTTTTATAAAAAAAACAGCTTTTATTCACCCTTAAAATTAAGAAAAACATTATTCGAGACCTTTGTAATTATGAAACTATAAGAAAATAGTCAATGATTTATTTATTAATTTTACAATTGTATTTGAGTTTTTTTACTCTAGAGTATATTCTCATATGAGCTTCTTATATTAAATCTACATATTTTCCATTTTTGGTGTTGTAGCTTTTTTATTTCTTTTATATCAATAAAATAGAGAAAAGGATTTATGGCAGCGAGAAGCGTCGTTTTGTTATCTAGTTAGAGAATTAATAATGAAAATAGTAATGTTGGCAACAATGCATAAAATTTGGATTAAGAAAAATAAAACTAACCGTCATTGCTATTTGGGACGTCGTTAACGATATCTTGTTCATCCAATTTTTCCTCTATGTTGTCTGATTCATCCTCATGCAAATTACAGGGTCAATTTTGTTTCAAGTTTCAAATATGGCCGGAGATGTTTGCTTGTATATGCTTTCAGATGGTGAGATTTCAAAGGAAGAACGCGAAGATCTTAAAGAGAACGTGAAAGCGGGCCTTCTTAAAAAGCTTACAATTGTGGAGTTACACAAGGCTAAAATCCTTCCTGAAGACATCACAAAGCATAGGATTGTTCGAAAGATGGAATCGTTAAAGGAATTCTTGGAGTGATTCCCCGAAGAAGTGGAACTTGAATCTATGGTTGAAGATGGCAGGCAAGGCAATAAGACGCTTCAATGAGCAGATGGCACCATTACATCAACTAAGAAAAATATTCTTGGAGTGCTTCCAAAAGAAGTAGAGCTTCAACCTACGGCTGAAGAGGGATGGCGCAATAAGATGCATCAATGTGCAGATGAAACAACCATGGCCACTCGAGCTCCCTCCTCGTCCTTGATCAGGCATGTTAGTTCCCATTTCCTGCTTGTTTCTGCTGCTAAATCCTCTGCCAAAGTCGGGGAAACCACCATCAAGTGCAGTGTTAGACCTATGAGTGTTTTCACTTTGCAGCATGTCAAGTCCACCACTACTTCCTCTAGAGCTGCTCATTCCGAGGTGCTGGCTATGATGGGGTGCTTCTTGTTGTTGCAATGCTGATAATGAATTTTGTTGTTGTCCATAGAGCATTTAGTAGGATCTTGCTGCAGCAATAAGCGACTGTTGCTGGGCTAGTTGCTGTTGTAGTTAATGTGCCCTTTCTTGCATCATTGTCCCACCAGAAGCTAGTGAGAATGCATACTAGGATGCTGGGGCTGTGAGTCAGCAATAGCTGCAAGGTACATAAGATTTCTCTGAATTTTATTTTGAGACTGCATATTCACATAGCTTGAACCAGAACACTGGGAAACTATGTGGATGTGCGGAGTCTCAAGCTAAACTTCACAGAAATCTAATGTACCTTGCAGCTATTGCTGATTGACAGCCCCAGCCTCCTATTGTATGCATTCTCAGTTAGTTTTGGTGGGATGATGCAGGCAAGGGCACATTACCGACAGCAGCAACAATCCCGGCAACAATCGCTTATGGCTGCAGCAAGATCCTCCTCAATGTTCTATGGACAACAACAACAGTCATTATCAGCATTCCAACAGCAACCAGCAGCCTATCATAGCCAGTATCTCGGAATTAGGAGCTCTATAGAGGAAGCACTGGTGGACTTCACATGCTGCAAAGTGAAAACACTCATTGTGCTAACACTTCACTTGGTTGTGGTTTCCGCGAATTTGGCAAAGGATTAAGCAGTGGAAACAAGCAGGAAATGCGAGGTAACATGTCTGATCAAGGACGAGGAGGGAGCTCGAGTGGTCATGGTTGTCTCATCTGCAAATTGATGCATCATACTGTGCCATTTCTCTTCAGTCATAGGTTGAGGCTCTACCTCCTTTGGAATCACTCCAAGAATATTTTTCTTTGTTGACTTAATTGTGCCGTCTGTGCATTGAAGCATCTTATTGTCATCTCTGTCATCTTCAACCATAGATTCAAGCTCTACTTCTTCGGGAATCACTCCAAGAATTCTTTTAATGATTCCATCTTTCGGGCAATACTATGCTTTGTGATGTCTCCGTGAAGGATTTTAGCCTTCTGTTCAAGCTCCACAACTGTAAGCTTTTTAACAAGGCCTGCTTTCACTTTCTGTTTTAGCTCATCACATTCTTCGTAGCATCCTTTGTGATGGTCAGTTAGAAGCTGTTTTTGGGAAGAAAGCGGTAGGAATACACAGAAACTTAGCCTACTTGATAGCCATTTTGTGGAATTACAAAAGGATGATCTTGAAGATGATCAAATGATGACACAGAAATGCTGGTGCATGGCTCGTAAATTGAGAAAAAGGTTGAACAAAGAAGATATCCTCAATCTGGTATTCTACTGCAGCATTAAGTCAATTTGGAGCCCTGATTACTGACAGTGATCAGATGCAGCTGTGCTAAGATGAAACAATCCTTACAACGAAAAATATTCTTGGAGTTATTTCCGAAGAAATAAGTAGAGCTTGAACCTATGGTACTGTGATATTAATTGATTCGTTCATGAGGGGGCGAAGTACGTTGTAATATTTTTGTTAGTGCAAGATACGAATAGTGTTAATTTAATTTACTGCTTTTTCCATTAGAGTTTCGTGAACTCCCCTCGCATTTTTGTTTCTTAGCAACTATCTTTAATTTAAAAAAAATGGCCAGACTGGCATTTTAGACCAGCCGTTATAAGAATGGTTTGTAGCTGGAAGACAGTGATTTGTTCGTTTTCATATTTCTCACAAAGTATTGTCCCTTTTGACAGTAACTAATATTAAATTGATTTTAAAAATAATACATGCACATATACAACTATCCCAATCTCGAGTTAGAACCTTTATATTTGGTTTTTCTCCATATTCGTAATATTTTAAGATAATAATAATATCACATAAAAAGTTTTATGCTCGGATTACTTTTTAACCTACTGTTGAAAGTTACTTAGCTTGTCCTATTCCTTAAGATTAGTAATTCTACAGATTGTGTAAATTCCTTTAATTACAAAATTACTTGCTCATTAAAACTCAATAAGTGAAGAGCTTTTTAAAGTGGATCTTGAATTGAATACATTAACGATTTAGCAGTAGTGATAATGGAAGTCGATATGTCCGAGTGGTTAAGGAGACAGACTTGAAATCTGTTGGGCTTCGCCCGCGCAGGTTCGAACCCTGCTGTCGACGTTTGCTTTTTGCACAAATTCATTCTCCTTTTTCTCTTTCATGTTGGCTTTTCTCCATTACTATATATGTCATAGAAGGCCAATGGGCCAGTAGAAGGCCATTTTATTCAGGTTAAATATTAATTAGAGCTAATGTATATTTTTTATACTAGTTTAACCACACGTGACTCGCGGTTAAGATCCTTCATACTTTAATATAATAATGTAAACATAAACATATATTTTAGTGTAATCACATATATATTTTAATATCACAAGTTTCAAGTGGTTGACTGATCATCACTTTTGTGTTTGCCATGCAGCGCCTGAGACGCATCAATTTGAATCATATTTGTGTTAACTTTTTTTTATATTTAAAATCTTTTATTATTTTAAAGTCAATTTTTTATAAAATCATTGATTACATTCTTATTACATACTTAAAAATTTTAAAATTTGAACAAATTTTTCTTATTTCAATGCTTTTATATTTATTTTTAGATTTTTCAGATCTTCTTAAAATCGAAATTAGTTGATTTTGAATTCTTAAACTAATAAAATGTCATGACCCGAACCGAGGTCCTGACCGTGACTGATCATCACTTTTGTGTTTGCCATGCAGCGCCTGAGACGCATCAATTTGAATCATATTTGTGTTAATTTTTTTTTATATTTAAAATCTTTTATTATTTTAAAGTTAATTTTTTATAAAATCATTGATTACATTCTTATTACATACTTAAAAATTTTAAAATTTGAACAAATTTTTCTTATTCCAATGCTTTTATATTTATTTTTAGATTTTTCAGATCTTCTTAAAATCGAAATTAGTTGATTTTGAATTCTTAAACTAATAAAATGTCATGACCCGAACCGAGGCCCTGACCGTGACGAGCATTCCAAACCATGAAGGCCCGGATGCCCTTCTCGATCTGGCAGTTATGCACAATGTTCATACAATATAGGAAGATGCGGAAATATAATAGGGAATCATGTTCATACTCTGAACTCAATTTAACGGTAAGAAATTTAAAATCCAACAACTTTAGACAATATCTAAACCAGTCTGTGAAATCTCTATTACATGCTAAAATAACAACTGTCTGAATCTGGGACAAGGCCCACAGTAGACCCAAAATAAAATAAATAACACAGTCTGGAATAAACAGGCCTTCTGGAATGAAGAAGGCTCACCACTGCATAGTCTCTTCTGATACAATGCTAAGTGTGTATCAAGAAATTCCAACCAACACAAGAACAACAAGATGAACAACAAAGTGCTAGTGAATCAAAAATGGCCACACACGGCTTCACTAGGCTTGCAACACTTGTTTGAACTAGAAAGGTGAGTTTAACAACAAGAACAACAGAGACAATATTGCTAGTGAATCGAAAGAGCCCCACACGGCTTCACTAGACTTTTATATTCAACAACACAATGTTAACAAGATTTACAAAGAAAGAGATAGAAACTTGACACACAATATTCATTAATCTAAGAACCCTAACAAGAGAAAGGACCCTAAGACTAATAAATATCAATACCAAGTTCTTACTTGGGCCAAGAGGAACTCAAAGAACCTCAAGAACCTAGTTTGTATCCAAGATACAACACTAGTATCACTCTACTAGTGAGAATTTGGTTTTGGCCTCTCCAAATGATGAGAAAGAGAGGTAAAAAATTTACAATTCCTTGTTTCTTGAATAATAGGAATGAACTAAAGCAAGACTAGCCCTATTATATGGCTTATATAGTCACTTAGAAAGGAAGGACAAAGACCAAATTATCCTTGGCATTTAAGTGGGTGGGTTTGGGGTGTTTTGGTGGGCCTCTTTACATTTTATTAAATATAGGCCCTTAGATGGGCTCACAAGGGCCTCACACATGGCCAAGAATGTGAACAAGGCTTGGAGTCGTTGCAACTCACGTGTTTGGCTTCGTGTGAAAGATCTCGAGCTAGGAATTCCCGTATTTATCATCTTCTCTCTAAAATCTCTACAACTTAGCCGGACCTCTAGATTGAGTCTCAGACCCTGAGAGATAGGGGTCAATATAGTTGTATTGGTACGAAGAGCAAATCCAAAATAATAATTTTTATTCAACATATATGAAAGCAATTTAAAACAGTTCATAAATATATCATATGTTAAGAATCACATGGGCATATTTAAAAGACTATAAAATCATCTGAACTTTGTGACATACTCTTTGTTTTACTTCTGCGCTAGGTGGTATACCCTACAACTCTGAAATTCCACGGGTTATATGAAATTTGCCATTAACTCAGCAGCCAATCCCCCAACCCAAGTTTGCCGCAAGGGTCAGAGTCTCTGTCTCTACTACGCCACAGAGCCGTAGCCAGTGTACAATAATAATATACCCGTATCGGCAAAATACGATTTTAGGCAATGAGTCGATTGACTCGTGCCTTCTTCGGGTAACCATCTAACCCTCTTTAGGCCTACTTTTAACTCTTTAAAACCTGTATTCTCTGAAATCAACTCTGAATACTCTAACTCTGTTATAGCATACATCTATGTGGTATCGTCATACCATTAACTTGCAAGTCGCATCTCTGAGCCATTAATAACATATTAAAATATCTGTTTTCAAAACATAAGGTTTGGGACCACCATATCAATAAATCAAATCAAAGAATCCTATCTTATAAATCAGGTAAAACCATGCAAACAACTTTCTTGATCAACTTTTCAATAATACAAGGTGGTCATGTCAAAGTTCTCGTTCACAAACAATTCTTTCTATTTAACACAAAACGTAATTATATCAATAAAACACCCCCTCATCATCTCTAAGTCAAGCTCAAATACTATGACATTAAGAAAACTACTTTCGAATCATAAAACATGTATTTCAACTCTTTTCCGACAAGGTCATAAACTTTAATCCAACACAAGAGAGGGATTTCATAATTTGTGCTCTCAAATAATCTTCAATCTCAATTTTTCATACATATATATACATGTAAATTAATTTAGAGGGGTGGGGGTGGGGGGGAGGCTGAAAGGCCAAAACAACAATATCACTAAAACATTCAGAAAGCATAATTAAAATCATGGGTTCTAAAATCCCTTTCTAAATTCATGCTTGACAGCCTTCAAATCATATTTGAAAGTTTTAAACAAGCCCATGTAGTTTAGGATAAACCCCACGTACCTTAGATTTCGTAGTCAGAAGAATGGAACCTAGGTCTTGATCCTTTTCTTTGAATTCTTGATCTTAGGGATGAGTTTCTTGATCTTTGGGGAAGGAGTTAAGGTTTTGTTTTGAGAGAAAAACTGAATTATATTGTCTATTATGCTTTTGGGGCGTGAATCTTATGTTATGGAAAGACCTTGGGTGCGGTAAAGGTCCAAATTGTCCTTAAAACGAGAAAAAAGAACCTGAAAATTAGGTGCGTGCGACGGAGCGTGCGTCGCACGCTAATCGCGCGCAGCGACCGCCTCTCTCATGAAAATGACTGTAACTTTTTGTCCGGGTATCGAATTTTGGAAAAATTTGTATTGTTGGAAAGCTACTTCGAAGACCTTTCATTTGATATATAGTAGGACCTCTAATTCGATATATACAAGGAGTTATGATCGATGGAAGTTTACCCAAGTTTAAACGTCCACTGAAACTTAATCGCTAGAAATGTTTTCAACTCGTCTTAGAGTTAGGGGATTTTTGTGACTTAAATTCATATTCAAAGGTATTCCCACACTATAGGATTGATAACCACAAATATATTAATAATAAATTATCTAGTTCGAGTCTATATGCATAGGAATACGGTCTAGATTCTAGCCCGAAAGTACGGGGTATTACATTATCTCCCCCTTGGGATAATTCGTCCCCGAATGAAGGGTAGAGACTCTTTGAAGCTCTAAAAGTGTAGAATAAAGAATGTAATATTGATCTGAACATTTTTCCTCAATAAAAATATGTAAAGGGCATCACACGATCTTCATGATAACCCCTAGAGAAACGGGTAAGCACGAAACCTGAGATAACGAAACTTGACATTGACATGATCTTGGCATGTGTTTTATGGAACATGATTAAAACATTGTAAATCATAACTTTTTCTAAGAGTCCTCGGCCTGATTAAGATTGGTACAAGATATGAGATAAGCTTCTCGCGAAACATATGAATGTTAGCACTCTCCATCTTACAAGATACAATGAATAGACTTAAAATTAGCAACACTACTTATCTATACCCCAACATTAATCAACATACTTCATCATTTCCAACTTACAATTCTCCCATAACACACTAACCACAAGAATTTGTGTCGCTCCGTATAATACTTCTATGTTTGAGCCTCAGAGGAAAAAGATGCTAATTTAAACTACGAGACCCTACACTCTACATCACATTAAGAAATCACCTCATCACTATAATCCAAGCATATCAAGTCTTAATTCAAAGAATCCTAACCACATGGCACATAGGTTTGTGTTTTCATCAATCAGAACATTCAAGCCTAATCATTACTACACCCACTACATGGATCTCCCTACTAAGACCAGCAATTCCAATCACTCTCAAAACTATTTTTGACACATTTCTCCTTCGTAGCTATTTCACACAACAAAAGTTCATCTCCTTTTTTTCTTTCACTTAAAACCTCAGCTCAAGAATCACATCAAATTTCTCACATTCAAGAACATCTACTCCCATACCTAACACACTACTACACCTCTACAACCACCATCATACTAACATATGGAGGGTCATTAAGGGACCCGAACATAAATATCATGAATGGAAGTAACATTATTAGACCATCACTCATACTTATTGCACTATTCAGGGGAGGGACATGAAGTGAAGATATGATACAATAGACACAGAGTGCTTCCGATATCAAGTGTCTAGATCATAAGTAAAGGGTTGTTAGGCACGAACACAACAAATCATGGTTTCCTTGGGACAAATCAAAATGAGAAACATGGATGCACATATCATGAGCTATATGGCATAAAGCCAAAATTTATGTCGTTAACAACTAAGGTAAGGATTTCACTTAAAGTGATTGCTCCTCATTCAAAGATCTGAAATTTTTCCATGAGTTGGCATAAACTTTAACACTTTGGCTAATTCCGGCATTAAATGACTCCGCAACATATAGAAATATATTTTCTTAGGACCAAATATGTTGAGAGACATAGATTTTCATGGATCACGCACAACATAACATAGAGTTTGAATAGATTGAATGTTGGATCACTGAGGGATATTATTGCTTCTAGTTTGGAGGCCGGAACATGATATGAGTTACATAGAAAGCTTAAACCTTAGACATAGGTAGGACTCGAATACATAAAACATTGGTAGAATGAACTCTTAAACTGAAGTAGGAGGAACATACTTGAATAGGGGTAGGTTTATCATGACTCTTCCCTAATTTTCTACAATGAGGAAAAAAATTTTGGAAACTACCTTAATTCACCATCTCCCCCTTAGATCAAAGTCACAATCCTAGACTGGAGAACATAACCTCTCATCAATCTGTAACCACAATTCTCAATACAATAGGGAATATCGGTGTACACATGAACACAAACTTGTCTCAATAATTTAACATAAAGACACTAAATTCCTTTTGGGACATCCCCCTTCAAGGATACTAATCATAACTTCCTCTAACCCCAAAATCATCCACTCATGACTAACATCATTATAGGTATGGACATCCATGCTTCTAAACACTTAAGAGTTAGGATTTCTGTTCTTGGCAAGAGAAGATGATTTCAATTTTCAGAGAATGTGAATCTGGGGCTAAAGTGCTATTTTGCTACTCAAATTCGGTGTTTAGGCCGAATTAATGTGGGTGGAATTGACCCAAATGCCCCTGAAAAAACGTAACTAAAAACTGAAGGCTGAAGGAGAGTGTACATCGCTGTAGAACCTCGAAATGAGGCGTGCACTGCATGCTCCATCTCATGCTACTCAGGTGTAGACTGGAGCGTGTGTCGCGCGCAAATCGCACGCAGCTACTGTTTTGGACCTCCAAACATGCCCTTACACTTTTTCAAAAATTCTAAAACTCACCCGGGATGTACTATTGACTTCCCCGATCATGAATCAACTCACAAATCGACTTTCGAAGGCTGGGAAGGTCGAAAATAACCATCAAAGATTGGGAGCTCAAAATGTGACTAAGTCCTTTTCTTTAACACTAAGAAAAAGAGGATCATTCAAGTTATCAGCCCTGTAAGCATTCTACTAAGTGACATTAAGTCGAGAAAACTACGGGGCATTATGACTACTTAACGTATACTCTAAAAGCATTGTTTTCCCAGAACGCCACTCTTAAGATTTGCTATCCTCAATCGTCGTCAACCGATAACTCACAGTCTCATGAGCATACATACATATCTCCACTCTTTATCACATAAAAATCCACTCTCCACTACTTAACCTTCTAACAGTAGACCATTAATCACATAACTCATATCATAAAATCTTACCTAACGCCATAATACCAGGGGGTGCAACTCATTCTTATATACATACGTCCTTATCCACTTAATGACTCACCCACAATTCATCATTTTAACACTAATCCTCATATATGCATATACCTCACAATTACCAGTTAAACTTTTCATCAATTATCAATCTAGGCTCTTTCACAAATCACATCAAGCCTACAAATTCATTCCCACAAATATACATCATTAATCTTAAACTACTATTCTTACCACCACATTTTACATCTAAAGTTCAAGCCTATAATCTAGCAACAATCACGTACCACCAGTATTGAAGCATGCAACATATTATACCACTCCATCAAATTGGAAAATCAACTCAAAATACTCATTTCATTTAACTACTACCTACAATCACAACCCCTCCATGACATCACTATTACAATATTAAAATTCACTACATACCTTCTCATAAGAAGTACTAGTTTACAACTACTAAAGAAAAGGAGGTCAAGGGGGTAAAGTCACATAATAGACAAGGTCAACCTTAATCTTATATTATAACCCAATACGATCTTATCTACGCATTCTACTTTCTCACATCATACTTACTTACCTAAGCATACCTTTAGACTACCTTCAAATTTCACATACAACAATGAGTCTATACTTATAAATTATTGGCTAATCTAACTGTTTTCATTCATAGCCTATAAGGAATTTCTGTGACCACCATAACTATCCACTCTGGGGCCTTTCCCTATTTGGAATAAATAAAAATCATAGCCATTCACTTCCTTCACATACTACCGTACAATCTACAAATATTATTGCACATTAGTCTATCATTATACCACACTAGTCTATCACTATACAATGGATACCCACTCCTCAATCCATGGTTATACAACTGAATCATTTATTTATGCAGAAATCACCCTCACTCTGACTGCTAAACTTGTGACTTCATGTCACCAACTTCTAGACCATCACACTACCAATAGGTCCTAACACTTTAATATACACTACAATTCGTGTGGAAATACAGTTCCAACAATCTACTACACATCATTACCCTTATGCATGACATTGTAACAAGAATTTTGAAAGAGACTAGATGTACTTAATACCTTATGCTGAAAAGCACGATTTCATCAGGATCAAAGTTTACATCAGAATCAATACATATTAGAGAACTAACAGACTCCTCTTAAGTCTTTGCATAATGTTATAATCTTTTATGACTTAATCAGAAAGGACCATACCATTTTGATTCTAGACTTCTGCACTTGAATCACCTCAACAATGAGACATATCTGAGAACATCAGAGTAATGAAAGAATTGGGATAACTTTACTTTCATATGGGAGACACCATAGCACGAACTAGAGTAGGAAAGAGGAAGATTTTGACTCCATAGGACAAAATAGAACATGAAGAAAGAGAGACATTCCTAAATGCCTTGTAGCCTCCTGCTTATAAGTATGGCGCGCTACATACCCATAAATAAGAATCTACCCAATGCGATTTCGCAGACACCCTGGGACTATGAACCGTGCTCTGATACCAATTTTTTCATGACCTAAATCGAGGCCCTGGCCTTGATGAGGATTTCGAACCATGATGGCCCGGGCGCCCTTCTCTATCTGGTAGTCATGCACAATATTCATAAAATAAAGAAAGATGCAGAAATATAACTTAATATGGAATCATGGTCATACTCTGAACTAAATTTAATGATAAGAAATTTAAAATCTAACAACTCTAGACAATATCTAAACTAGTCTGCAAAATCTCTATTACATGTTAAAATGACAACTGTCTGAATCTGGGACAAGGCCCCAGTAGACCCAAAATAAAATAAATAACATAGTCTGAAATAAACAGGCCTTCTGGAATAAAGAAGGTTCACCAATGCAACGTATTTTCTGTCTAAAATCTCTACTGCTTAGTTGGACCTCTAGATTTAGCCTCAGACCCTAGAGATAAGGGGTCAATACAATTGTACTAGTATGAAGAGCAAACCTAAAATAATAATTTTTATTCAACATATATGAGAGCAATTTAAAACAGTTCATAAATATATCATATGTTAAGAATCACATGGGCATATTTAAAAGACTCTATAAAATCATTTGAACTCTGTGACATACTCTTTGTTTTACTTCTGTGCTAGGTGGTATACCCTACAACTCTGAAATTCCACGGGATATATGGAATCTTCCATTAACTCGACAGCCAAACCCCCAACTCAATTTTCTGCAAGGGTCAGAGTCTCTGTCTCTACTACGCCACAGGGCCGTCGCCAGTGTACAATAACAATATACCCGTATTGACAAAATATGATTTTAGGCAATGAGTCGATTGACTCGTGCCTTCTTTGGGTAACCACCTAACATTTCTAAGGTACTTCACACTTTTAATATATATAGATATAGATATAGATATAAATTAATGTCATATAGTAGGCCAATTGGCTAAACCATATCATAATAAAATATTCTTTTAGTATAGAATTTGTGTAACACCCCGTAAATTTTTTTCGTACACTTATCGCGATTATATGGAGTCCTAAAGACTTGCGTATGGGTTAAATTAAGTTTATGGTGTTCGGAAGTATCCCGTCAATAGTTGTATGAGTAGGTATTGGAATAAGCTTTCCAACGATATAAAGTTTGCCCAAAACAGAGGAGTATTTCATATAAGCGAACACGTTCGAAATTTCAAAACGGTGGCCGGGAAGCCTGTGAACAGTGATTCTGCAGGAAAATTTCTGCAGCTAGGCACACCAACTTGAGACGATCATAACTCCTTGTTCAAACGGAACTGTGTGGGCTGCTATATATAGACGCAAAGCTCCAAGAGTCTTCTTTCTAATGAAATTGGTTTCATTCAAATCCAACATCTGAGTAAGGAGTTATACTCGTTTTACTTCAGCCTCTCAAAACAGATTTTTGTGAACAGTAAATTAGCAGGAAAATACTGAGGCCTGCCAGTTTTTGGGTCAACTTTGAACGATCATAACTTCCTCAATATAATGAACTGGGTGATATACCATATATCAATAGAAAGATCTTTGAGTCTTCTTTGTAATGCAATTGGTTACATCCAAATCCAACAACTGCGTAAGGAGTTATACGCATTTTACTTCAGCCTCTCAAAACAGATTTTTAGGGTCAACTTCAAACGATCATAACTCCTTGTACAGGACGAACTGGGTGGCCTAATTTATATGAAATGATATCCCTTTTAATTATCTTTACAATGATACCAATTTCACCCAAATCCGATATCGGAGCAAAGAGTTATGATCGATTTACTTCAGCCTGTCAAAACTGTCCACTGGGGACAGATTCGGGATTTATTTAAATTTTGAGGGCACAATGGTCATTTTCTATTACCTTTGGACGAAAATTGGTCTGAAAAACCTGCACTTAGCCTCATTTATCCCAGAAATTATCCAAATTATTAAGAGAGGTGAAACCCTAGCCAATTTCAACCTCAAATATTTTGTGATTCAACCGCAGAAAATTCAAATTGGTTCCGTAGTTGTGTTCACCATCTCGAAAGCTTCGAGAAGCACCCCATGGTTATGTAAGGAGGATTCTAAATACAAGAGTTCATTGTTAAGGTATGAATATTGTTTATTCTTGATTCTTATCCATGAATAAGTATTTATAAAGGATTATAAGTATTGTCTTGATGTTGGAAGATAACTAGAAACATAGTTATGAATTGTTGTGTATAAATTGTTAGTAGTAAATTATGAAAGTTGCTGTATTGGATTATGGAGGATTAATTGTGGTGATATAACATTATATTAGTGGTTATGTATGCCTAGTGATCATGTTGGTATTGGATGGTGATTAAGAAGGGAAATAAAGGCTAAGAGTGATGTTGAGGGATATTTCATGAAAATGCATGATATGTGAATGTAATAAGAGTATAAGAGGATGTATGTAGTACTCCTATTGATGAGCTAAAGGATTACTTCCTAGACATTATTTGGTGAAGTTAATACCTAAATGGTAAGGTTTGGTTGCTAATACTAGTTTGCCACAAATGACTTATTGTAGATAAGTGTTCGAAGAGTACGGGAAGTCACTTGTATTGAAGTGGTTATATCAAGGTATGTAAGACATACTCTATCTATTCTTTGGCATGAATAATGACCCATGGCACTCTCAAGTAAGCTTCCAACATTGTCCTACGACACATGACACATAATAACATCATATGATCTTCGACACTACCTATTGAACTTGTTTTCACTTTTAAGATGTCCGGCTAGTCAAAAACGTCCATATACTATTGTTGACTCCGAAATGGTTTAATGAGGTATCCATGATTCTCTACTTCATCTTAATGATATTGATTACCTATTTACATGTTTTTCCTATTGAGGTATCATGGTTTCAAGTTCCATAAAGTGTGACCACAAAGTAACCAATCTCAAAGATTAATTGAATTATGAAATGGAATGTCTATATTTTAAATTGCTGATTTGATGTATTGTATTAGTACCACTGATCAGTTGGCCATCGTATTATAAAGATTATCTATATATGCTATTCCAGGGGTGGTCCCTGATGTATTGTATTAGTACCACTGATCAGTTGGCCATTGTATGACATATGTTATGTATTGATAAGGATTACGGGAAGTAATGATATGCAAGTAATGTGCAGGTATCCCATCAGTTCTTTTAAGTGTGGTCTACTCATACTGTTTATTCACTCGTATCTGGTTTCTGTTGACCTTTTGTATATCATCTTGATACTCACTGCCTTACATACTCAGTACATATTTCCGTACTGACGTCCCTCACGGGGGACCTGCATTCATGCCTGCAGGAACAGGTACTTCAGGTCGTACACCTCCGCAGTAAGAGCCAGGACGTTCTGTTGTTAGTGGTGAGCTCCAGTTGTTTCGGGGCATCCCAAGTCATCTCTATATGTACTTTTGGTATTTGCATAAAAGTCTTTTGTGGGCGG
Organism: Capsicum baccatum var. pendulum; assembly: GCA_030864225.1. Taxonomy (NCBI): domain Eukaryota; kingdom Viridiplantae; phylum Streptophyta; class Magnoliopsida; order Solanales; family Solanaceae; genus Capsicum; species Capsicum baccatum. The sequence continues at coordinate 17,282,517 of CM061555.1, forward strand.
GAGTTTGTCCCGACCCCAACTCAGTTGTGTATCTATGTAGAGGCTTTTGTAGACATATTGTACAGCCATAGGAGTGTTTGGTTGATAGACGTGATGGCTCTGACGGCCAATTACTGTTTATATATATATATATGCGTGTCTGCTGGGCTGATACAGGTACTGTTTTCTTCTATTTACAACGAAGTGCTGCCCAAATTTCTAATTTTCATAAGTAATGTGAATGTGAAAGTATAGGTTATGAACGGGTTCTCCCGGGCCTCCTCGGCTACGGGTGCCAGTCTGCTCCAATGGGATTTGGGGTGTGACAGAAGTGGTATCAGAGAAGTTCGTCCTAGTGAGTCTACAAAACCGTGTCTATGTAGAATCTCGTTTATCGGTGTGTTGTGCACCACATCTATAAACAGGAGGCTATTGGACATTTAGGGATTGTTTCAACTCTTCATTTCTTAGATCGTGCAATAGATCCCATATTAGAGATAAAGTCATAATCAATCGCTTAATCCAATTGTTTCTTTTTTTTTTTTATTTATTATAGTGACGATGCCGGTTACAAGGAGAAAGAATAAGTGGAAGCGAGTAGATACAGTGGCCGGAGAAGGTACTAGTAAGTCACCACCGGCACAAGTTGAGCAAAGTGAGTCTCAAGCTGAGCATATATCAGGCGCTTCTTCTCCTCCGGAAGGGCCGTCTATTAATGCTGTTGATCGAGATTTGAGGGATGCAGTACAACTTCTGATGCGTATAGTTGCCGGTCAAGTTCAAGGGCAAGCTATTCCTACCACGGGTTCTAGTGGTATGGATAGAGCAGCTAGCCTTCGGACTCAGGATTTTCTGAAACTGGATCCTCCTACTTTTACCGGATCAGATATTAATGAAGACCCGCAGGACTTTGTCGATCAAACCCAAAGGGTTCTAGATGTTATGCATGTATCCGGTAAAGAGATGGTTGAGCTAGCAGCATATAGACTGAAAGGAGAGGCTATATTGTGGTACGAGGATTGGAAACGATCTAGGGGTATTGATGCACCTCCAACTACGTGGGGAGAGTTCAAAAATGCATTTATTGATCATTATTTTCCATTTGAGACTCGTCAGGCCCGTGCAGATCAATTCTTGAATCTTCGTCAGGGTAATATGAGTGTAAGAGAGTATAGTCTTCGATTTAACTCCTTGTCTCGATATGCTTCTAATGTGGTAGCTACTATGGACGACAGAGTTCATCACTATGTGAATAGATTGGAACCATACTTGGTTAGAGATTGTACCATTGCTGCTTTGAACAAGGACATGGATATAGCGAGGATACAAGCTTTCGCTCAGAAGATGGAAGAGCAGAGGCAAAGAAGAAGAACCCAGGAATCAGAAAAAGGATATTCTAAGCGGCCCAGAGCTATAGGGCAGTTTGTGGCATCTCAGGAAGGTTTTAGGCCTTCGTTCTCTCATAGATTGCCTAGCCCGTTATCTTCTTATCCTGCAATTAGTGCTCCACCGCAATTTCAAAGGTTCAGAGGTAATCAGTTCGGGCAAAGCAGTGAAAATCAGAGTTCGCGAATAGTGGGGTATCAAGGGCAAGGGAGTATGAGTCAATTGAGACCTCCACGACACCCGTGCCCCATTTGTAGAAAATTTCACTTTGGCGAATGGCGTCTTGGGATGAACAATTGCTTTTGGTGCGGTAAGCCGGGGCATATGGCTAGAGATTGCCCACGCAGGACCACAGGTAGTATAACACGACCTACCGGATCAGCTGTTGCGTCATCTTCTGTGCCTCCTTTGAGTAGGGGTGCACAACCTATGGGTCACGGTAGAGGTGATAGAGGTGCAGCTAGTGCTAGCGGAGCTCAGAACCGTGTGTATGCCCTAGCAGATCGGCAGAATTTAGAGGCTTCTCCAGACGTGGTTACAGGTACGTTGTCCATCTTTGCATTTGATGTGTATGCCTTAATTGATCCTGGTTCTACATTATCGTATGCTACTCCTTTGGTTGCGGGAAGGTTCGGAAGAACACCCGAATTATTAGCCAAGCCATTTGAAGTATCAACGCCAGTGGGGGAATCTCTTATAGCTAGGAATGTTTATCGAAATTGTGTTGTGAATATTTGTGGTCGTGATACTTTGGCCGATTTTGTTGAGTTGGAAATGGTAGATTTTGATGTTATTATGGGCATGGATTGGTTAGCGTCTTGTTATGCTACAGTAGATTGCCGTTCTAAGAAGGTATATTTCCATTTCCCAAATGAGGCAGTCCTTGAATGGAAGGGTAATGTTGGCGCGCCGAGAGGTAGATTTATTTCTTACTTTAAGGCAAGAAAAATAATTTCCAAGGGGTACATATACCATCTGGTTAGAGTGAGGGATGTAGAGGCAGAGCCGCCAACTTTTCAGACCGTTCCGGTTGTGAATGAATTTCCTGATGTATTTCCTGAAGAACTACCAGGTTTACCTCCTGAACGAGAAGTGGAGTTTGGTATTGATTTGTTGCCAAACACACAGCCAATCTCAATTCCTCCTTATAGAATGGCACCAGCAAAGTTGCGAGAATTGAAAGAGCAACTGAAAGACTTGCTAGAGAAGGGATTCATCAGGCCTAGTATGTCCCCTTGGGGAGCACCAGTATTGTTTGTGCGTAAGAAAGATGGTTCACTGAGGATGTGTATTGACTATCGGCAATTGAATAAGGTGACTATTAAGAATAAGTACCCCCTTCCCCGAATTGATGATTTATTTGACCAGTTGCAGGGTGCCCAGTGTTTTTCCAAGATTGGCTTGAGATCAGGCTATCATCAAGTGAGGGTCAAGGATAAAGATATACCCAAGACAGCTTTCCGAACACGGTATGGTCATTATGAATTCCTGGTTATGTCATTTGGGCTGACAAATGCACCCGCAGTTTTTATGGATCTGATGAATAAGCTGTTTAAGCCGTTTCTAGATGTGTTCGTGATAGTTTTCATAGATGATATTCTGGTCTACTCTAGATCAGAAGAGGACCATGTTAATCACTTAAGGCAGGCGTTGCAGATTCTTCGTGATCATAAGCTGTATGCGAAGTTTTCTAAATGTGAGTTTTGGCTCAAGTCAGTGGCATTTTTGGGCCATATTGTATCCAGTGAAGGCATAAAAGTTGACACTCAGAAGATTGAGGCTGTGAAGAATTGGCCAAGACCCACGACGCCTACGGAGATTCGTAGTTTCCTCGGGTTGGCAGGTTATTATAGAAGGTTTGTTGAAGGTTTTTCTTCTATTTCTGCACCTTTGACTAAGTTGACGCATAAAGCCTCCAAGTTTCAATGGAATGATGCCTGTGAAAAGAGTTTCCAGGATCTGAAGAGCAAGTTGACTTCTACACTGGTATTGGTACTTCCTGAAGGCACAAAAGGGTATGCAGTGTACTGTGATGCTTCGAGAATTAGCTTAGGATGCGTACTAATGCAACATGGTAGAGTAATAGCCTATGGCTCTAGACAGTTGCGACCTCATGAGAGGAATTATCCCACGCATGATCTTGAGCTAGCTGCAGTTGTATTTGCTTTGAAGATATGGCGCCACTACTTATATGGGGTTCATGTTGACATATATACCGATCATAAGAGCCTGCAATATATCTTCAGTCAGAAAGATCTAAACTTGAGGCAGCGGAGATGGCTTGAATTGTTGAAAGATTATGATGTTGGTATCTTGTATCATCCAGGGAAGGCGAATGTGGTAGCGGATGCACTGAGTCGTAAGTCTAAAATGGCATCTATAGAAAAGCAGGGGATTATTAAGGATCTTCACCAACTAGCTAATTTGGGAGTTCGACTTCTCGAAACTCCAGATGAAGAGGTTATTGTACGTAATGCAGCGGAATCTTCATTGATAGCTGAAGTGAAAGAGAAGCAGTATGCAGATCTAATTTTATTGCAGCTTAAGGAGGATGTGCAGAGTGGCACGGCAAAGGAATTTGAGCTTACGCGAGGAGTGCTTCAGTGTCAGAATCGTTTATGTGTACCTGATGTAGTTGAGCTAAGAAAGAGAATTATGACAGAAGCACACTGTTCAAGGTATTCCATCCATCCAGGGTCGACTAAGATGTATCAAGATTTGAAAGCAATATATTGGTGGAATGACATGAAGAGGAATATTGCCGAATTTGTAGCTGAATGTCCGAATTGTCAAAGAGTCAAAGTAGAACACCAGAAACCCGGTGGTTGCATGCAATGTATAGATCTTCCAGTCTGGAAGTGGGACAAGATCAATATGGATTTCATCACGGGTTTGCCTCATACATATCGGAAGTTTGATTCCATATGGGTGATCATTGATAGGCTTACCAAATCTGCGCACTTCTTACCAGTTAAGACAACTTATACGACGGAAGAGTATGCGAAGTTGTATATTAAGGAGATCGTTCGGTTACATGGAGTTCCAATTTCCATTATATCCGATCGAGGAACCCAATTTACCGCGAATTTCTGGAAGTCTTTTCAAAGGAGTTTGGGGACACAAGTAAATCTAAGTACGACTTTTCATCCTCAAACGGACGGACAAGCGGAACGTACCATCCAGACACTTGAAGACATGCTACGAGCATGTGTATTAGATTTCAAAGGCAACTGGGATGATCACCTACCTCTTATCGAGTTTGCCTACAATAATAGCTATCATTCAAGTATCAAAATGGCACCATATGAAGCATTGTATGGAAGAAAGTGTAGATCGCCAATAGGATGGTTTGAAGCAGGTGATGCGGTCTTATTTGGACCGGATCTTGTTTATCAAGCAATGGAGAAGGTTAAAGTGATCCAACAACGGCTTGCAACAGCTCAAAGTCGACACAAATCTTATGCGGATGTTAGAAGAAGAGGACTTGAGTTTTCTATCGATGATTGGGTATTCTTGAAAGTATCACCAATGAAAGGAGTGATGAGGTTTGGCAAGAAAGGAAAGTGAAGTCCACGATACATAGGTCCGTATAAGATCATTCAAAGATTTGGACAAGTTGCTTATGAGTTAGAGCTACCTCAAGAGCTCTCAGCAGTTCATCCTGTATTTCATGTTTCGATGCTTCGCAAGTACATCGGAGATCCATCGCACATCACTACTACGGAAGATGTACAAATTACAAAAGATCTTACTTTTGAAGAAATGCCTATTGCTATTCTTGATCGCCAAATTAAAAAGATAAGGAATAAAGAGATAGCATCGGTAAAAGTACTTTGGAGGAATCAACAAGTTGAGGAGATCACATGGGAAGCTGAGGAAGCGATGAAGATTAAGTACCCTTACCTATTCAACGATGAGGAGGAAGTTCATGAGACGGAAGAAGTACAATAACAAGTAAGTGTTTGTTTTTATGCAAGGATGTTATGATGATGAATGTGTTAATTGTAAGCTTGGACATGTCTTAACTGAGTAACTATGCTAACATTCGAGGACGAATGTTCTTAAGGGGGGGATAATGTAACACCCCGTAAATTTTTTTCGTACACTTATCGCGATTATATGGAGTCCTAAAGACTTGCGTATGGGTTAAATTAAGTTTATGGTGTTCGGAAGTATCCCGTCAATAGTTGTATGAGTAGGTATTGGAATAAGCTTTCCAACGATATAAAGTTTGCCCAAAACAGAGGAGTATTTCATATAAGCGAGCACGTTCGAAATTTCAAAACGGTGGCCGGGAAGCCTGTGAACAGTGATTCTGCAGGAAAATTTCTGCAGCTAGGAACACCAACTTGAGACGATCATAACTCATTGTGCAAACGGAACTGTGTGGGCTGCTATATATAGACGAAAATCTCCGAGAGTCTTCTTTCTAATGAAATTGGTTTCATTCAAATCCAACATCTGAGTAAGGAGTTATACTCGTTTTACTTCAGCCTCTCAAAACAGATTTTTGTGAACAGTAAATTAGCAGGAAAATACTGAGGCCTGCCAGTTTTTGGGTCAACTTTGAACGATCATAACTTCCTCAATATAATGAACTGGGCGAGCTACCATATATCAAAAGAAATATATTTGAGTCGTCTTTCTAATGCAATTGGTTTCATCCAAATCCAACATCTGTGTAAGGAGTTATACGCATTTTACTTCAGCCTCTCAAAACAGATTTTTAGGGTCAACTTCAAACGATCATAACTTCTTGTACAGGACGAACTGGGTGGCCTAATTTATATGAAATCATAGACCTTTTAATTATCTTTACAATGATACCAATTTCAACCAAATCCGATATCGGAGCAAAGAGTTATGATCGATTTACTTCAGCCTGTCAAAACTGTCCACTGGGGACAGATTCGGGATTTATTTAAATTTTGAGGGCACAATGGTCATTTTCTATTACCTTTGGACGAAAATTGGTCTTAAAAACCTGCACTTAGCCTCATTTATCCCAGAAATTATCCAAATTATTAAGAGAGGTGAAACCCTAGCCAATTTCAACCTCAAATATTTTGTGATTCAACCGCAGAAAATTCAAATTGGTTCCGTAGTTGTGTTCACCATCTCGAAAGCTTCGAGAAGCACCCCATGGTTATGTAAGGAGGATTCTAAATACAAGAGTTCATTGTTAAGGTATGAATATTGTTTATTCTTGATTCTTATCCATGAATAAGTATTTATAAAGGATTATAAGTATTGTCTTGATGTTGGAAGATAACTAGAAACATAGTTATGAATTGTTGTGTATAAATTGTTAGTAGTAAATTATGAAAGTTGCTGTATTGGATTATGGAGGATTAATTGTGGTGATATAACATTATATTAGTGGTTATGTATGCCTAGTGATCATGTTGGTATTGGATGGTGATTAAGAAGGGAAATAAAGGCTAAGAGTGATGTTGAGGGATATTTCATGAAAATGCATGATATGTGAATGTAATAAGAGTATAAGAGGATGTATGTAGTACTCCTATTGATGAGCTAAAGGATTACTTCCTAGACATTATTTGGTGAAGTTAATACCTAAATGGTAAGGTTTGGTTGCTAATACTAGTTTGCCACAAATGACTTATTGTAGATAAGTGTTCGAAGAGTACGGGAAGTCACTTGTATTGAAGTGGTTATATCAAGGTATGTAAGACATACTCTATCTATTCTTTGGCATGAATAATGACCCATGGCACTCTCAAGTAAGCTTCCAACATTGTCCTACGACACATGACACATAATAACATCATATGATCTTCGACACTACCTATTGAACTTGTTTTCACTTTTAAGATGTCCGGCTAGTCAAAAACGTCCATATACTATTGTTGACTCCGAAATGGTTTAATGAGGTATCCATGATTCTCTACTTCATCTTAATGATATTGATTACCTATTTACATGTTTTTCCTATTGAGGTATCATGGTTTCAAGTTCCATAAAGTGTGACCACAAAGTAACCAATCTCAAAGATTAATTGAATTATGAAATGGAATGTCTATATTTTAAATTGCTGATTTGATGTATTGTATTAGTACCACTGATCAGTTGGCCATCGTATTATAAAGATTATCTATATATGCTATTCCAGGGGTGGTCCCTGATGTATTGTATTAGTACCACTGATCAGTTGGCCATTGTATGACATATGTTATGTATTGATAAGGATTACGGGAAGTAATGATATGCAAGTAATGTGCAGGTATCCCATCAGTTCTTTTAAGTGTGGTCTACTCATACTGTTTATTCACTCGTATCTGGTTTCTGTTGACCTTTTGTATATCATCTTGATACTCACTGCCTTACATACTCAGTACATATTTCCGTACTGACGTCCCTCACGGGGGACCTGCATTCATGCCTGCAGGAACAGGTACTTCAGGTCGTACACCTCCGCAGTAAGAGCCAGGACGTTCTGTTGTTAGTGGTGAGCTCCAGTTGTTTCGGGGCATCCCAAGTCGTCTCTATATGTACTTTTGGTATTTGCATAAAAGTCTTTTGTGGGCGGGAGTTTGTCCCGACCCCAACTCAGTTGTGTATCTATGTAGAGGCTTTTGTAGACATATTGTACAGCCATAGGAGTGTTTGGTTGATAGACGTGATGGCTCTGACGGCCAATTACTGTTTATATATATATATATGCGTGTCTGCTGGGCTGATACAGGTACTGTTTTCTTCTATTTACAACGAAGTGCTGCCCAAATTTCTAATTTTCATAAGTAATGTGAATGTGAAAGTATAGGTTATGAACGGGTTCTCCCGGGCCTCCTCGGCTACGGGTGCCAGTCTGCTCCAATGGGATTTGGGGTGTGACAATTTGTCTTGTGAATTATCACTATTTTGGTTTGCCCTGATGATTTCGATTCCAACATATCGATCAGTATCCAAAAATTCAATAAATGAAGCTTCCACTACAACAAAAATAACCTTTAGCGGCAATAAATGTGCACTTTAACAAAGAGTGCTAAATTTTTGTAACACTCCACGTTTTCGAAATAGAAATTGAACTGTTGTTCCTATGTGTGTAAGCTCTAATAGAAATTATTTTTAAGTAAGAATAAGTGTCATGATCTATATCCTCGTGTTTGATGTAGTTTCGAGGTGAAAAATCTTCAGAGGGATCACTTAGAGAGAAGTTGAGCTAAGAACCTTTGATTCGGCTAAATCTTTATTTTTGATTTTACAAGGGTCTACTTTGAATGTGTATAAATTTTGATACACATAGAATTTTGCAGCTAAATACCTATCAAATTATAGATAATTGAGTCATCTTTCCAACGATATCAATTTTGTCTTAATCCGATACCCGAGCGAAAAGTTATGATTATTTTCGTTAGAACCAGTAGTTGCGTGCAATAAGCATGCGACGCATGCTCCATTTCACCCCTTATTTTCCAACTTCTGACTCCGCACAAATGAGGACAGTTAGATCATTTATCTCACTCTAAAACTATCCAAAAATACAAGATTTAAACCCCCAAAGAGCTTTCGTTACATCATTATTCTCTCTTCCTCTTCAAGAAAACCCTAAGCCTCCAAAGATCAAGAATCAAGCTCTTGGGTCAAGATTTTCAAGAAACGAATCAAGATTCAGGTTTTATCCTTTGAACTAAGTAATCTAAAGTACGTGGAGTTTTCCTAAAACTACATGGGCATGGTGAAATAGTTTTAATGATATTTGAATGTTAAGAAGCCATGAAATTACAAAAGGATTTTGAGATTTACATTAACAATTATGCTTTGTGAACCCTTTTTGATAATATTATTTTGGTCTTGAGGCCTTCCCTTAAATTTGATTTTGTTAGTATATATGTATGTATCTGTTTAGAGTTTTGAAATATGAATTGAGAGCATGAATTAATGAATTTTCCCCTCTCTCATTATGTTACTTCTTGATTTACAAGTTATGGGTTCCTAAATTGCATGATTTAAAGAATGAGTCAAGAGCCTTACTATCTTATATGAATTTTATGATGGTTGAGAATTGAAGAGGGGGATAGTATCATGTTTTAAATGATAAATGTGATAATCGAAGAAATTTCATGATTGTTTTGAGAAGTTGACCACCATTTGTTGGAATGTTGAAAAGATGAGAATCTTTACATGGTTTGACATATGTTTTGAAGTTTGAATTCTCTTATACTGTTTGAATGTTTTGATGGTCTGAGCATTGTTTTGAATGAAAGAGTTGTACATGATATTTTATGGCTTAGAAGATATGACTTGCAAGTCTTGGTATGATGATATCAAACAGATGAATTCCATAGCAGATTCAAAACATACTAAAAATACAGATTTTACTCAGATTTTCAGATTTTGAATTCAGAAAGATGCATATTTAGAAAAGGTTAAAAATAGGCTTAAAGAGAGTTAGATGGTTACCCGAAGAAAGTACGAGTTGAAAGACTCTATGCTAGAAACCGTGATTTACCGACACGAGATTATGGTACCCTGCTTTGTGATCTTGTGTGCCTTGATTTATGTTATCCCAATTTGGGACTATGGTTAGGAGCTTTTCTTTGTGATCTTGTCCTCTACCATGCCATGTTGATTTGATTGGGGATTTTGACACCCTGCTGTGTGATCTTGCGTGTCCCCCTTATAGATACTCCAATCCTTGTGGAAAACTTGGATTGGGGGCTTGGCCACCGAATTAAGGGTGGATTCCATATAGCTTGTGAAATTACAGATTATAGGGTGTACCATCTAGCTCAGAAGTAACTTAAGGAGTGGTTCATGATTTCAAAGAAATGTTTCAAAGTCTTTAAAGTATGCCCAGATTTTTTCATATATCATATGTAAAATATTTTATGAATTGCTCTCACTTATGTTATATATAAATACATTATTTTGGATTTCTCTTCTTACCCGTACATATGTATTGACCCCCTATATCTCAGGATCCGAGACACATTCCCGAGGTCCCATTCAGTAGTAGACCTGTGTGTGTCAGAAGTTGCAGTTGGTGAGCCTTCTCTATTCTGGAAGGCCTGATTTTCTGATTTCTTTGTTCTTTCTGTTTTATGGTCTACTGGGGGACTTGTCCAAGTTTTTAGATAGATGTTGGTTTTCATGTTATTAGAGATTTCGCAGACTAGTATCATGTAGTTTGAATATTGAGTAATTACTTTTGAATTGTCCAGTTACTTATGAGATTGACCATGTTTCCGTTATGTTATCTTTCCACATTTCTATAAATTGTATGATCGTAGTGCATGATTGCTAGATAGAGAAGGGCGCCCGGGACTTCAGGTTCGAGATGCTCGTCGCGGCCAGGGCCTCGGCTCGGGTCGTGACAATTTTTCACCGGCATTACTTTATTGCCATTGGATCCAATGCTGCTATAGGTTTTAGGAGCATTATTTACAAATGGCTAAACTGTAATTGTCATTGACAAATGCCTCTAAAAAATATAATTTAACGGCAATTAAGCTATTACTGTTAATTAATTACTGCTAAATATCATTTTTGAATATTTTTTGGTGTAGTGTGCATATCTTTCACATTAGGCCTCTGTCACTCCGTCAAACTAGCTGGTGGCCAATTATTTACGTGTTCAAGTAATGACGATATCCATATTTGCTAAAATGTGAAAGACGTCCCTTGATATGTATCTTTTTCCATGTTATTGTTCCCTTGCATATTGGTCTATTATTTTTTTGGGAGCATGAGATTATCCTTGCAATTTGTGGATTCAGATAAAACACTTGCACAAACATACCCAATCACGCTCCAATTGTCAGCATATTTATGCCGTAAAATGATTAGAAAGTTTAAAGACGCGGTCAATTTTTCTCAATTAGGGGTAAAACCGCAGAGTTTAATGTCTCTCTAATAATGATTAAAAAAAAAAGAGCAAAAAACACACTGCTGAATATACAATGCCTGATGGGGAAATTCAAGAGCACTAACATAAGGAAAAAAAGTAAAACACAAGTGAGATATGGAAACAGTTGAAAGGACAGAACTTCTAACAAATCAACTGTACTGCATGATTTGGCGTCCTGAATGAAGCAATAGGACCAATGGAAACAAGAATTTCCAGGTACAAGATAGTGAAGATACACAAGTTTATATATGATTTTAAAATCAAGTAATAAGATTTTATTAAAAAAAAGAGAGCATAAAACAGCCGCATACAAGAAGTATATCAAAAACTAGTGCAAAAAGATATGATTTTCTATGAACGACACCCAATCTTCTATACTTACAAGGAGACCACATGGGCGCGCACCAAAAGGAAATAAGGGATAAAAGGCTAATCCTTAGGTGTGCATGAAAAGATACACAAGGTCATTATATGATAACATTGGCAAGTGCCTAATTTTTACAGTTAACTAAACACATTATTTAAACATTCCACAGTTGCATCTGTGCATCCTCCCCTGTTTATCTTTAATCTTGAATGAAAACTATTTGGCTCGTAGATGAAGGATATGGAATAGATCTTCCTGTTTCTGTCCCTTCAGCAGCCAATTTCAAGGAATTGTCACTGAAATGTTAAATAAAAAAAGTGAGAGATAATAAAAAAGGAAATCTTAATCAGTTAAGAAGTACATACACATAACACAATTCTATATACCTGAGCACAAAATTGTCACTGGAGAAGTTACAAAATATTGTTAGAACATATGTGAAAGACCAAACAGCTCAAACTTATGATCACACTGACAACAAATGAGAACGGAGTTATCTGTAAAGTGGTCTCTGTTTGTATTCAAATTTATCCTCACCACACACTTTTACAACAGCACGATGGGCAAAACCAGTCACCATTTGGAGCCTCCTGCTTACAATTGGATGCAAAATAAAGCAATTAGAGGAAGAAGGAGCCGCAAATCAAGCTTTTTTACTTGATCTCACATCACCGTCTCCTTCTCTGAGTGATGGCCTGGATTTTCGCTCCTTTCTTGGTTCTGTTAACAAAAAGATAAGAGGCACTTCCATTGATAACCTCTCACATGAGTTTCGCATAGAAGTTGATGGAGAAGACACTTGTTCTGGTAAGTGGCTTGCAGCTTCCCACATTTTTACGCACCATTTACAAGCTTTTCGGAAAGGGAGAAAACTTTTTCTTTCTGGAGAACGGTAACAAAATTTCTTGTCTTTCTTCCCAACAAAATAGAATTCTATCCAATTGCAGCTAGGTGTTTCTTAGCTTTTAGGGATGTAGCCCGTATCTTCACCCCATATCTAAACATCTTGAGATTTCGGTGAACAAGAGTCAATCACAGCTTGACACCAGATTTCAGGTTCAATAATTATTTCTTCAGAAGTATATGGCAACTCAGGCAGCTGCTCGTTGCATGGTTGTGGTCTTTCCACACAAGGAGACTGGATGGAGTAATCAGTGTCACCATTTAAACTACTTTGTTCAACTTGGGGTACCAGTGCACTAGTTTTTGACTCTTCCAACGCCCGGCAAACTTGACTAATTGACTTGCATACATTTCCATTAAGACCAACGTAACGTTTTTTAATTTTACCACACTCCATTGGATTTCAAGTTTCCAGCCCGAAACTAAAAGATGTTTCTAAATTCTCTTTTCAAGGTCAAAGATGGCATGCACTTAGCTAGGCAAGGGTGAGGTTCGCCGGCCTGTGTCAGCCAATCGAATTTTTGCTTCTTTGTAGGGAGTCTTCCCTTGTGACGCCTAGAATTCGCGACAGTCGGTGGCTCACTCATGTTACTGGACAAAATAACAGCAATGTCATCACTTTCTTTTATTGAGGTTGCTTCTGGGCAAGAGTCAGGTTCACCAACGAGGGTCTGCCCCTCGAATTTCTTCTTCCTTGTAGGAGGTCTTCCTCTGCAAGGCTTAGAATTTGTGAGTGTCGCTAGTTCACTCTTGGAACTGGACAAAATACCAGGCGTTTCATCACTAAGTGGCTTCTTAAATGTCTTTGTCGGCATTGCTTCTGGGTAAGAGTCAGGTTCACCGACCACGGTCTGCCCCTTGATTTTTTTCTTCTTTGTTGGAGGTCTCCCCCTGCGAGGCTTAGAATTCGGGATAGGTGGTTGGTGACTCATTGTTGGTACTGGAAAAAATACCAGTGCCATCACTAGGAGGTGGTAAAACAGATAAGTCATGTGGTGATACAGATGAATCTTCTTTTTGGCTTGGAGAAATTGACTCACAATCATCCTTTCCACACAATTGAACATTCTCCATGGCAGGTGCAAAATTCTCTGAAGCAAATTGTTTCTTCAACCTGTTGCAAAGCAATTTTTTTTCAGAGGATTTTGCACCAGCCACGGAGGATGTTTAATTGTGTGGTAATGATGATTGCGAGTCAATTCCTCCAAGCCAAAAAGAAGATTCATCTGTATCACCTCATGATTTATCTGTTTAACCTCCGTCCAGTGATGGCACTGGTATTTTGTCCAGTACCAGCAGTGAGTCACCAACCACCTATCCCGAATTCTAAGCCTCGCAGTGGGAAACCTCCTACAAAGAAGAAGGAAATCGAGGGACAGACCGTGGTCAGTGAACCTGACTCTTGCCCAGAAGCAACACCGACAAAGACATTTAAGAAGCCACCTAGTGATGAAACTGCGGGTATTTTGTCCTGTTCCAAGAGTGAACTAGCGACACTCACAAATTCTAAGCCTTGCAGAGGAAGACCTCATACAAAGAAGAGGAAATTAGAGGGGGCAGACCCTGGTCGGTGAAGCTGACTTTCCCAGAAGCGACCTCAATAAAAGAAAGTGATGACATTGCTGTTATTTTGTCCAGTAACAAGAGTGAGTCACCGACTTTCGTGAATTCTAGGCGTCACAGGGGAAGACTTCCTACAAAGAAGAAGAAATTCGATTGGCAGACACAGGATGGTTAACCTGACCCCTGCCTAGCTAAGTGTATGCCATCTTTGTCCTCTAAAAGAGAATTTAAGAAACATCTCTTAGTTTCGGGCTGGAAATTGGAAATAAAAATGGAGTGTGGTAAAATGAAGAAAGGTTAAATTGCTCCAAATGGAAATGTATGCAAGTCAATTAGTCAAGTTTGCCGGGCGTTGGAAGAGTCAAACTCGTGCACTGATACCCCCAGTTAAACAATTTAGTTTAAATGGTGACACTGATAACTCCATCCGGTTTCCTTCCATGGAAAGACCACAACCATACAGTGAGCTGCCTGAGTTGCCATATCCTTCTGAAGAAATAATTATTGAGCCTGAAATCTGCCGTCAAGTTGTAATTGACTATTGTTCACCAAAATTTCAAGATGTTTCTGCCTATCAGAAGTCCTATAGACATGGGGTGAAGATAAGGGCTACATCCCTAAAAGCTAAAAAAACCTAGCTGCAACTGGATATAAATTATATTTTGTTGGGAGGAAAGACAAGAAATTTTGTTACCGTTCTCCAGTAGGAAAAAGTTCTCTCTTTCTGAAAAGCTTGTAAATGATGCGTAAAAATGTGGGAAGCTGCAAGCCACTTATCAGAACAAGTGTCTTCTCCATCAACTGCTACGCAAAACTCATGTGAGAGGTTATGAATGGAAGTGCCTCTTATCTCTCTGTTAACAGAACCAAGAAAGGAGAAAATCCAGGCCATCACTGGAAAAGGAGATGGTGACATGCAATCGAGTAAAAAAAGCTCGATCGGCGACTCCTTCTTCCTTTAATCAAACACCTCGAACAGTTTTATCTTGGTTGATAGACAATAATGTGGTCGTACCATGTTCTAAGGTAGTATATTGCAGAAAGAAGTATGGTAATCCAATAGCAGAAGGGCGGATAACTCGTGAAGGAATCAAATGCTATTGCTGCCAAAAAAATCAAATGCTCGGCGCGTGAGAAGCAAAGGTCCTTGAGAGCTGGATTATTTTCCAGAAGTAATTTGTTTTGTAACACGAGATGTGATGTGAGCTGGTAATGGAAGAATGCTTTCCTTACAGGGCATTATAAAGTTGTTGAGAAGTTTATGAATGCACTTCTAGGAAAATTTACATGAAAAACCTCGGGAACGAATATGCACTGAAAACTGAAAAAGGAAAAGTGATCCAAGAAATATAGCGTGTCATGCATGTTTTGTCGTGGTAGTAGGCACGCATAGTGTGTCGTGCAGGGACCCACACCTAGAATGCAAGCAGGCTCCCACGCGTTGCTTGAAATATGACATATTGGGAATCATATTAATTGTCATGACTCCCTATTTCGAGTCCCCACTTTTATTCTGCACAAAAGCAAAAAAACTTGAATGAAAAATTTTCCTCTAGCAAAAAACGTAAACCAAAAAAGCACTAAATTCAAGACAGAAATAACAAAATGGAAACAGAAAAAGCACTAAATTCAAGATAGAAACAACCAAAATTGAAAACAAAGAAAGCACTAAATTCAAGACAGAAATGACCAAAATTGAAAAATTAAAAAGCACTAAATTCAAGATAGAAATAACCAAAATTGAAAACTGAAAACGCACAAAATTCAAGACAGAAACGACCAAAATCGAAAACTGAAAAGGCACTAAATTTAAGACAGAAACGACCAAAATTGAAAACTGAAAAGACACTAAATTCAAGACGGAAACGACCAATATCGAAAATTGAAAAAACACAAAATTCAAGATAGAACGACAAAAATTGAAACTGAAAAAACACAAAATTCAAGACAGAATCGATCAACATTGAAAACTGAAAAAGCACTAAATTCAAGACAGAAGCGATCAAAATTGAAAACTGAAAAAGCACTACTTTCAAGACAGAAAAGACCAAAATTGAAAACTGAAAAGGCACTAAATTCAAGACAGAAACGATCATAATCGAAAACTAAAAAAGCACTAAATTCAATACCAAAACGGCCAAGATAAAAAATTGAAAAGCACTAAACATTGAAAGTTCACGTGAAAAACGTCAGGATTGAATATGCGTTGGAAACTAAAAAAGTAAAAGTAATACATTATGTCTAGCGTGTTATTGCTCAAACTAAATAAACACTAAATTCAAGACTAAAACAACCAACACAAAAAACTGAAAAGTACTAAGCGTTAAAAGTTCCGTGAAAAACCTCGGGATTAAATATGTATTGAAAATCAAAAAAAAAAAAGTAATACATGATGTCTAGCGTGGCGTTGATCAAACAAAATAAGCACCAAATTGATGACTAAAACGGCCATGATAACAAATTAAAAATCACTGAGCTTTGAAAGTTCACGTGCAAACCTCGGGACTAACTATGCATTAGAAACAAAAAAAGAAAAAGTGATACATGATGTCTAGCGTGTCGTTGCTCAAACTAAAAAAACACTAAAATCAAAACTAAAACGGCCACAGTAAAAAGCTGAAAAGAACTAAGCATGGAAAGTTCACGTGAAAAACGTCGGGATTGAATATGTGTTGAAAACTAAAAAAGGAAAAGTAATACATTATGTCTAGCTTGTCGTTACTCAAGCTAAAAAACACTAAATTCAAGACTAAAACGACCAAGCTAAAAAACTAAAAAGCACTAAATTCAAGACAGAAACGACTAAAATTGAAAACTGAAAAAGAACAAAATTCATGAAAAACATGACCAAAATTGAAAACTGAAAAAAGAACTAAATTCAAGACAGAAATGACCTAAATTGAAAATCGGAAAAGCACTAAATTTAACAGAAAAATGACCAAAATTGAAAATTGAAAAAGCACGAAATTCAAAACTGAAATGACAGCACTAAATTCAAGACAAAAACGACCAAAATTGAAAACTGAAAAAGCACTAAATTCAAGACAAAAACGATAAAAATTGACACTGAAAAGACACTAAATTCAAGAGAGAAATGACCAAAATCGAAAACTTAAAAAGCACTAAATTCAATACCAAAATGGCCAAAATAAAAAACTGAAAAGCACGAAGTATTGAAAGTTCATGTGAAAAACGTCGGGATTGAATATGCGTTGAAAACTAAAAAAGTAAAAGTAATATATGATGTCTAGCGTGTCATTGCTCAAACAAAAAAAGCACTGAGTTCAAGACTTAAAAGCAATAAGGTTTGAAAGTTCACGTGCAAACCTCGGGACAAAATATGCATTGAAAACTAAATAAGAAAAAGTGATACATGATGTCTAGCGTGCTGTTTCTCAAACTAAAAACCCACCAAATTCAAGATTGAAACAGCCAAGATAAAAAAATGAAAAGCACTAAGCTTCGAAAGTTCACGTGCAAACCTCGGGACTGAATATGCATTGGAAACTAAAAAAGAAAAAGTGATACATGATGCCTAGCATGTCGTTGCTAAAACTAAAAAAACACTAAATTCAAGAGTAAAATGGCCAAGATAAAAAAACTGAAAAACACTAAGCATTGAAAGTTCAAGTGAAAAATACCGAGATTGAATATGTGTTGGAAACTAAAAAAAAGTAATACATGATGTCTAACGTGTCGTTGCTCAAAATAAAAAAGCACTAAATTCAAGACTATAAAGGACAAGACAAAAAACTGAAAAACACTAAGAATTAAAAGTTCACGTGAAAAACACCGGGATTGAATCTGCATTGAAAACTAAAAATGAAAAAGAGATACATGATATCTAGCATGTTATTTCTCTGACTAAAAAAGCACTAAATTCAAAACGAAAATGGCCACAACAAAAAACTGAAAAGCACTAAGCATTGAAAGTTCACGTGAAAAACGTCGGGATTGAATATGCGTTGGAAACTAAAAGAGAAAAAGTAATACATGATGTCTAGCGCGTCGTTGCTCAAACTAAAAAAGAACTAAATTCAAGACTAAAACTGCCAAGATAAAAAATTGAAAGCACTAAATTAAAGATAGAAACGACGAAAATTGAAAACTAAAAAGACACTAAATTCAAGAAAGAAACAACCAAAATAGAAAACTGAAAAAGCTCTAAATCCAAGAAAGAATTGACCAAAATTGAAAGCCAAAAAACAAAAATAAAATACAAGATAGAAACGACTAAAATTGAAAACTAAAAAAGCACAAAATTCAATACAAAGACGATCAAAATTGAAAACTGAAAAAGTACGAAATTCAATACAGAAACCACTGATATTGAAAACTGAAAAAGCACTAAATTCAAGAAAGAAACAACCAAAATCAAAATCTGAAAAAACACTAAATTCAAGACAGAAAAGGCCAAAACTGAAAAGTCACTAAATTCAAGGCATAAACGACCATGATAAAAAAATTAAAAGCACTAAGCGTTGAAAGTTCATGTGCAAACCTCGGGACTGAATATGCATTGGAAACTAAAAAAAAAAATGATACATGATGTCTAGAGTGTCGTTGCTCAAACTATAAAAGCACTAAATTCATTACTAAAATAGCCAAGATAAAAAACTGAAAAACACTAAGCATTGAAAGTTCACGTGAAAAACGTCAGGATTAAATATGCATGGGAAACTAAAAAAGGAAAAGTGATACATGATCTCTAGCGTGTCGTTGCTCAAATTAAAAAAGCACTGTATTCAAGACTAAAATGACTAAGATAAAAAACTAAAAAGCACTAAGCTTTGAAAGTTTTCACTTGCAAACCTAGGGATTGAATATGCATTAGAAACTAAAAAAGAAAAAGTGATACAGGATGTCAAGTGAGTCATTGATCAAACTAAAAAAAGCACTAAATTCAATACCAAAATGGCCAAGAAAAAAATCTGAAAAGCACTAAGTATTGAAAGTCCATGTGAAAAACGTCGGAATTGAATATACGTTGGAAATTAATAAGAAAAAGTATTACATGATGTCTAGCGTGTCGTTGCTCAAACTAAGAAAACACTAAATTAAAAAATAAAACAATCAACACAAAAAACTGAAAAATACTACGCATTGAAAGTTCACGTGAAAATCTCAGGATTGAATATGCATTGGAAACCAAAAAAGAAAAAGTAATACATGATGTCTACTGTGTTGTTGCACAAACTAAAATAGCACTAAATTTATGACTATAACGTCCAAGATAAAAAAAAATGAAAAGCAATAAGCTTTGAAAGTTCACGTACAAACCTCGAGACTGAATATGCATTTGAAACAAAAAAAGAAAAAGTGATATATGGTGTCTAGTGTGTCGTTGCTCAAACTAAAATAACACTAAATTCAAAACTAAAATGGCCACAATAAAAAACTAAAAAGAATTAAGCATTGAACGTTCACGTTACAAACATCGAGATTGAATATTTATTGGTGTAACGCCCCACATTTTTGAACTACAAATTGAATCGTCATTCCTACGTGCGTAAGCACTAATTCTATGGTTTATATTTAGATTAATGTGTCAAGATCTTTCTCCTAGTATATGAAGTGATTATGAGGTGAAAATATTCACAGAAATGGTCTAAAGCAAACTTGAGCTAAGAACCTTTCATTCATCCAAAATTGGATATTCGATTCTACAAGGGTCTACTTTGAATGTGTATAACTTTTGATACACATAGAATTTTTCATCTCAAGACCCACCAAATTGTATATAATTTAATTAGCTTTCCGACGATATCAATTTCGCTAAAATCCGATAACCAAGCAAAAAGTTATGGCATTTTCCGTATGAAGCAGTAAACTGACACGATCTTGATGCATCGCGTCGACTGTGCCCCGAAAAGAAACCTGATGCAAATTCAAACCTGCTTTACGTATTATTTCAGTTTCTAATGGGTCTAGTGGCATTTTGGTCACTTTCCTTCACCCAAAATCCATCTATAACATAGAATTTCAGCCCCAAGAAGTCAAAATTGCCTATTATTCACTCTTTCTCTCAAAATCCAAACCCTAATCCTTTCCCTCAAGATCAAGAATCAAGATCTTAAGTTCAAGATTTCAAGAAAAGGATCAAGATCCGGGTTCCATCTTTAAAATCTTATAATCTAAGGTATGTGGGACCACTCAAAACCTTGGACATAAGTTTAAATATTTTGCCAAGATTAAAGATCCCCACTTTTGATCTATAATAAAGTATATGATATGATTTGTGAAAATTATGCGTCATGGGACTGTTTTAACGCAAAATATATGTTGATTTGAATTACTTTTCATGTAAATTGAATTATAACTATATCTCTCTCTCTCTCTCTCTATATATATATATATATATATATATATGAGTTTGTGAATATTTGTAAGATTAATTGAGAGAATGAGTATGAATTCCTTCTCTTGTTGTGAACTAAAGTTTGCATTATTCAGTGTGAATGATTTGAAATGCATGTTTTAAGATTTGAAAGTGATCTTCTCAAATATCATGGTTTTTGACATGGTTTATATATGATGAGAGGGAGTTTCTCGCTATAACTATATTCTTGCTTTAAAAGAGAAAGAATTGTATCTGATTGATTAAATTGACATGACCACCACATTGTTTTGAATCTTGAAAAGAGAGGGTAAATGCCGAAATGTTCTTGAGGTTTCAAAGTGATGACTCTATTGTAATGTAATGAAATTTTGGGTGGTCATGTGCATGTTTTGAATATGATGGGCTGTGAGTTTGAAATGATATGCACTTGTAAGTTAGGGTATGATGATACCCGGTGATATTATGCCTTTAACAGAATAAATGATGAATGTTTTGAATGCATGATGAATGGTTTTAAAGAACTAAGATTGGGCTTAAAGAGAGGTAGATGGTTACCCAAAGAAGGCGTTTGAGTGTAAGGGCTTATCACCGGAATAACCGAATCTGCCAATTCGGGTGACATGATTGCCTAAAGCCAATGTATACTTGTCCTTGAGACACTGGTATACTAGAATAGAAATTAGGAATCCAATCCTTGTGGCATACTTGGATTGGAGGCTTGACCGCTGAGTTAAGGGCAGATTCTATATAGCCCGTGGAATCGTAGAAATGTAGGGTGGACCATCTATCTCGGGATTAAGATAAATAATGAGTCAAATTTTTCAAAGAACTGCCTTGGAGTCACTGAGGTATGCCCATGTATTTACTTACGTATTCTGATCCTTGACTTTATGAAATGCTCTTATCTATTTTGTATAAAAAAATATATTATTTTGAGTTGTTTCACATACCAGTACATCTATATTAACCCCCTATATTTCAGAATTTTGAGAAACAGTTCTGAGGTCCTGTTAAGCAGTAGATTGACTTATCAGAAGTGAAGTGTGCAGTTGGTGAACCTTCTTTATTTCGTAAGGCCTATTTCTTTTTATTCACTTGCTATTTATTTTGGTTTAGGTCCACTGGAGGCCTTGTCCCAGTTTCAGACAGTTTTGTTAATTTTCGTATGTATTAGAGATTTGTAGACATAAACAGATATTGTCTATATGTTGATTGATCTTTTTTTTGTATTGATATGCTTAACTTAGAATATGACCATGATTTCGTATTGCTTCGTATTTCTATATTTCCTTTTATATATGAATGGTGTATGTGATTGCAAGTTAGAAGGGCTCTCGGGCCTTCATGGTTCGAGATGCCCATCACGACCAGGGCCCCAGTTCAGATCATGACAAACTTGATATCAGATCATGGTTCATGGTCCCAGGGCATCTGCAAAATTGTGTCTAGTAGTGTCTTTCTTATGGGTGTGTTATGCACCGCACTTATAATCAGGAGGCTATCGGGCATTTAGGAGTTATTTCTCATTCTTTCATACTCTAGTTCGTGCTATAGAGTCATCCATAAGAAAGATATCCAAGTTCAATCCTCACTCTAATTTCATAGTCCATGCCTCATTGTCAAGGCGATACGAGTCCAGGTGTCTAGCTCTCCCAGCGATATGGTTCTCTCTGATAGAGTTATTCATAAAGTTATGAATTTGCACAAGGACTTGAGAGAAGTCCATGAGTGCTCTAAAGTGTATTGATTTAAGCATATACCCCTATCTGTATAAGTTGTGCGGTTGAGCCTAAGGTATGGAGTATATTCATTCTTCTTTAATAATATTCTTATTGGAGATGTGATGTATAAGGGTAATGATGTGTAGTAAAATATTGGAATTATATTTCCACCCGAGTAGTAGTGTATGTTAAAGTGTCATGACCTATTGGTAGCGAGTTGGTCTGAAAATTAATGATATGGAGTCACAAGGTTAGAAGTCAGACTGAGGGTGAATTTTGTGTAAATAGAGAGTTTTAGTTGTATAAGTATTGATTGAGGGATGGTTTGCCATTTTATAGTGATAGACTGATGTGGTAGCAATAATTGTAGATTGTATGATAGTCTGTAAAGGAAGTGACTAGATATGATTATTATTTGTTCAAAATAGAGAGGGGGCTCAAAGTGGATAGTTATGATGGTTGTAGAAATCATTTATAAGTGGTAAGAGGAAATGGGTAGATTAGTTAATAAGTTGTTGGTAGAGGCTCATCAGGGTTTATTGAATTTTGAAGATCATTGTGATGTATGATTAGGTAAGTGAGTATGATGTGAGGAATTAGAATATGTTGATAAGACTGAAATGGGTTATATTATAAGATCGACTAATCCTATCATGTGACTTTACCCCTTTGATGGTCTTTTCTTTAGTAGTGGTAAACTAGTACTTCATGTGAGAAGGTATGTAGTGGATTTGGAGTGGTAATAGTGAGGTTATTGAGGGGTTGTAATAATAGGTAGTAGCTAAGAGAAGTGAAGTATTTGGGGTGATTTCCCAATTTGATGGACTAGTATAGTATGTGGCATGCTTTACCGAAAGTGTATAATTAAGGATAGACAATAGGCTTGAACTTTAGATGTGGAGCGTAGTGGTGAGAATAATAGCCTAAGACTAATGATGCATGTTTTGTGGAGTAATTAGCAGGCCTGATGCGATGTGCGAAATGGCCTAGGTTGATGATTTACGAAAAATTTAAGTGATAATCATGAGATATATGTGTATATGAAGACTAAGGTTGAAATAATGAATTGTGGTTGAATCATTAAGTGGATAAGAACATGAGTATATAGGAATAAGTTGATCCCCAGGTAGTAGGTTGGTAAATAAAGTTTTTTGTGTACCTAGATTTAATTCTTGAATCTTGTAGTATGGAGAAGTCTGGGAAGTTGTTGTATTGGGATTTTTAGGTTTGAATTGAGAAAAAAAATAAGTAGGAAATATGCGCCCTCAGTATAGTCTTACAGAGTTTGTGAAGTTGCAAGTTGGGTGATTAGAGGTGTAATGCTAGTATAAGGAATTGAAGATGGAGCATTAAATGTTTAGAAGCGTGGGTGTCTATGCCCGTGAAAATATTAGTCGTAAGTTGATGACTTTGGGGGTTACAAGAAATTACAATTAGTGTCCCTAAAAGGGGATGTCCTAGAAAACAATTTTGTGCCTTTGTATTAGATATTAATGAGAGGAGTTTGTGTTCATGTATATACTAATACCCCTTTTGTGATAAGGAGTGTGGATGCATGCGCTCATGAGAGTGGGAGATGTAGAGTGATGGCTGTAGAGGCTAGCGGATGTTAAGAGTAGCATTTACAGAAAAGCAAGGCCCTTAGAGTATAGTTCTTCAGAGAGAGTTTAGAGTTTAAGTGTGCGGTGATGCCTATTTTATGTTGAGATTTGTGGTTTAAATTTGATAAGGGGATATGCCCGTAAGTCTAGGATTGTGACTTTGATCTAAGGGGGAGATGGAGAATTAAGTTAGTTCCTAAATTATTCTCAATTCGGAAAGTTGAGGGGGGGAGTCATGATAAATCTATTCCTACTCAAGCATACTCCTCCTACTTTCATTTTAGAGATTATTCTGCTAATATCCTGCATCATGTGTTCAAGTCATGCCTATGCCTATGGTTCGAGTTCTCTATGGACTTATGTTTATGACCTGACCTCCAAACTAGGAGCATTTATGTCTCCCAGTAACTCAGTCTTTCATGTATTCAATCCATAGGTTATGTTGTTCGTGATCCATGAAAATCTATGTCTGACAACATGCTTGGTCCTAAGGAAATATGTTTCTATACGTCATCGATTCATCCTATTTCGGGTTTACCAAAGCGATAAAGTTTATGAAAACTCATGGCAAATCTCAGTTTCTTAAATAAGGAGCAATCGCTTCAAGCAAAAATCTTTGTCTTAGTTGTAATGTAACACCCTCGTAGCATTCTCGACTCAATACCACTATTGATTGCATGTATGGAAAGCTGACAACCTGAAAATTTTTTTAATTGTTAAAAGACTTAGGCCTCATTTGTTTGCACTTAATGGAGGTCTGAATCTGAATGGTTCAGACTTCAGGCCATTAAGTGCATTTCTTTTTTTATTATAACTTTAGCACTTAATAGGTATGAATAGGTCTTATTCATTCAGATCTAGAACCAAGTCTTAATAGGTCTGAAGAGGTATTCTAGTATTGGATAATATTCACCGTCACTCTATTCTTAATCATCAGTCACCACCACTAACCACCCCTGCCACTACCACAATTGTCAACAACTACCCACCACCACCAACCACCTCCACCATCACAACCACCATCGACAGCAAATATCGCTACCAACCACTAGTGTCAATCGCTATTACACCTACTACCTCTATATTCTAATTATATTCACCGCCACCACTGCCGTCAATAACACCACCATCATCAACCACTACCAGTCAATCTGTCATCTATCACAACTAGCACTACAGCTAACTACCACTAATACATCACAACCTCCACACATTCTTTGGCCACCACCACTATTTTCACTAGTAACGCCACCTCTACCACTACTTCTGTAACACCCCATAAATTTTTTCGTACACTTATCGCGATTATATGGAGTCCTAAAGGCTTGCGTATGGGTTAAATTAAGTTTATGGTGTTCGGAAGTATCCCGTCAATAGTTGTATGTGTAGGTACTGGAATAAGCTTTACAATATAAAGTTTGCCCAAAACAGAGGAGTATTTCATATAAGCGAGCACATTCGAAATTTCAAAACGGTGGCCGGGAAGCCTGTGAACAGTAAATTTGCAGGAAAATTATTGCAACTAGGCAATTATTTTTTTTTATCAACTTTAGACGATCATAACTCCTTGTACAAAAAGAACTGTGTGAGCTGCTATATATCGACGAAAGCTCAGAGAGTCTTCTTTCCGATGAAATTGGTTTCATCCAAATCCAATGTCTGAGTAAGGAGCTATACCCGTTTTCTACAGCCTATCAAAAAAAAAAACAGAATTGCGGGACAGATTTTTGGGTCAACTTTAAACGACCATAATGTGAAAGTATAGGTTATGAACGGGTTCTCCCAGGCCTCCTCGGCTACGGGTGCCAGTCCGCTCCAATGGGATTTAGGGTATGACAGAAGTGGTATCAGAGAAGTTTGTCCTAGTGAGTCTACAAAGCCGTGTCTACGTAGAATCTCATTTATCGGTGTGTTGTGCACCACATCTATAAATAGGAGGCTATTGGACATTTAGGGATTGTTTCCACTCTCCATTTCTTAGATCGTGCAATAGAGCCCATATTAGAGATAAAGTCATAATCGATCGCTTAATCCAATTTTTTTTTTATTATAGTAACGATGCCGGTTACAAGGAAAAAGAATAAGTGGAAGCGAGTAGATGTAGTGGCCGGAGAAGGTACTAGTAAGTCACCACCGGCACAAGCTGAACAAAGTGAGTCTCAAGCTGAGCATATATCAGGAACTTCTTCTCCTCCGGAAGGGCCATCTGTTAATGCTGTTGATCGAGATTTAAGGGATGCAGTACAACTTCTGACGCGTATAGTTGTCGGTCAAGTTCAAGGGCAAGCTATTCCTACCATGCGTTCTAGTGGTACGGATAGAGCAGCTAGCCTTCGGACACAGGATTTTCTGAAATTGGATCCTCCTACTTTTACCAGATCAGATATTAACGAAGACCCGCAGGACTTTGTCGATCAAACCCAAAGGGCTCTAGATGTTATGCACATATCCGGTAAAGAGATGGTTGAGCTAGCAGCATATAGACTGAAAGGAGAGGCTATATTGTGGTACGAGGATTGGAAACGATCTAGGGGTATTGATGCACCTCCAACTACGTGGGGAGAGTTCAAAGATGCATTTATTGATCATTATCTTCCATTTGAGACTCGTCAGGCCCGTGCAGATCAATTCTTAAATCTTCGTCAGGGTAATATGAGTGTAAGGGAGTATAGTCTTTGATTTAACTCCTTGTCTCGATATGCTTCTAATGTGGTAGCTACTATGGATGACAGAGTTCATCACTATATGGATAGATTTGAACCATACTTGGTTAGAGATTATACCATTGCTGCTTTGAACAAGGACATGGATATAGCGAGGATACAAGCTTTCGCCCAGAAGATGGAAGATAAGAGGCAAAGAAGAAGAACCCAGGAATCAGAAAAAGGATATTCTAAGCGGGCCAGAGCTATAGGGCAGTTTATGGCATCTCAGGGAGGTTTTAGGCCTTCGTTCTCTCATAGATTGCCTAGCCCATTATCTTCTTATCCGGCAATTAGTGCTCCACCGCAATTTCAAAGGTTCAGAGGTAATCAGTTTGGGCAACACAGTGAAAATCAGAGTTCGCGAATAGTGGGGTATCAAGGGCAAGGGAGTATGAGTCAATTGAGACCTCCACGACACCCGTGCCCCATATGTAGAAGATTTCACTTTGGCGAATGTCGGCTTGGAATGAACAATTGCTTTTGGTGTGGTAAATCAGGGCATATGGCTAGAGATTACCCACGCAGGACCACAGGTGGTATAACACGACCTACCGAATCAGCGGTTGCATCATCATCGGTGCCTCCTTTGAGTAGGGGTGCATAACCTATGGGTCACGGTAGAGTTGATAGAGGAGCAGCTAGTTTTAGCGGAGCTCAGAATCGTGTGTATGCCCTAGCAGATCGGTAGAATTTAGAGGCTTCTCCAGACGTGGTTACAGGTACGTTGTCCATCCTTGCATTTGATGTGTATGCCTTAATTGATCCTGGTTCTACATTATCGTATGCTACTCCTTTGGTTGCGGGAAGGTTCGGGAGAACACCCGAATTATTAGCCAAGCCATTTGAAGTATCAACGCTAGTGGGGGAATCTCTTATCTCTAGGAATGTTTATCGAAATTGTGTTGTGAATATTTGTGGTCGTGATACGATGGCCGATCTTGTTGAGTTAGAAATGGTAGATTTTGATGTTGTTATGGGCATGGATTGGTTAGCGTCTTGTTATGCTATAGTAGATTGCCATTCTAAGAAGGTGTATTTCCATTTCCCAAATGAGGCAGTCCTTGAATGGAAGGGTAATGTTGGAGCGCCGAGAGGTAGATTTATTTCTTACTTTAAGGCAAGAAAAATGATTTCCAAGGGGTACATATACCATTTGGTTAGATTAAGGGATACAGAGGCAGAGCCGCCAACTTTTCAGACCGTTCCGGTTGTGAATGAATTTCCTGATGTATTTCCTGAAGAACTACCAGGTTTACCTCCTGAACGAGAAGTGGAGTTTGGTATTGATATGTTGCCAGACACACAGCCAATCTCAATTCCTCCTTATAGAATAGCACCAGCAGAGTTGCGAGAATTGAAAGAGCAACTGAAAGACTTGCTAGAGAAGGGATTCATCAGGACAAGTATGTCCCCTTGGGGAGCACCAGTATTGTTTATGCGTAAGAAAGATGGTTCGCTGAGGATGTGTATTGACTATCGGCAATTGAATAAGGTGACTATCAAGAATAAATACCCTCTTCCCCGAATTGATGATTTATTTGACCAGTTGCAGGGTGCCCAGTGTTTTTCCAAGATTGACTTGAGATCAGGCTATCATCAACTGAGAGTCAAGGATAAAGATATACCCAAGACAGCTTTCCGAACATGGTATGGTCATTATGAATTCCTGGTTATGTCATTCGGGCTGACAAATGCACCCGCAGTTTTTATGGATCTGATGAATAGGCTGTTTAAGCCGTTTCTAGATCTGTTCGTGACAATTTTCATAGATCATATTCTGGTAAGAGGACCATGTTAATCACTTAAGGCAGGCGTTGCAGATTCTTTGTGATCGTAAGCTGTATGCAAAGTTTTCTAAATGTGAGTTTTGGCTGAAGTCAGTGGCATTTTTGGGCCATATTTTATCCAGTGAAGGCATAAAAGTTGACACTCAGAAGATGGAGGCTGTGAAGAATTGGCCAAGACCCACGACGCCTATGGAGATTCGTAGTTTCCTCGGGTTGGCAGGTTATTATAGAAGGTTTGTTGAAGGTTTTTCTTCTATTTCTACACCTTTGACTAAGTTGACGCATAAAGCCTCCAAGTTTCAATGGAATGATGCCTGTGAACAGAGTTTCCAAGATCTGAAGAGAAAGTTGACTTCTAGACCGGTATTGGTACTTCCTGAAGGCACAGAAGGGTATGCAGTGTACTGTGATGCTTTGAGAAGTGGCTTAGGATGCGTATTAATGCAACATGGTAGAGTAATAGCCTATGGCTCTAGACAGTTGCGACCACATGAGAGGAATTATCCCACACATGATCTTGAGCTAGCTGCAGTTGTATTTGCTTTGAAGATATGGCGCCACTACTTATATGGGGTTCATGTTGGCATATATACCGATCATAAGAGCCTGCAATATATCTTCAGCCAGAAAGATCTAAACATGAGGCAACGGAGATGGCTTGAATTGTTGAAAGATTACAATGTTGATATCTTGTATCATCCAGGGAAAGCGAATGTGGTAGCAGATGCACTGAGTCGTAAGTCTAAAATGGCATCTATAGAAAAGCAGGGGATGATGAAGGATCTTCACCAACTAGCTAATTTGGGAGTTCGACTTCTCGAAACTCCAGATGAAGAGGTTATTGTACGTAATGCAGCAGAATCTTCATTGATAGCTGAAGTGAAAGAGAAGCAGTATGCAGATCTAATTTTATTGCAGCTTAAGGAGGATGTGCAGAGTGGCACGATAAAGGCATTTGAGCTTACGCGAGAAGGAGTGCTTCAGTGTCAGAATCGTTTATGTGTACCTGATGTAGCTGAGCTAAGAAAGAGAATTATGACAGAAGCATACTGTTCAAGGTATTCCATCCATCCAGGGTCGACTAAGATGTATCAAGATTTGAAAATAATATATTGGTGGAATGACATGAAGGAGAATATTGCCGAATTTGTAGCTGAATGTTCGAATTGTCAAAGAGTCAAAGTAGAACACCAGAAACCCGGTGGTTACATGCAATGTATAGATCTTCCAATCTGGAAGTGGGACAAGATCAATATGGATTTCATCACGGGTTTGCCTCGTACATATCGAAAGTTTGATTCCATATGGGTGATCATTGATAGGCTTACCAAATCTGCGCACTTCTTACCAGTTAAGACAACTTATACGACGGAAGAGTATGCGAAGTTGTATATTAAGGAGATCGTTCGGTTACATGGAGTTCCAATTTCCATTATATCCGATCGAGGAGCCCAATTTACCACGAATTTCTGGAAGTTTTTTCAAAGGAGTTTGGGGACACAAGTAAATCTAAGTACGACTTTTCATCCTCAAACGGACGGACAAGCGGAACGTACCATCTAGACATTTGAAGATATGCTACGAGCATGTGTATTAGATTTCAAAGGCAACTGGGATGATCACCTACCTCTTATCGAGCTTGCCAACAATAATAGCTATCATTCAAGTATCAAAATGGCACCATATGAAGCATTGTATGGAAGAAAGTGTAGATCGCCAATAGGATGGTTTGAAGTAGGTGATGCGGTCTGGTTTGGACTGGATCTTGTTTATCAAGCAATGGAGAAGGTTAAAGTGATCCAACAACGGCTTGAAACAGCTCAAAGTCGACACAAATCTTAAGCGGATGTTAGAAGAAGAGGACTTGAGTTTTCTATAGACGATTGGGTATTCTTGAAAGCATCACCAATGAATGGAGTGATGAGGTTTGGCAAGAAAGGAAAGTTAAGTCCATGATACATAGGACCGTACAAGATCATTCAAAGATTTGGACAAGTTGCTTATGAGTTAGAGCTACCTCAAGAGCTCTCAGCAGTTCATCCCGTATTTCATGTTTCGATGCTTCGCAAGTACATCGGAGATCCATCGCACATGACTACTACGGAATATGTACAAGTTACCGAAGATCTCACTTTTGAAGAAATGCCTATTGCTATTCTTGATCGCCAGATAAAAAAGATAAGGAATAAAGAGATAGCATCGGTAAAAGTACATTGGAGGAATCAAAAAGTTGAGGAGATCACATGGGAAGCCGAGGAAGCGATGAAGATTAAGTACCCTTACCTATTCAATGATGAGGAGGAAGTTCATGAGACGGAAGAAGAACAATAACAAGTAAGTGTTTATTTTTATGCAAGTATGTTATGATGATGAATATGTTAATTGTAAGCTTGGACATGTCTTAATTGAGTAACAATGCTAACATTAGAGGACGAATGTTCTTAAGGGGGGGAGAATGTAACATCCCGTAAATTTTTTCGTACACTTATCGCGATTTTATGGAGTCCTAAAGGGTTGCGTATGGGTTAAATTAAGTTTATGGTGTTCGGAAGTATCCCGTTAATAGTTGTATGTGTAGGTATTGGAATAAGCTTTCCAACGATATAAAGTTTTCCCAAAACAGAGGAGTATTTCATATAAGCGAGCACATTCAAAATTTGAAAACGGTGGCCGGGAAGCCTATGAACAGTAAATTTTCAGGAAAATTACTGCAGCTAGGGAATTATTTTTTTTGATCAACTTTAGACTATCATAACTCCTTGTACAAAAAGAACTGTGTGAGCTGCTATAAATCGACGAAATCTCCAAGAGTCTTCTTTCCGATGAAATTGGTTTCATCCAAATCCAATGTCTGAGTAAGGAGCTATACCCGTTTTACTACAGCCTATCAAAAAAAAAAACGGAATTGTGGGACAGATTTTTGGGTCAACTTTAAAGAACCATAACTCCTTTTAAAGGAAGAACTGGGTGGTATACTTTATATGAAAATGAAATCCCTTTGAATTATCTTTCCAATGCAATTGGTTTCACCCAAATAAGATACCGGAGCAAAGAGTTATGATCGATTTACTTCAGCCTGTCAAAACTGTCCACTGGGGACAGATTCGGGATTTATTTAAATCGTTAGGGCAAAATGGTCATTTTCTATTACCTTTTGGACGAAAATCGGTCTTTATAAACCTACACTTAGCCTCATATATCAGATATCATCCAATTATTAAGAGAAGGTGAAACCCTAGCCTAATTTCAACTTTAAATATTTTGTGATTCAACCGTAGAAAATTCGAATTGGTTCCGTAGTTGTGTTCACCATCTCGAAAGCTTCGAGAAGCACCCCTTGATTATGTAAGGAGGATTCTAAATACAAGAGTTCATTGTTAAGGTATGAATATTGTTTATTCTTGATTCTTATCCATGAATAAGTATTGATAAAGGATTGTGAGTATTGTCTTGATGTTGGAGATAACTAGAAACATAGTTATGAATTGTTGTGTATAAATTGTTAGTAGTAAATTATGGAAGTTGTTGTATTGGATTATGGAGGATGAATTGTGGTGATATATCATTATATTAGTGGTTATGTATGCCTAGTGATCATGTTGGTATTGGATGGTGATTAAGAAGGGAAATAAAGGCTAAGAGTGATGTTGACGGATATTTCATAAAAATGCATGATATGTGAATGTAATAAGAGTATAAGAGGATGTATGTAGCACTTATTTATGAGCTAAAGGATTACTTCCTAGACATTATTTGGTGAAGTTAATACCTAAATGGTAAGGTTTGGTTGCTAATACTAGTTTGCCACAAATGACTTATTGTAGATAAGTGTTCGAAGAGTACGGGAAGTCACTTGTATTGAAGTGGTTATATCAAGGTATGTAAGACATACTCTATCTAATATTTGGAATGAATAATGACCCATGGCACTCTCAAGTAAGCTTCCAACATTGTCCTACGACACATGACACATAATAACATCATATGATCTTCGACACTACCAATTGAACTTGTTTTCACTTTTAAGATGTCCGGCTAGTCAAAAAAATGTCCATATACTATTGTTGACTCCGAAATGGTTTAATGAGGTATCCATGATTCTCTACTTCATTTTCATGATATTGATTACCTATTTACATGTTTTTCCTATTGAGGTATCATGGTTTCAAGTTCCATAAGGTGTGACCACAAAGTAACCAATCTTAAAGATTAATTGAATTAAGAAATGGAATGTCTGTATTTTAAATTGATGATATGATGTATTGTATTAGTACCACTGATCAGTTGGCCATTGTATTATAAAGATTATGTATATATGCTATTCCAGGGGTGGTCCCTGATGTATTGTATTAGTACCACTGATCAGTTGGCCATTGTATGACATATGTTATGTATTGATAAGGATTATGGGAAGTAATGATATGAAAGTAATGTGCAGGTATCCCATCAGTTCATTTAAGTGTGGTCTACTCATACTGTTTATTCACTGGTATCTGGGTTCTGTTGACCTTTTGTATCTCATCTTGATACTCACTGCCTTACATACTCAGTACATATTTCCGTACTGACGTCCCTCACGGGGGACCTGTATTCATGCCTGCAGGAACAGGTACTTCAGGTCGTACACCTCCGCAGTAAGAGCCAGGACATTCTGTTGTTAGTGGTGATCTCCAGTTGTTTCGGGGCATCCCAAGTCGTCTCTATATGTACTTTTGGTATTTGTATAAAAGTCTTTTGTGGGCGGGAGTTTGTCCCGACCCCAACTCAGTTGTGTATCTATGTAGAGGCTTTTGTAGACATATTGTACAACCATAGAAGTGTTTGGTTGATAGACGTGATGGCTCTGATGGCCAATTACTGTTTATATATATATTTATGCGTGTCTGCTGGGCTGATACAGGTACTGTTTTCTTCTATTTACAACGAAGTGCTGCCCAAATTTCTAATTTTCATAAGTAATGTAAATGTGAAAGTATAGGTTATGAACGGGTTCTCCCAGGCCTCCTCGGCTACGGGTGCCAGTCCGCTCCAATGGGATTTGGGGTATGACAACTTCAACCACTATCATCGCTACAATTTATCTCTACTAACAATTATCTCAACCATCACAACTAACAACATCTTCAACTAGCACCAACACATCATAAACCATCATGCATTCATTTTTCAGTCATCACAATCAATACCTCCAACTACAAACATCAAACAACGTCACATCACAACCACCACCACCATCATAATAGTCATTACAATACCAAACATCACAACTATCACCATCAACATTATTAATCATAAACATCAATCATTGTTACCGCAACCATCATTATAAACTATCTCCACCATCACTATCAAATATAAATATTTTTTTGAATCAAATAATAATTTTGTTGTATTAAATTACATAATTTTCTAATATGTAATTAATTTTTTATTTTATTATATATATAAATAATTTTTTTTTGCATATTTAGATGTTAAAAAATAAACAATCTTAATTATTCAGTTTTCAGATCTCAAGACAACATCTTAATCATTCAGATGTGCATTAAGATTCAGACGTCTGAATCTAAAAAATAAATAAATGAAGCCTTAGTCATATTTATGAGCTCTTAACTTTTGTGATTTTCAAATTGATCTTCTCGACTCGAGACATATATTTTTGAATTGATTCCTGATCAGGGGTGTAAAAGGGGTTTCTCAAAAAAGTTTTAGAGTTATAGACGATGTTTGAGGCATGTTTGGATGATCAAAATAGTGGTCCAATATGATATTGACGCGTCGCACCAGGAATCCCGTTGGTAAGAACCGACGCGGCGCATCGCTTAATGCGTCGGGCGCCCAGTTTGTCTTACTGATTTCTGAGTTCGAGTGCGTAATTCAGTCTCTTTCCCTTGTTTTATCTTGAAATGTTCACCAATGTTTTCTCACAGTGCTCTATCCTAAGAATTCATCCTTTATTGTGTTTTTCGCTTATGATATATGGAGCACCTCGTGTCTATTTTATCGTATCTTTACTTCATGTCCCTCCTTGAGTAGTGCAACAAGTATAAGTTATGGTCTAATAGTGTTACTCCCATTCATGACATTTATGCTAGGGTCCCTTAATGACCCTCCATATGATAGTACGATGGTGATTGTGGAAGCGTGGTGATATGTTAGGTAGGGGAGCAGATGTTCCTGATGGTGAAAAATTTGATGTGATTCTCGAGCTAAGGTGTAACACCCCGTAACTTTTTTCGTACACTTATCGCGATTATATGGAGTCCTAAAGGCTTGCGTATGGGTTAAATTAAGTGTATGGTGTTCGGAAGTATCCCGTCAATAGTTGTATGTGTAGGTATTGGAATAAACTTTCCAACGATACAAAGTTTGCCCAAAACAGAGGAGTATTTCATATAAGCGAGCACATTCGAAGTTTCAAATCGGTGGCCGGGAAGCCTGTGAACAGTAATTCTGCAGGAAAATTACTGCAGCTAGGCAATCCAAATTTAGACGATCATAACTCCTTGTACAAAACGAAGTGTGTGATCTGCTATATATCGACGAAAATCTCCGAGAGTCTTCTTTCCTATGAAATTGGTTTCATCCAAATCCAATGTCTAAGTAAGGAGCTATACCCGTTTTACTACAGCCTATAAAAAAAAAACAGAATTGTGGAACAAATTTTTGGGTCAACTTTAAACGACCATAACTCCTTTTAAAGGAAGAACTGGGTGGTATACTTTATATGAAAATGAAATCCCTTTGAATTATATTTCCAATGCATTTGGTTTCACCCAAATACGATACCGGAGCAAAGAGTTATGATCGATTTACTTCAACCTGTCAAAACTGTCCACTGGGGACAGATTCGGGATTTATTTAAATCTTTAGGGCAAAATGGTCATTTTCTATTACCTCTTGGACGAAAATTGGTCTTTATAAACCTGCACTTAGCCTCATATATCAGATATCATCCAATTATTAATAGAAGGTGAAACCCTAGCCTAATTTCAACTTCAAATATTTTGTGATTCAACCGTAGAAAATTCGAATTGGTTCCGTAGTTGTGTTCACCATCTCGAAAGCTTTGAGAAGCACCCCTTGATTATGTAAGGAGGATTCTAAATACAAGAGTTCATTGGTAAGGTATGAATATTGTTTATTCTTGATTCTTATCCATGAATAAGTATTGATAAAGGATTGTGAGTATTGTCTTGATGTTGGAGATAACTAGAAACATAGTTATGAATTGTTGTGTATAAATTGTTAGTAGTAAATTATGGAAGTTGTTGTATTGGATTATGGAGGATGAATTGTGGTGATATATCATTATATTAGTGGTTATGTATGCCTAGTGATCATGTTGGTATTGGATGGTGATTAAGAAGGGAAATAAAGGCTAAGAGTGATGTTGAGGGATATTTCATGAAAATGCATGATATGTGAATGTAATAAGAGTATAAGAGGATGTATGTAGTACTCTTATTGATGAGCTAAAGGATTACTTCCTAGACATTATTTGGTGAAGTTAATACCTAAATGGTAAGGTTTGGTTGCTAATACTAGTTTGCCACAAATGACTTATTGTAGATAAGTGTTCGAAGAGTACGGGAAGTCAAGTTGGACTTGTATTGAAGTGGTTATATCAAGGTATGTAAGACATACTCTATCTAATCTTTGGCATGAATAATGACCCATGGCACTCTCAAGTAAGCTTCCAACATTGTCCTATGACACATGACACATAATTACATCATATGATCTTCGACACTACCAATTGAACTTGTTTTCACTTTTAAGATGTCCGGCTAGTCAAAAAAAATGTCCATATACTATTGTTGACTCCGAAATGGTTTAATGAGGTATCCATGATTCTCTACTTCATTTTCATGATATTGATTACCTATTTACATGTTTTTCCTGTTGAGGTATCATGGTTTCAAGTTCCATAAAGTGTGACCACAAAGTAACCAATCTTAAAGATTAATTGAATTAAGAAATGGAATGTCTGTATTTTAAATTGATGATATGATGTATTGTATTAGTACCACTGATCAGTTGGCCATTGTATTATAAAGATTATGTATTTATGCTATTCCAGGGGTGGTCCCTGATGTATTGTATTAGTACCACTGATCAGTTGGCCATTGTATGACATATGTTATGTATTGATAAGGATTATGGGAAGTAATGATATGAAAGTAATGTGCAGGTATCCCATCAGTTCATTTAAGTGTGGTCTACTCATACTGTTTATTCACTGGTATCTGGGTTCTGTTGACCTTTTGTATCTCATCTTGATACTCACTGCCTGACATACTCAGTACATATTTCCGTACTGACGTCCCTCACGGGGGACCTGTATTCATGCCTGCAGGAACAGGTACTTCAGGTCGTACACCTCCGCAGTAAGAGCCAGGACATTTTGTTGTTAGTGGTGATCTCCAGTTGTTTCGGGGCATCCCAAGTTGTCTCTATATGTACTTTTGGTATTTGTATAAAAGTCTTTTGTGGGCGGGAGTTTGTCCCGACCCCAACTCAGTTGTGTATCTATGTAGAGGCTTTTGTAGACATATTGTACAGTCATAGGAGTGTTTGGTTGATAGACGTGATGGCTCTGACGGCCAATTACTGTTCATATATATATTTATGTGTGTCTGCTGGGCTGATACAGGTACTGTTTTCTTCTATTTACAACGAAGTTCTGCCCAAATTTCTAATTTTCATAAGTAATGTAAATGTGAAAGTATAGGTTATGAACGGGTTCTCCCGGGCCTTCTCGGCTACGGGTGCTAGTCCGCTCCAATGGGATTTGGGGTATGACAGAAGGTTATAGGTGAAAGGGAAAAGAAGGAGATGAACTTTTGTTGTATGAAATAGCTTAGAAGGAGGAATGTGGCGAAAATATTTATGAGAGTGATTGAAATTGTTGGTCTTAGTGTGGAGATCCATAAAGTGGGTGTAGTAATGATTAGGCTTGAATGTTGTGGTTGCTGGAAACATAAACCTATGTGTTATGTAGTTAGTACTCTCTAAATTAAATCTCGAGTGTGTTTGATGGTAGTGATAAGGTGAAGAAATATTATAAAATGGGTGTAGAGTGAGTCCCATAGCTTGAGTTAGCACCTCTTAACTCCGAGTTGGGCTTTAACATGGAAGCACAAAGTAGTGGGACTCAAATTCTTGTGGCTAAACGTGTGATGAATAAATGTAAGTTGAAAAGTGTGAAGTATGCTATTTATCGTTTGGGGCGTAGACGATTAGTGTCTCTAAGTTTAAGTCTATTCGTTGTACCTTGCAAGGTGGAGAATGCTTCTAAATCATATGTCCCATGAAAACCTTATTTCATGATTAGTACCGATGTAAGTCAGTCCTGTTATCACCAAATTAACTCATGCCTTATGTTGTGATGATTATGGTTCATAGAGCTAATGTCCAATATCATCCCTATGTAAAGTCTCATTGCCTCATGTTTCGTGCTAACACATTTCTCTTGGGGTTACCATGCAAATCGTTTGATGCCTTTGTATGTTTTGTTGAGAAAAATTATTCAATGCGAGATTACGTTCTTTATTCTACACTTTTAGATCCTCAAAAGTCCCTATCTATAATTCGGGGACGAATGATCCCAAAGGGGAGATAATGTAATACCCTGCATTTTTGAGCTAGAAATTGAATGTCATTCCTACGTGTGTAAGCTCTAATTCCATGTATTATGTTTATATTCATGTGTAACAATCTTTCACCTAGTATGTGAAATGCTTATGAGGTGAAAATGTTCATAGAAATGACCTAAATCAAAGTTGAGCTAAGAACCTTTCATTCATCCAAAATTGAATATTTGATTCTACAAGGGTCTACTTTAAACGTGTATATATTTTGATACAAATAGAATTTTGCAGTTCAAAACTCTCCAAACTATAGATGATTTAATTAGCTTTCCAACGATACCAATTTTGTCAAAATCCGATAACCGAGTGAAAAGTTATGACATTTTTCGTGTGAGGCAGTAAGCCGACTCGATCTTGATGCGTCGCATCGATTGTGCCCCGACACAAAACCTGACACGAATTAAAGCTGGTTTACGCATTATTTCAGTTCCTAATGGTTCTAGGGGCATTTTGGTCACATTCCCTCACCCAAAATCCGTCTATAACATAGAATTTCAGCCCCAAGAAGCCAAAATTGCCTATTATTCACTCTTCCTCTCAAAATCCAAACCTTAGTCCTTTCTCTCAAGATCAAGAATCAAGATCTTAAGTTCAAGATTTCAAGAAAAGGATCAAGATCCGGGTTCCATCTTTCAAATCTTATAATCTAAGGTATGTGGGACTACTCTAAAAACCTTGGGCGTAAGTTTAAATATTTTGTCAGGATTAAAGATTACCAATTTTGATTTATAATGAAGTGTATGATATGATTTTTGAAGATTATGCATCATGGGATTGTTTTGACGGAAATACATGTTGATTTGAATTACATTTCATGGAAAATGAATTATAACTATATATATATATATATATATATATATATATATTATTTTGTGCATATTTGTAACATTAACTAAGAGCATGAGTATGAATTCCCTCTCTTGTTATGAACTAAAGTTCACATTATTCAGTGTGAATGATTTAAAATGCATGTTTTAAGATTTGAAAGTGATCTTCTCAAATATCATTATTTTTGACATGGTTTATATATGATGAGAGGGAGTTTCTCGCTATAACTATATTCTTGCTTTAAAAGGGAAAGAATTGCATGTGATTGATTAAATTGACATGACCACCACATTGTTTTGAATCTTGCAAAGAGAGGGTAAATGCCCAAATGTTCTTGAGGTTTCAAAGTGATGACTCTATTGTAATGTTATGAAATTTTAGATGGTCATGTGCATGTTTTCAATATGATAGGATGTGAATTTGAAATGATATGGACTTGCAAGTCAGTGTATGATGATACCCGGTGATACTATGCCCTTAACAGAATAAATGATGAATGTTTTGAATGCATGATGAATGGTTTTAAAGAACTAAAATTGGACTTAAAGAGAGGTAGATGGTTACCCGAAGAAGGTGTTTGAGTGTGAGGACTCATCGCCGGAATAACCAAATTTGCTGATTCGAGTGATATGATTGGCTAAAGTTAATGTATATTTGTCCTTGAGACACTGGTATACTAGAATAGAAATTAGGACTCCAATCCTTGCGGCATACTTGGATTGGAGGCTTGGCCGCCGAGTTAAGGGAAGATTCCATATGATCCTTGGGATCATAGAAATGTAGGGTGGACCATCTATCTCAGGATTAAGATAAACAGTGAGTCATATTTTTCAAAGAAGTGCCTTGGAGTCAGTGAGGTATGCCCATGCATTTTACTTATGTATTATGATCCTTGAATTTATAAAATTCTCTCATTTATTTTCTATAAAAAACATGTTATTTTGAGTTGTTTCACATACCAGTACATCTGTATTGACCCTCTATATTTCAGGATTCTGAAATACAGTTTTGTGGTCCCGTTAAGCAGTAGATTGATTTGTCAGAAGTGAATTGTGCAGTTGGTGAGCCTTTTTTATTCCGGAGTCCTATTTCTTTTCAGTCACTTGCTATTTATTTTGGTTTAGGTCCACTGGGGGCCTTGTCTTAGTTTCAGACAGTTTTGTTAATTTTCGTATGTATTAGAGATTTCGTAGACATAAAGAGATGTTGTCTAGATGTTGATGGATCTTCTTTCGTATTGATATAATTATCTTAGAACATGACCATGATTCTGTATTGCTTTATATTTCCGCATTTCCTTTTGTATATGAATGGTGTATGTGATTTCAAGTTAGGATGGCTCTCGGGCCTTCATGGTTCGAGATGCCCGTCACGGCCAGGGCCCCGGTTCGAGTCGTGACAATTGAAAACTAAAAAAGAAAAAGAAATATATGATGTCTAGCGTGTCGTTACTCAAATTTAAAAAAAAACACTAAATTCAAGACTAAAACAGTCAAGATAAAAAACTGAAAAGCACTATTCTTTTAAAGTTCATGTGCAAACCTCAGGACTGAATATGCATTTGAAACTAAAAAAGAAAATGTGATACATGATGTCTAACATGTCATTGCTCAAACTAAAAAAGCACCAAATTAAGGACTAAAATGACCAAGATAAAAAACTGAAAAGCACTAAGCACCAAATTAAGGACTAAAATGGCCAAGAAAGTCAATAAGAGCTTTTGATCCCTATCCAACAATTTTTTTCCTTTGAATCGACTCTTCTTTGCTTCTTTGTTTTCTGTTGTGTACATCTTTTATTTTTAAGCCTTTTCTTTTGAGGTTCTCCATCACTGAAATCTCTATTGTCTAAAGAAAGCTGTTTATCCTCATCTTCAGACAGAGTTTCAAGCTCTATTTCTTCGCGAATCACTCCAAGAATATTTTTTATTGTAGGGTTTGCCTCGTATAAACATTGACGCATCTGATTGACATCATTCTCGGCCTTAGACAGAGGCTCAAGCTTCAGATGCAAGAAAACTTGATGTCTTCGTCCTTTCTCATTTCCATTATTTATGAGGTTCTGCCACAATTTCAGCTCTTGAGTCATTCTATGCTGTGATGTTTTCATGAAGGATTTTAGCCTTGTGTTTAAGATCCACAACTTTAAACTTTTTAAAAGGACCACTTTCACCAGAAGCGGACCTACCTTGGCAGTAGAGGGTGCACGTGCACCCGCTAGCCTCGAGAAAAATTCTGTATATATAGTTTGTATATCTGTATATATATCAGGGTGTTATGTTAAATATATGTTGTGCACCCTCAAAAAATAATTGACTTGATTGGCAAGATTGTTGAGCATGCATATTAAAGTTTTTTTTTAATTGCGTGATGACTCGGGTTCGAAGACAAACAACAACATTTTTTTATTGCTCCTTTTTTCAAATACACTATCTGTTTGTTGTTTTATGTTTGGAATTTTAACTGCAAACACACACACACACATATATATCAATTGATTAAAAAAATTTCCTACTAAGTAATCATTTATTTTACACTTTTTGTTTTTTCTTTTGTGTATTGTGAACATTTTTAACGTATTTTTTATTTTATTTCCAAATACAAGCTCCCCTCCAACTTTAAAATGTAGATATTCTCCCCATCTTGTACTGTAAATGTTTATTTCTTTTATCTTTTTATCATTAACTTATTTTTTATTTAAAAATTAGTAATTTAAAGTTTGAGATAGACTTAAACCAAATGTTTTTCATACAACCATCTAGCAAACAAATCTCTTGAATTTCATATTTTTCAAAAACTTTTTATTATTATTATTTAAAATATAAAAGTGGATTGAATTCAATTATGATGGATAATACACTAAGTATGTTGGATAACACACTTTTTTCCTATTAAATCTAATTAATGATATTCAATAATATTAAAAGTTTGCTTATAAAATACTATAATTAATAAGTTTTTAAAAAAATGCATGTCGAACTATGACACTATTAATTACTATATTAAATATAAAGGTGCACCCGTCAAGTTCAAATCCTGGGTCCGCCCCTGACTTTCACCTTCTTTTACAGTTCATTGCATCCTTTCTTTGATGTCTCACCATTTAAAAGCATGGTCAAGCAAACATCACCGGCCATACTGCATAAGGATGAAGATGAAGATGAATCAAAGTACACAAAGGAAAAATTGGATGAATACAATATCGTTAATGACGTCCCTGATAGAAATGACGATTAGGGATGACAATGGTGTGGTGCGACTTTTTTCTAAACCTGCAAGTTTTAAAACCGCACCGCACCGCACCGCACCGCACCGCACCGCATCACCTTTAAACCTGCATAAATCCGCCCCACATTCATACCCGCGCATAACCGCACCGCACCACCCCATATTTTTATTATTTTCTTTTTTTAAAATTTTTTTATAACTCCATTGAAAATCATAATATTTTCAAATATACAACTAGGAAATAATAACTAATTTCTATTATATCACTTTTCAATAAAAAATTGTCAAAAAGTATAATGTGTACAAGTAATGATGCAAATATCATATTTTTATTAAAATATATAGAGATTTTAAACACTTTATTTGTAGTGTTATACATGTCATTTTAAGTATCATAAAACTTTAAGTAAAGAATACATATAATTTTAGGTATATTCACGAGAAAAATGTTATGCATTATGCATTATCTTCTTATAAAGTTATGGGTAGATTGTCATATTTCACACCACATTTTTCTCGAATGAGATGTATCATGGACCTCAACCATACATATTCTCGGCTTGCTTCATGAATAGCTATTATCTCATCATGGTTCGATAAAGTGGCTACATAGAATGCTTTGTATATCGACAAGATATGACAGTATCTCCACATATGAACACATGCATGTTTGAGATCGAGATTTATGCGGGTTAGATGAGTACCCAACATCAGCATGACCAATAAGATTGGGACTGCAATCTTTAGAATAAAATAAGCTTATCTATCTTATCCCATTTCGATGTCTCCTAGTAGGAGTAGAAATATACCTTGCTAACTTATTAACCGAAAAGGCTATAGGCTTGTAGTATTTGCAAAGTACATGAGTACATCAATTTCACTAATATATGATACTTCATAACTAATTCAATTTGATATATTTCAAATTTCAACAAATAATCTATTGCTTTAAAAACTTTCCAAGAGTTCCAATGATTTTCAAGTTATAAGCTTATACAATGTAAGGATTATAAATAAGTTTCCCAGAAACTTTTATATGCTTTAAGCATCTTGAATCCTTAAAAATTTTTCACATAAGTTTTGTCAAGTGATAATATTCAACATTTCATGAGTGACATCTTTAAGTGTCTGGACTACAAATCAAATAAGTTTTTTACTTAACAAGATGCATCCTTTCATGCCACTTGATAAATGTTTCTACGTCAGCATGCTTAAATTAACGTAGAATTCAGATCCTCATAATTTTTCATAATATTGCACCAATATTGTATCAAAGATATTGATAATATATCATTTTGTATTGATTCACAATGTGACATAACATTTTGAGATCTCATCACTTCATTATTTTCAGGTACCTTAACCTCTCATAAGGTTTGATGAAGTGTTATGTCGTAGACATTACCTTCTTATTATGATTATTTTCTCCTTATCCTTTTCAAGGATTTATTACATTTTGAACCAATTGGTCTATCATGATTCACTCATGCATAGACTTTAGAGGCATAAA
Source organism: Capsicum baccatum var. pendulum (assembly GCA_030864225.1). NCBI lineage: Eukaryota > Viridiplantae > Streptophyta > Magnoliopsida > Solanales > Solanaceae > Capsicum > Capsicum baccatum. The sequence goes on from CM061555.1 coordinate 17,325,958, forward strand.
ATAGGAGCACTTGCAGCTCAAATATGAGATGTTATGAGATGCTTTCAGCATTTAACTTGAATTATCTTTTGAATGAGGATCTGGTGATAATTTCTAACATATTTCATAGCTTCTTATAATCTCCCCATTATGTTAGGAAAACCAACATACATCCTCCATCTTCTTTGAGGAATCCATCTTTGTGCATCATGATATATTCATTAATCGTATATCGCATATCAAAACTTATTGGATGGACAATGTGTGATTTCAGACTCAGAACCAACATTTTGAGAGGGAATTAATCATAATTTATTGGTTTCATGCATACAAGTACTTCTGTAAATATTTCAAACTAACACATGAACTTTTGTTCTCATTAGCAATGGTTTAACTATTTATCGAATATATTCAATGCCAAACCATCATCATCAAAATGAATTGTCTTGATTACATAATCTAAAAATTATGTTCTTAACTCAATTTTATTGAGCAAGAAACTTTATGAATGTCAAACTGCAGGTTGACAATAAACGTACAGGTGATCATCTTATATCGATGCATCTTAATAGATCACATGACTGGTGAACGGGCCCTCATTGACTTTTTATATTTTTCAGATTTTGAGGGATCCAATCGAGTAATTAGTTGGTCTAACCAACTTATCATGTGAACAAACAACATGAATAATTCATAATTCTTGAAGAATTTTCTAATTCTTCATTACATTTCCAATACTCAATATACACATCTTCAGAATGTCATAATCGTTCATGTCAACTTGTGAGCTTTTATTCTAGAAAACTCCAAGTTTACCAGGACATGTAACTTTTTACTTTAGTAAATTTCATATTTACTATTACATGAATAAATTTCAGATTTATTACTTTAGAAGTAAATTTCAAAATAACTCATCTCAGCTATTCTGCCTCTTTCGGAGGTGAGTTGTCATACCATCACAATCAAGGACACATTTATATTAATAAGCTTCAGTAAATATTATTACATTCACCCCAGGAAATAGATTTGTGCTTATAATAATCAAAATTCTCATTCCCCAAGGATGGAATATAATCGTGTCTTAAGCCTATCGAATTATGATAGCTTATATATCTTATAACCTCTTTCATCATATTGCTACTTCATGAGCTCATCATATTGCTACTTCAGGAGCAAATTGAGTCATACATATGATGTAGAGAATTTTTCTCTAGCACATATTATAATCATAATAAGAGTGTGAAAATATTATCACTTTTGATGATTATTATCATATTGTCTCTCCACGCTTATATTCGTGCATTCAATCACTTGTCTTCTTTCAACAATGAAGCAAGTTGTAAACTTTCAGATTTATGCTGCCATATTCACTTCATGGAATAGAGCATATTAATGGGATATGTTTTATGACCTTTTATTAAACACCCATTATTTTGGCTTAGCCATTATAATATCATAAATATGGTGTATTGAGATTCAAACTCAACATCTTATCAATATAAAGACGTCTTAGGCATAAATCGATGGGACTTAAACCCAAATATTATCATCCCTTTTGATTATATTGTTCTTGAGAAATGCATTTAAAACATAAATGGTTCCAAACCAATTATTTTTCCTCAAATCCAACAATAATTATATCATTAATAGAAAAATACAAATAACATAAGGAATTACTAACCTTGACCTTTAGATTTATAATCTCACCTTATTTGGTAGAGTCTCGTGCTGATAACATGTTATAAAATAATAAAGAACAAGAAGAAGAGTAGAGAGAGTAATTCTTATTTCTCTTGAGGGATCTTGATGTTGAGAATAAAATGAACAAAACCCCTTTATTTATAGGGAAAAATACTCTTAGTTTCTGATTAAAAGACAGATACTTTAAATTCTGATAGATATCAACCAGATCTTATTAGATCTTGATAGACATTCAATATAATGTAAATACATTTATAACAATTATTTCATTATTAATATTCTTTATGCAATATTATTAATCATTAAATTTTATGCAGCATTCCCAACATTATTATAAGTATTATTGTAATCTCTCTCTCTCTCTCTCTATATATATATATATATATATAAACACAAAGATGTTGACGTGAAACATTCTAAGACCTGAAATTCTGATTATCGTTTTTGTGTTTTTTTGTCCTTTTTCCAATTTTAAAAGATTAAAAATTACACCTTAGAATTTATCTAATATTAAAGATAGTAATATTTAATTCATTTCTTTATCAATGCTATTAATTTCTTTTCCTAAAACTTTCTTGTTTCTTTCCTTTATGGTTGTATGATTTTTCCGTCATCCACAAAAAGTAATATTTATTTCAATGACTTTAATGTACCTCAAGTTTTTTACATTAACTACCAATATATGGCCAATTTATTCCTCTGCCTCTTGGTATCCAATTTCTTCCCTATATATAAGTTTTTCTTGCCTCAATGTGTTGTTCCGTTGTATTTTTTTTTGTCTGAAATGTATTTACTAACAAAGATATCTTGTACGATTTTATTTTTAAACCTTGTTTTTTCAATCATTTAGATTTTGACATTGTATATTGATTTTAAGGCACAAAAGCCTTACACGTTAGATTAACTTTGTTTTCTTATGATTCTCATTTACAATGCAATGAGATGATTAACACATGGTGGATTAGATAAAAGAAGACTAGAAGATGAGGAGGTGAGATCTCGGCACAAGGACAAAGATACCATCATCATTAGCCACCTGATATGAATATTTTTCTTTTTGTAATGTCTTTTCTTTGCTTCATCTAAATAACATAAAATTAATGTTCTTTATATTTGACTTTGTAAAAAAGAAAGTATTTGAAGACCTCTCTTTCACCATATGCAAGGTATCTACTTTTCTATTAATCAAAATATTTAAATGGCTTGACTTTGCTAATATAATAATTATTTATTTTCTCTGCTACGGTGTCACTCATACGAAAGTCACAGTCATCCCAATTATTTCTTTACCTTGATGTTTTCAAATATGTCTCATTGTTGAGGTGATTTAGGTGCAGAAGTCTAGAATCTAAATGGTATGATCCTATCTGATTGAGCCATATAAGATTTTAAAATTGTGCAAGGACTTGTGAAGAGTCCGTTAGTGCCTCAGAGTGTATTGATTCTAGTGTGAACTTTGATTCTGATAAAATCATGCTTTTGAGTCTGCGGTATTAAGCGTATTCAGTCCTTTTCAAAAATTTATGTTGCAGATGTCATGCCTAAAAAGGGAAATGATGTGTAGCAGAATGTTGGAACAGTATTTCCACCCAAATAGTAGTATGATTTAAAGTGTCGGTGTCATGACCTATTGGTAGTGATGTTGGACCAAGAAGTTGGTGATATGAAGTCACAAATTTAAAAGTTAGAGTGAAGGTGAATTTTGTGTAACTAAATATGTTATTAGAATAACCGATGTTTGAGGATGATTTACCCCTTTATAGTGATAGACTCATGTGGTAGCTATTAGTATATGTGGATTTTATGGTAGTCTGTGGGGGGAGTGTTTGGCTCAAATTTTTATTTATATAGAGTAAGATGGGTATTCTTAGATCATTGAATATTGTGTGTCAAGTTTCTATCTCTTGTAATCTTGTTATCATTGAGTTGGTAATAAGGTAATACGTCCTTGTATGTTAGTTTAGTATAAGATAGAGAAGGAGTTATTAGTTAAGGTGAATTATTGTTTGCTTGAAGTATGAAAAAGGCTAGATTAGCCAGGAGGTTATAATTATAGACTCATGGTTGTTGTGGAATTTGAAGATAGTCTAAATGTACGCTTGGGTAAGTAAGTGTGATGTGAGAAAGCCGTATAAGTAGATAAGATTGTATGGGGTTATAATATAAGATTAAGGTTGACCATGTCTATTATGTGACTTTACCCCTCCCCCCCCCCCCCCCCCCCCCCCCCCGACCTTCTTTTCGTTGGTAGTTTTAAACTAGTACTACTTATGAGAAGGTATGTAGTAGATTTTTGAGGTATTTGGATAGAATGTCCCAATTTGATGGACTAGTATATTATGTTACATTCTTCATTGGTGGTAGATGATTGATGTTAGACTATAGGCTTGAATTTAATGCAGAATTTGGATGTAAGAATAGTGGCTTAAGATTAATGATGAATGTTTTGTGAGAATTGTGTGTCAGGTTGGGTTGTAAGTCATGTTTAACACTAGACATTAAGTTTGAATAGTTGATGTCCATGAAGGTGGATGTGATGATTGTTTGGTTAATGGTACTGGTTATATGGAACTGATCTAATAGGCTTGAACGGTGTATACAATAGATTAAGTTTATTTGATTCGTAATGAAGTATGATGTTGTATGTATGAGGTAGAAGTATGCCCAAGGTGATATGAGGTTGCGGTATTTTTCTAATGCTATTACATGTTACGTGTGGCTAGTAAACATAGTAGTACCATTGAGTTTCTAGGTGGATAAAGACTAGTAGTATTATTCATCAAAAACATGATGATATCCATGTTAAGTTTTAGAATCTAAGTTTGAATTTTTGAAGGTTAAACAGATAGAAATAAGAGTTGAAGCGCTATAGGGTGTGCACTCCGACTATGGGGATACTCACGAGGATTTGAAGTTAGTAAGTGTTCAAGTATTATGGGATTGGCTATTGGGGCTATAGAAAGATAAAGTGTGTCTCAAAAGATAGTATTAACAGTGGGTTTTCCACTTTCAAATATGGTTATTCGGGTTAAGTTCTATGATATGCGTGTATGGTCGTTTTTCCAGACCCTAGAGTTCAGTGAGTGTAGTTCAGTTTTGAGTCTAGTAAGGGATCTCTCAAACTTAAGATGATGGCTTAAAGATAAGGGGGATATCATAAAACAAGAGACCAAGTTAGGCTCTCAGATTCTAATAGTGATGTCAGTATGATATAAAACATCAGAAAGTGAGAGTGAGACTCAACCCATTCTTATCTCAATATTTTTTAGTTATCCCAATACCTACCTATGCCTTACATTTCAGTTCCATGATCATGGTTCATGTTCAAGCATATGATAGAAAATCATGTGCTTTTCCAATTCCCAATGAGGAATTCCAATTCATTTCAGTAGTCGAAATCACATTCCATAAGTTATGAATTCCAAGTTGAGGTCATGTAGCTCATGACTCATGTACTCATGCTTTATAGTGTGCTCGGTTTCCGTAACTTATGCTGCAGGCCAAACGATTGGCGAGATTCAGCATATATCCAGGTATGCCCTCAACTTAGATCACTTTGATGAATCCATGATGTTGATTCATTGTTCCTCAGGTTTTAGTTAAGTGTCAAGTCTCATATGATATCCTTCCATGTTTCAAGGTATTATGTTCTAACCTTTTAGTGACTCCTCCTTATGTAATGATAGTGCTGATGAGTAGATATTTCTTGTTGATGAAATATCATTGTATGCTTGTCTTAGATAATACCATAAGTGTGAAGTAATATTTGGGGCCACGTGTAATACCCTGGGAAATTTTTCATTGAAATTTTGTGCGTAAACGTGTTGGGTTCTATATTCTAGGATGAATTATAAATTTTTCATGCGGAATGCCTTAGATTATGACAAACCATTGCTTAGAGTATCGAATAATATTTCCAACTATATGTGGATCATCCAAAACAGACACCCGAGCGACGAGTTATGAACATTCCGATCGAACCGTAAATAGTAGTGAATAGTAAAATGTGCAGGAAAAAGTACTGAGGCTTGGTGTATTTTCTCTCCAACTTTAAATGATCGTAACTCCTTGTACATAATGATCTAGGTAATCAACTATATATCAAAGGAAAGCTCTGAGAGTCCTCTTTCCAATGAAATTAGTTTCATCCAATTTGTCTATCGGAGCAAAAAGTTATGGTCAATATACTTTAGCCTATCAAAAGCAAATTTTTGAGTCAAATTCAAACGATTATAACTCCTTGTACACAATGATCTGCGTGATATAATATATATCAACGAAAATATATGAGAGTCCTCTTTATAATTAAATTGGTTTCATCCAATCTGGATATCGGAGTAAAACGTTATGGTTGATCTACTTCAGACTATCAAAACAGTCCATCAAAGGACAGATTGGAGGATTATTTGATATTTAAGGGCGTTTTGGTCATTCCCTCTCACCCAAAATCCATCCAAACCCTATATTAAAGCCTATTAGAAGCATTATATGTTATATTTCATCAAATTCCCTCAAAAAGAAAACCCTAAGCTCTTACATCCAACTTCAAGAACCTCCAAAGTTCACCATTAATTCTACAAATTTATTAAAGATTCCAAGTTCCTAGTTCAAGAACTCCAAGAACCATCATTTAAAGGCATGATTAATATCTCAAAAACAAGTATCGATCTAAAGTTCATCATTCAAGGTATGTGGGATTTTTCAACAAGAACTCTCTTTCGTTCTTGTGCCCAAAAGTAATTTTCTTTACAAAGACATGGTTTTTATTTGAATTTTATGAATTTGAAGCATGAACCCATATCTTATGATGATTATTATGAAATCTTGATGTTTATGATTTTGAAAGATGAATTTACATGTGTGGAGATATAAAGCATGAATCTTGAACGATATTTATCGTGATTTTGATATTTGGGTCGTAAATCCCCATTGGAAATGGTGAAGTGACTTGAAAGTGGAATTGTGAAAGTTATTCTTTCGAAAGATTTAAATGATATTTACATTATGAGAATTGATATTCTAGATGAACTGAAAGTGATTGACAAATTATATGATGACTCACACGTGTTATTGTACTTATTTCATCCTCTCATGATTATGATAATTTTCTTCGAGCTATGTGAGTCTTTCATACATCCTGCATATTTCTTATAAATATTTATGATGATGATGTTTATACAACTGCATACACCCCCATATACTCGGTTCCTTTCCATGGTATTGACCCACATCTTCGAATGTGGGCTGCATTTTCTTTAAATGTAGGTTCAGGTGCTCAGTTCCAGGTTTGACCGTGATTCTTTGGGCACGGTGTTCTACATCCTCTGTTATGGTGAGTCCTCATGTTCCGAGGATGTGATGTCTGATGTTGGTTTCACGGAATCGTTTACATTTGATAACTGAGTATGATTCAGTTGGGGCATGCCTCAATGGCTCGCTGGTTTTATTGATTTTCTTAGAGGCTTGTCATACTAGTATAGATGTTGGGAGTTGACTAATAAGTTGTATTTTGTTATCTTTCTGAAATTCTTTTATTTTTGAACGATGATTACTTTGTTGATATTTGAGGGTTATTTATGGAAACCCCGTTGATTTGTGTTGAACTGAAAGAAAATGGCTCAAAGGGTTAGCTTGGGGCTACTCGTAGCCCCAAGCACCGTGTGATGCTCCGAGACCCGTTTTTCGGGGCGTTACAAACTTGGTGTCACACCCCAAATCCCATTGGAGCAGACTGGCACCCGTAGCCGAGGAGGCCCGGGAGAACCCGTTCATAACCTATACTTTCACATTCACATTACTTATGAAAATTAGAAATTTGGGCAGCACTTCGTTGTAAATAGAAGAAAACAGTACCTGTATCAGCCCAGCAGACACGCATATATATATATATATAAACAGTAATTGGCCGTCAGAGCCATCACGTCTATCAACCAAACACTCCTATGGCTGTACAATATGTCTACAAAAGCCTCTACATAGATACACAACTGAGTTGGGGTCGGGACAAACTCCCACCCACAAAAGACTTTTATGCAAATACCAAAAGTACATATAGAGACGACTTGGGATGCCCCGAAACAACTGGAGCTCACCACTAACAACAGAACGTCCTGGCTCTTACTGCGGAGGTGTACGACCTGAAGTACCTGTTCCTGCAGGCATGAATGTAGGTCCCCGTGAGGGACGTCAGTACGGAAATATGTACTGAGTATGTAAGGCAGTGAGTATCAAGATGATATACAAAAGGTCAACAGAAACCAGATACGAGTGAATAAACAGTATGAGTAGACCACACTTAAAAGAACTGATGGGATACCTGCACATTACTTGCATATCATTACTTCCCGTAATCCTTATCAATACATACGCCAACTGATCAGTGGTACTAATACAATACATAGGGACCACCCCTGGAATAGCATATATAGATAATCTTTATAATACGATGGCCAACTGATCAGTGGTACTAATACAATACATCAAATCATCAATTTAAAATATAGACATTCCATTTCATAATTCAATTAATCTTTGAGATTGGTTACTTTGTGGTCACACTTTATGGAACTTGAAACCATGATACCTCAATAGGAAAAACATGTAAATAGGTAATCAATATCATTAAGATGAAGTAGAGAATCATGGATACCTCATTAAACCATTTCGGAGTCAACAATAGTATATGGACGTTTTTGACTAGCCGGACATCTTAAAAGTGAAAACAAGTTCAATAGGTAGTGTCGAAGATCATACCATGTTATTATGTGTCATGTGTCGTAGGACAATGTTGGAAGCTTACTTGAGAGTGCCATGGGTCATTATCCATGCCAAAGAATAGATAGAGTATGTCTTACATACCTTGATATAACCACTTCAATACAAGTGACTTCCCGTACTCTTCGAACACTTATCTACAATAAGTCATTTGTGGCAAACTAGTATTAGCAACCAAACCTTACCATTTAGGTATTAACTTCACCAAATAATGTCTAGGAAGTAATCCTTTAGCTCATCAATAGGAGTACTACATACATCCTCTTATACTCTTATTACATTCACATATCATGCATTTTCATGAAATATCCCTCAACATCACTCTTAGCCTTTATTTCCCTTCTTAATCACCATCCAATACCAGTATGATCACTAGGCATACATAACCACTAATATAATGTTATATCACCACAATTAATCCTCCATAATCCAATACAGCAACTTTCATAATTTACTACTAACAATTTATACACAACAATTCATAACTATGTTTCTAGTTATCTTCCAACATCAAGACAATACTCATAATCCTTTATAAATACTTATTCATGGATAAGAATCAAGAATAAACAATATTCATACCTTAACAATGAACTCTTGTATTTAGAATCCTCCTTACATAACCATGGGGTGCTTCTCGAAGCTTTCGAGATGGTGAACACAACTACGGAACCAATTTGAATTTTCTGCGGTTGAATCACAAAATATTTGAGGTTGAAATTGGCTAGGGTTTCACCTCTCTTAATAATTTGGATAATTTCTGGGATAAATGAGGCTAAGTGCAGGTTTTTAAGACCAATTTTCGTCCAAAGGTAATAGAAAATGACCATTGTGCCCTCAAAATTTAAATAAATCCCGAATCTGTCCCCAGTGGACAGTTTTGACAGGCTGAAGTAAATCGATCATAACTCTTTGCTCCGATATCGGATTTGGGTGAAATTGGTATCATTGTAAAGATAATTAAAAGGGATATCATTTCATATAAATTAGGCCACCCAGTTCGTCCTGTACAAGGAGTTATGATCGTTTGAATTTGACCCTAAAAACTGTCAGGCCTCAGTATTTTCCTGCTAATTTACTGTTCACAAAAATCTGTTTTGAGAGGCTGAAGTAAAACGAGTATAACTCCTTACTCAGATGTTGGATTTGAATGAAACCAATTTCATTAGAAAGAAGACTCTCGGAGATTTTTGTCTATATATAGCAGCCCACACAGTTCCGTTTGCACAAGGAGTTATGATCGTCTCAAGTTGGTGTGCCTAGCTGCAGAAATTTTCCTGCAGAATCACTGTTCACAGGCTTCCCGGCCACCGTTTTGAAATTTCGAACGTGCTCGCTTATATGAAATACTCCTCTGTTTTGGGCAAACTTTATATCGTTGGAAAGCTTATTCCAATACCTACTCATACAACTATTGATGGGATACTTCCGAACACCATAAACTTAATTTAACCCATACGCAAGTCTTTAGGACTCCATATAATCGCGATAAGTGTACGAAAAAAATTTACGGGGTGTTACATTATCCCCCCCTTAAGAACATTCGTCCTCGAATGTTAGCATAGTTACTCAGTTAAGACATGTCCAAGCTTACAATTAACACATTCATCATCATAACATCCTTGCATAAAAACAAACACTTACTTGTTATTGTACTTCTTACGTCTCATGAACTTCCTCCTCATCGTTGAATAGGTAAGGGTACTTAATCTTCATCGCTTCCTCAGCTTCCCATGTGATCTCCTCAACTTGTTGATTCCTCCAAAGTACTTTTACCGATGCTATCTCTTTATTCCTTATCTTTTTAATTTGGCGATCAAGAATAGCAATAGGCATTTCTTCAAAAGTGAGATCTTTTGTAATTTGTACATCTTCCGTAGTAGTGATGTGCGATGGATCTCCGATGTACTTGCGAAGCATCGAAACATGAAATACAGGATGAACTGCTGAGAGCTCTTGAGGTAGCTCTAACTCATAAGCATCTTGTCCAAATCTTTGAATGATCTTATACGGACCTATGTATCGTGGACTTAACTTTCCTTTCTTGCCAAACCTCATCACTCCATTCATTGGTGATGCTTTCAAGAATACCCAATCATCGATAGAAAACTCAAGTCCTCTTCTTCTAACATCCGCATAAGATTTGTGTCGACTTTGAGTTGTTGCAAGCCGTTGTTGGATCACTTTAACCTTCTCCATTGCTTGATAAACAAGATCCGGTCCAAATAAGACCGCATCACCTGCTTCAAACCATCCTATTGGTGATCTACACTTTCTTCCATACAATGCTTCATATGGTGCCATTTTTATACTTGAATGATAGCTATTATTGTAGGCAAACTCGATAAGAGGTAGGTGATCATCCCAGTTGCCTTTGAAATCTAATACACATGCTCGTAGCATGTCTTCAAGTGTCTGGATGGTACGTTCCGCTTGTCCGTCCGTTTGAGGATGAAAAGCCGTACTTAGATTTACTTGTGTCCCCAAACTCCTTTGAAAAGACTTCCAGAAATTCACGGTAAATTGGGTTCCTCGATCAGATATAATGGAAATTGGAACTCCATGTAACCGAACGATCTCCTTAATATACAACTTCTCATACTCTTCCGCCGTATAAGTTGTCTTAACTGGTAAGAAGTGCGCAGATTTGGTAAGCCTATCAATGATCACCCATATGGAATCAAACTTCCGATATGTACGAGGCAAACCCGTGATGAAATCCATATTGATCTTGTCCCACTTCCAGACTGGAAGATCTATACATTGCATGTAACCACCGGGTTTCTGGTGTTCTACTTTGACTCTTTGACAATTCGGACATTCAGCTACAAATTCGGCAATATTCCTCTTCATATCATTCCACCAATATATAGCTTTCAAATCTTGATACATCTTAGTCGACCCTGGATGGATGGAATACCTTGAACAGTGTGCTTCTGTCATAATTCTCTTTCTTAGCTCAACTACATCAGGTACACATAAACGATTCTGACACTGAAGCACTCCTTCTCGCGTAAGCTCAAATGCCTTTGTCATGCCACTCTGCACATCCTCCTTAAGCTGCAATAAAATTGGATCTGCATACTGCTTCTCTTTCACTTCAGCTATCAATGAAGATTCCGCTGCATTACGTACAATAACCTCTTCATCTGGAGTTTCGAGAAGTCGAACTCCCAAATTAGCTAGTTGGTGAAGATCCTTAATAATCCCCTGCTTTTCTATAGATGCCATTTTAGACTTACGACTCAGTGCATCCGCTACCACATTCGCCTTCCCTGGATGATAAAGATATCAACATCATAATCTTTCAACAATTCAAGCCATCTCCGCTGCCTCAAGTTTAGATCTTTCTGACTGAAGATATATTGCAGGCTCTTATGATCGGTATATATGTCAACATGAACCCCATATAAGTAGTGGCGCCATATCTTCAAAGCAAATACAACTGCAGCTAACTCAAGATCATGCGTGGGATAATTCCTCTCATGAGGTCGCAACTGTCTAGAGCCATAGGCTATTACTCTACCATGTTGCATTAGTACGCATCCTAAGCCAATTCTCGAAGCATCACAGTACACTGCATACCCTTTTCTGCCTTTAGGAAGTACCAATACCGGTGTAGAAGTCAACTTGCTCTTCAGATCCTGGAAACTCTTTTCACAGGCATCATTCCATTGAAACTTGGAGGCTTTATGCGTCAACTTAGTCAAAGGTGCAGAAATAGAAGAAAAACCTTCAACAAACCTTCTATAATAACCTTCCAACCCGAGGAAACTACAAATCTCCGTAGGCGTCGTGGGTCTTGGCCAATTCTTCACAGCCTCAATCTTCTGAGTGTCAACTTTTATGCCTTCACTGGATACAATATGGCTCAAAAATGCCACTGACTTGAGCCAAAACTCACATTTAGAAAACTTCGCATACAACTTACGATCACGAAGAATCTGCAACGCCTGCCTTAAGTGATTAACATGGTCCTCTTCTGATCTAGAGTAGACCAGAATATCATCTATGAAAACTATCACGAACACATCTAGAAACGGCTTAAACAGCCTATTCATCAGATCCATAAAAACTGCGGGTGCATTTGTCAGCCCAAATGACATAACCAGGAATTCATAATGACCATACCGTGTTCGGAAAGCTGTCTTGGGTATATCTTTATCCTTGACCCTCACTTGATGATAGCCTGATCTCAAGTCAATCTTGGAAAAACACTGGGCACCCTGCAACTGGTCAAATAAATCATCAATTCGGGGAAGGGGGGTACTTATTCTTAATAGTCACCTTATTCAATTGCCGATAGTCAATACACATCCTCAGCGAACCATCTTTCTTACGCACAAACAATACTGGTGCTCCCCAAGGGGACATACTAGGCCTGATGAATCCCTTCTCTAGCAAGTCTTTCAGTTGCTCTTTCAATTCTCGCAACTCTGCTGGTGCCATTCTATAAGGAGGAATTGAGATTGGCTGTGTGTCTGGCAACAAATCAATACCAAACTCCACTTCTCGTTCAGGAGGTAAACCTGGTAGTTCTTCAGGAAATTCATTCACAACCGGAACGGTCTGAAAAGTTGGCGGCTCTGCCTCTACATCCCTTACTCTAACCAGATGGTATATGTACCCCTTGGAAATCATTTTTCTTGCCTTAAAGTAAGAAATAAATCTACCTCTCGGCGCGCCAACATTACCCTTCCATTCAAGGACTGCCTCATTTGGGAAATGGAAATATACCTTCTTAGAACAGCAATCTACTGTAGCATAACAAGACGCTAACCAATCCATGCCCATAATAACATCAAAATCTACCATTTCCAACTCAACAAGATCGGCAAAAGTATCACGACCACAAATATTCACAACACAATTTCGATAAACATTCCTAGCTATAAGAGATTCCCCCACTGGCGTTGATACTTCAAATGGCTTGGCTAATAATTCAGGTGTTCTTCCGAACCTTCCTGCAACCAAAGGAGTAGCATACGATAATGTAGAACCAGGATCAATTAAGGCATACACATCAAATGCAAAGATGGACAACGTACCTGTAACCACGTCTGGAGAAGCCTCTAAATTCTGCCGATCTGCTAGGGCATACACACGGTTCTGAGCTCCGCTAGCACTAGCTACTCCTCTATCACCTCTACCGTGACCCATAGGTTGTGCACCCCTACTCAAAGGAGGCACCGAAGATGACGCAACAGCTGATCCGGTAGGTCGTGTTATACTACCTGTGGTCCTGCGTGGGCAATCTCTAGCCATATGCCCCGGCTTACTGCACCAAAAGCAATTATTCGTCCCAAGCCGACATTCGCCAAAGTGAAATTTTCTACAAATGGGGCACGGGTGTCGTGGAGGTCTCAATTGACTCATACTCCCTTGCCCTTGATACCCCACTGTTCGCGAACTCTGATTTTCACTGCTTTGCCCGAACTGATTACCTCTGAACCTTTGAAATTATGGTGGAGCACTAATTGCAGGATAAGAAGATAACGGGCTAGGAAATCTATGAGAGAACGAAGGCCTAAAACCTCCCTGAGATGCCACAAACTGCCCTATAGCTCTGGGCCGCTTAGAATATCCTTTTTCTGATTCCTGGGTTCTTCTTCTTTGCCTCTGCTCTTCCATCTTCTGAGCGAAAGCTTGTATCCTCGCTATATCTATGTCCTTGTTCAAAGTAGCAATGGTACAATCTCTAACCAAGTATGGTTCCAATCTATTCACATAGTGATGAACTCTGTCGTCCATAGTAGCTACCACATTAGAAGCATATCGAGACAAGGAGTTAAATCGAAGACTATACTCTCTTACACTCATATTACCCTGACGAAGATTCAAGAATTGATCTGCACGGGCCTGACGAGTCTCAAATGGAAGATAATGATCAATAAATGCATTTTTGAACTCTCCCCACGTAGTTGGAGGTGCATCAATACCCCTAGATCGTTTCCAATCCTCGTACTACAATATAGCCTCTCCTTTCAGTCTATATGCTGCTAGCTCAACCATCTCTTTACCGGATACATGCATAACATCTAGAACCCTTTGGGTTTGATCGACAAAGTCCTGAGGGTCTTCATTAATATCTGATCCGGTAAAAGTAGGAGGATCCAGTTTCAGAAAATCCTGAGTCCGAAGGCTAGCCGCTCTATCCATACCACTAGAACCCGTGGTAGGAATAGCTTGCCCTTGAACTTGACCGGCAACTATACGCATCAGAAGTTGTACTGCATCCCTCAAATCTCGATCAACAGCATTAATAGACGGCCCTTTCGGAGGAGAAGAAGCGCCTAATATATGCTCAGCTTGAGACTCACTCTGCTCAACTTGTGCCGGTGGTGACTTACTAGTACCTTCTCCGGCCACTGTATCTACTCGCTTCCACTTATTCTTTCTCCTTGTAACCGGCATCGTCACTATAATAAATAAAAAAGAAATAATTGGATTAAGCGATTGATTATGACTTTATCTCTAATATGGGATCTATTGCACGATCTAAGAAATGAAGAGTGGAAACAATCCCTAAATGTCCAATAGTCTCCTGTTTATAGATGTGGTGCACAACACACCGATAAACGAGATTCTACGTAGACACGGCTTTGTAGACTCACTAGGACGAACTTCTCTGATACCACTTCTGTCACACCCCAAATCCCATTGGAGCAGACTGGCACCCGTAGCCGAGGAGGCCCGGGAGAACCCGTTCATAACCTATACTTTCACATTCACATTACTTATGAAAATTAGAAATTTGGGCAGCACTTCGTTGTAAATAGAAGAAAACAGTACCTGTATCAGCCCATCAGACACGCATATATATATATATATAAACAGTAATTGGCCGTCAGAGCCATCACGTCTATCAACCAAACACTCCTATGGCTGTACAATATGTCTACAAAAGCCTCTACATAGATACACAACTGAGTTGGGGTCGGGACGAACTCCCACCCACAAAAGACTTTTATGCAAATACCAAAAGTACATATAGAGACGACTTGGGATGCCCCGAAACAACTGGAGCTCACCACTAACAACAGAACGTCCTAGCTCTTACTGCAGAGGTGTACGACCTGAAGTACCTGTTCCTGCAGGCATGAATGCAGGTCCCCCATGAGGGACGTCAGTACGGAAATATGTACTGAGTATGTAAGGCAGTGAGTATCAAGATGATATACAAAAGGTCAACAGAAACCAGATACGAGTGAATAAACAGTATGAGTAGACCACACTTAAAAGAACTGATGGGATACCTGCACATTACTTGCATATCATTACTTCCCGTAATCCTTATCAATACATAACATATGTCATACAATGGCCAACTGATCAGTGGTACTAATACAATACATCAGGCACCACCCCTGGAATAGCATATATAGATAATCTTTATAATACGATGGCCAACTGATCAGTGGTACTAATACAATACATCAAATCAGCAATTTAAAATATAGACATTCCATTTCATAATTCAATTAATCTTTGAGATTGGTTACTTTGTGGTCACACTTTATGGAACTTGAAACCATGATACCTCAATAGGAAAAACATGTAAATAGGTAATCAATATCATTAAGATGAAGTAGAGAATCATGGATACCTCATTAAACCATTTCAGAGTCAACAATAGTATATGGACGTTTTTGACTAGCCGGACATCTTAAAAGTGAAAACAAGTTCAATAGGTAGTGTCGAAGATCATATGATGTTATTATGTGTCATGTGTCGTAGGACAATGTTGGAAGCTTACTTGAGAGTGCCATGGGTCATTATTCATGCCAAAGAATAGATAGAGTATGTCTTACATACCTTGATATAACCACTTCAATACAAGTGACTTCCCGTACTCTTCGAACACTTATCTACAATAAGTCATTTGTGGCAAACTAGTATTAGCAACCAAACCTTACCATTTAGGTATTAACTTCACCAAATAATGTCTAGGAAGTAATCCTTTAGCTCATCAATAGGAGTACTACATACATCCTCTTATACTCTTATTACATTCACATATCATGCATTTTCATGAAATATCCCTCAACATCACTCTTAGCCTTTATTTCCCTTCTTAATCACCATCCAATACCAACATGATCACTAGGCATACATAACCACTAATATAATGTTATATCACCACAATTAATCCTCCATAATCCAATACAGCAACTTTCATAATTTACTACTAACAATTTATACACAACAATTCATAACTATGTTTCTAGTTATCTTCCAACATCAAGACAATACTCATAATCCTTTATAAATACTTATTCATGGATAAGAATCAAGAATAAACAATATTCATACCTTAACAATGAACTCTTGTATTTAGAATCCTCCTTACATAACCATGGGGTGCTTCTCGAAGCTTTCGAGATGGTGAACACAACTACGGAACCAATTTGAATTTTCTGCGGTTGAATCACAAAATATTTGAGGTTGAAATTGGCTAGGGTTTCACCTCTCTTAATAATTTGGATAATTTCTGGGATAAATGAGGCTAAGTGTAGGTTTTTAAGACCAATTTTCGTCCAAAGGTAATAGAAAATGACCATTGTGCCCTCAAAATTTAAATAAATCCCGAATCTGTCCCCAGTGGACAGTTTTGACAGGCTGAAGTAAATCGATCATAACTCTTTGCTCCGATATCGGATTTGGGTGAAATTGGTATCATTGTAAAGATAATTAAAAGGGCTATCATTTCATATAAATTAGGCCAGCCAGTTCGTCCTGTACAAGGAGTTATGATCGTTTGAAGTTGACCCTAAAAACTGGCAGGCCTCAGTATTTTCCTGCTAATTTACTGTTCACAAAAATTTGTTTTGAGAGGCTGAAGTAAAACGAGTATAACTCCTTACTCAGATGTTGGATTTGAATGAAACCAATTTCATTAGAAATAAGACTCTCGGAGCTTTTCGTCTATATATAGAAGCCCACACAGTTCCGTTTGCACAAGGAGTTATGATCGTCTCAAGTTGGTGTGCCTAGCTGCAGAAATTTTCCTGCAGAATCACTGTTCACAGTCTTCCCGGCCACCGTTTTGAAATTTCGAACGTGCTCGCTTATATGAAATACTCCTCTGTTTTGGGCAAACTTTATATCGTTGGAAAGCTTATTCCAATACCTACTCATACAACTATTGACGGGATACTTCCGAACACCATAAACTTAATTTAACCCATACGCAAGTCTTTAGGACTCCATATAATCGCGATAAGTGTACAAAAAAAATTTACGGGGTGTTACATTAGTGTAGGGACGGCGATACGTAACGCCTGCATTCACTTAGGCAAATCCCACATCGGTAGTGAAGGGGAACGAAGTGTGCCTTATAGGTGCATGGATACCTTCCACGTATGTGACGCGTTTTAAAACCGTGAGGGGCCGAGGCTCCAAAGCGGACAATTTCGCATGCGCCGGTGGCCTGGGCTGTTACAGTTGGTATCAGAGCCAGCGCCGGTGCCGGTGGTGGGGTAAACCTCAGCGAGGACGCTGAGTCCCTACGGGGGGTGAGTGTAGGGACGACGATACATAACGCCTGCATTCACTTAGGAAAATCCCACATCGGTAGTGAAGGGGAACGAAGTGTGCCTTATAGGTGCATGGATACCTTCCACATATGTGACGCGTTTTAAAACCGTGAGGGGCCGAGGCTCCAAAGCGGACAATTTCGCATGCGCCGGTGGCCTGGGCTGTTACACTTGGTATCAGAGCCTAGTTTTTTAAGGTGTCCTAGGGAGTCTGACAAGCCGCGTTAAGTAAAGTCTTAATCATTGGTGTGTAGCGCGCCACATCTATGAGCAAGAGGCTACAAGACATTTTAGGAAAAAGTGTGATTCTTTCTTTCAGAAGTCTATCGTGATTAAAGTGTTTCTCTCTTCTATTGATTCGTGCTCTTCTCTTTTAGAAATATGCTTCCATATCGAGCGAGAAGAAATAATAATGGTCAGCAACCTCAACCCGCTGACCTATAGAATGAAAAGGTGTCTCATGCTGAATTTTGGGCAGCCTTTCAGGCGCTGGCCCATGCTGTTACTACAAATGTTTAGGCCAACCCGACCCCAGCTCCACAACAGCAAGGAGGTGATTAGCTGCTGCTAGGATCCGTGACTTCATGCAGTTGAATTTGCCAAAATTCTATGGGTCCAAGTCTGATGAGGATCCACAATTATTTTTAGAGGAGATGCGGAAGATTACTCAGGTGAGCATGTATCTGAGGAACATAGTGTGGAGTTGGCTGCGTATAGGTTAAAAGACCTTGCTTATAACTGTGTTGTTGCTTGGAGGAAAGGTAGAGGTGAGGGAGTTGTCCCTACAACTTGGCAAGAGTTCCAGGATGTATTCCTGGATAAGTGTTTCCCTTTGGAGATAAGAGAGGAGAAGGTGGAAGAGTTTATGAACTTGCGACAGGGCTCTATGACAATTAGGGAGTACTTTCTAAAGTTCAATTAGTTTGCCAAGTATGCTCCTAACTTAGTGTCTGATAATCGGGCTAGTATGAGTAAGTTTGTGACTGGAGTATCTAGTTATGTGGTTAAGGAGTGTAGGTCTGCTATGCTGAATAGAGAGATAAATCTTTCTAGGCTGATCACTCATGCCCAACAGATTGAGGCAGACAAGATTAAGGAGAGAGATAGAATGATAGGGAATAAGAGAGCTAGGTCGGAGCAGCATGGATAGGTTCAGACTAGATTGTAGGGAGGGAGTCGTCCTCAGTATCAGGATCGTTCGTCTAAGCCAGCACCGTCATCTGCTAGTGCTCCCGTGCCTAGAGGCAGGCAGGAGCAAGGTAGTAGGTCATATGAATACAGGTCCCAGTATAGTGCTGGCAGTAAGTCAAATCCTCCCCTGTGTCCTAAGTGTGGTAGGGCTCATTTGGGTGAGTGTTGGGGTGAGAAGAGAGGTTGTTTCCGATGTGGTGACATGGGTTACAGAGTTAGAGATTGTCCACAGGCTGGATAAGGGCGTCGTGACTATTGCCTTGAGACCCAGACTCAGACTGTTAGTGCTCTAGTTCCAGCGAATCACCCAGCCTCAACTTAGGGCGCCTCTTCTAGTAATGCTGGCGGGCAGCACCAGAGTAGATTCTATGCTTTACCATCTCGCCAGGAATAGGAGGACTCTTCTGATGTTGTTACTGGTATGCTTCGTATATTTTAGTTTGATGTGTATGCTTTGTTGGATCCTGGATCCAGTTTCTCATATGTTACACGTTTGATTACTGTGAATTTTGAAATGAGTCTTGAGATTATTCATGAGCCTATCCTAGTTTCTACCCCAGTGGGTGATTCGATTATTGCCCAGAAAGTGTATAAAAAGTGTCCTGTTACCATTCTTCGTAGAGTTTTATTGGCTGATCTGATTGAGTTAGACATGGTAGATTTTGATGTGATTCTGGGTATGGACTAGCTTTTTTCTTCTTATGCCTCTATTGATTGTCGGACCCGAGTAGTCAAGTTTTAGTTTCCAGGTGCATCCGTGTTTGAGTAGTCTGGGAATTATGTGTCACCCAAGAGTCATTTTATCTCATACCTCAAAACTAGAAAGCTTATTTCCAAGGGGTATATTTACCATTTGGTTAGAGTCAAAGACACTAAGTCAGAGACTCCAACTCTCCAATCTATTAATGTCGTCAATGAGTTTTCTGATGTCTTTCCGGATGATCTCCCAGGGATACCTCCTAATAGAGAGATAGAGTTTGGGATTATTCTTCTTCCCGATACTCAGCCCATTTCTATTCCACCTTACCATATGGCCCCTGCAGAACTTAAGGAGTTGAAATAGCAACTCAAAGATCCACTAGATAAGGGTTTCATATGGCCTAATGTTTCTCCTTGGGGAGCTCCTGTGTTGTTTGTGAGAAAGAAAGTGGCTCTTTGCATATGTGCATTGATTACCGCCAACTGAATAAAGTCACCATAAAAAATAAGTACCCTTCTTCCGAGAATAGATGATTTGTTTGACCAATTTCAAGGTGCAAGTTATTTCTCAAAGATAGACCTTCATTTCATCTATCATCAACTCAAAGTTAGGGAGTGTGACATCCCGTAAACTACTTTCCAAACTTGTTATGGCTATTTTGAGTTTTTTGTTATGTCTTTTGGGTTAAATAATGCCCCAGCAGCTTTCATGGACCTCATGAATCGAGTGTTCAGACCATATCTGGATATGTTTGTCATAGTGTTCATCGATGATATACTGGTGTACTCCCGTAGTGAGGATGAACATTCTGATCATCTCTGAACTATCTTGCAAACCCGTAGAGATCACAAGTTGTTTGCCAAGTTCAATAAGTGTGAGTTTTGGCTAAGGTCAGTTGCTTTTCTGAGTCATATCATTTCTTCCGAGGGTATTAGAGTTAATCCCAAAAAGATCAAAGCTGTTAGAAATTGGCCTAGACCTATTTCTTCTACTGATATCCAAAGTTTTTTAAGTTTAGCTGTCTATTATCGTCATTTTTTTGAGGGTTTCTCCTCTATAGCGTCTCCTATGACTCGGTTGACCCAAAAGAAAGTAAAGTTCTTGTGGTCCGAATCTTGTGAGAAGAGTTTTCAGGAGTTGAAGACTCGACTCACTTTAGCCCCTGTTTTGACTTTGCCTGATGGTGTTGATGGTTTTATGGTGTACTGTGATGCTTCGAGAGTTGGGTTGGGTTGCGTATTGATGCAAAAAGGTAAGGTGATAGCTTATGCTTCTAGACAGTTGAAACCCCATGAGAAAAATTACCCCACCCATGACCTTGAGTTGGCTGTTGTTGTGTTTGCTTTGGAAATCTGGAGACACTATTTGTATGGTGTCCATGTTGATGTTTTCACTGATCATAAGAGTTTGCAGTATGTGTTTACCCAGAGAGAATTGAATCTTAGGCAGAGACGATGGTTAGAATTGTTAAAGAACTATTATATGAGTGTGTTGTACCATCCGAGCAAGGCCAATCTTATGGAGGATGCCCTAAGTAGAGTGTCCATGGGTAGTGTTTTGTATGTGGTAGAAGGCAAGAAAGAGTTGGCTCATGATGTACATCGTTTGGCTATATTAGGGGTTAGATTGTTTGACTCTGCTGAAGGTAGTATAGGGGTTCAGAGTAGTTCTGAATCCTCCTTGGTTTCAAAAGTGAAGGAAAAGCAATACTTAGATGCTAGTTTGGTCAGACTGAAGGAGTCAGTCAAGGACCAAAAAGTAAAGGTTTTCTCCCAAGGGGGAGATAGCGTGTTGAGATTGCAGGGTAGATTGTGTGTCCCGAATGTTGATGATATGAGATAGAGGATTATGTCTGAAGCACACGGGGCACGATATTCTATTCATCCTGGTTCCACCAAGATGTACCAAGACTTGTGGGAAATCTATTGGTGGAGTGACATGAAGAAAGATATAACAACATTTGTAGCTAAGTGTGCAACATGCCAACAGGTTAAGGTTGAACACCGAAGACCTGGTGGTATGATGCAAGAGTTTAGTATTCCCACTTGGAAGTGGGAATAGATAAATATGGACTTCGTGATTGGTTTACCTCCTTCCCGACGCCATCATGATTCCATTTGGGTTGTGGTTGATAGGTTGACTAAGTCTGCTCATTTCTTGCCTGTTTATACTTCATATACTGCTGAGGATTATGCTAGATTGTATATCCGAGAGCAAGTCAGACTGCATGGAGTTCCCTTGTCTATCATTTCAGATAGAGGTACTCAGTTTACTTCACAATTTTGGAAAGCATTTCAGAAGGGCTACTTTTCATCCGTAGACCGATGGTCAGGCTAAGCGGACCATCCAGGCCTTAGAGGATATGTTGAGAGCTTGTGCACTTGACTTTAAGGGAAGTTGGGATGATCACTTACCGTTGATAGAGTTTGCTTACAATAACAGTTTTCACTCTAGTATTGGCATGGCTCCATTTGAAGCCTTATATAGGAGGAAGTGTAGATCACCCATAGGTTGGTTTGATGAGGGTGAAGCGGTTATGAGTGGTCCTTATTAGGTATTTGAGGCTATGGAAAAAGTTATGTTGATTAGGGAAAGGTTGAAAACTGCGCAGAGTTGTCAGAAGTCATATGCGGATGTTAGAAGGAGAGACCTTGAGTTTGAAGTTGGTGACCTAGTGTATCTGAAAATTTCACCCATGAAGGGGGTGAAGAGATTCAGAAAGAAGGGGAAGCTTAGTCCCTGTTATGTTGGTCCTTAAAAAATTCTTAGCCGTGTTGGTAAGGTAGCTTATGAGGTCAAGTTGCCTTCCGAGTTGTCCTCTGTTCATCCAATATTCCATGTCTCCATGCTTAGAAAGCATATTAGCAATGCTGTGGTAGTGGATTCCTCTGTGAGTGCTGACATTCAAGAAAATCTTTCTTTTGATGAGATTCCTGTTGAGATTCTTGATTTCAGTGTCCAAAGACTAAGGAACAAGTTCCCTTGGTCAAGGTGTTGTGGCGAAACCAATCTGTTTAGGGTGCAACTTGGGAAGCTGAGGCGGATATACAATCCAAGTACCCGCACCTATTTTCTTCGACTCCGATCAAGCCGAAGGTACCGTTATTTCCTAAATCATGCACTTTTGATAAAAGTTGCAGCAGTTCAGCTGCCATTTATTATGTGTTCAGCTGTAGTTTCTTGAATTTATTCATTCTATGTTGCATTCGGAGTGAGAAACGATGTGGTGATGAATCTTACGAATGGTTTCAGCTGTATACTCTATTCCCTATCTAATCTTGACATGTATAGATTCATTCGAGGACGAATATTTCCAAGGGGGGATGATGTAATACCTCAGGAAATTTTTCATTGAAATTTTGTGCGTAAACGTGTTGGGTTCTATCTTCTAGAATGAATTATAAATTTTTCGTGTGGAATGTCTTAGATTATGACCCACCATTACGTAGAGTATTGAATAATCTTTCCAACGATATGTGTATCATCCAAAACGGACACCCGAGCGACGAGTTATGTACATTCCGATCGAACCGTGAATAGTAGTGAATAGTAAAACGTGTAGGAAAAAGTACTGAGGCCTGGCGTATTTTCTCTCCAACTTTAAACGATCATAACTCCTTGTACATAATGATCTGGGTGATCTACTATATATCAACGAAAAGCTCTGAGAGTCCTATTTCCAATGAAATTGGTTTCATCCAATTTGTTTATCGGAGCAAAAAGTTATGGTCAATATACTTCAGCCTATCAAAAGCAAATTTTTGAGTCAAATTCAAACGATCATAAATCCTTGTACACAATGATCTGGGTGATATAATATATATCAATGAAAATATATGAGAGTCCTCTTTATAATTAAATTGGTTTCATCCAATTTGGATATCGGAGTAAAACATTATGGTTGATCTACTTCAGACTATCAAAACAGTCCACCAAAGAACACATTGGAGGATTATTTGATTTTTAGGGGCGTTTTGGTCATTCCTCCTCACCCAAAATCCATCAAAACCCTATATTAAATCCTATTAGAAGCATTATAGGTTATATTTCATCAAATTCCCTCAAAAAGAAAACCCTAAGCTCCTACATCCAACTTCAAGAACCTCCAAAGTTCACCATTAATTCTGCAAATTTATTAAAAATTCCAAGTTCCTAGTTCAAGAACTCCAAGAACCATCATTTAAAGGCACGATTAATATCTCAAAAACAAGTATCGATCTAAAGTTCATCATTCAAGGTATGTGGGGTTTTTCAACAAGAACTCTCTTTCGTTCTTGTGACCAAAAGTAATTTTCTTTACAAAGGCATGATTTTTATTTGATTTTTACGAATTTGAAGCATGAACCCATATCTTATGATGATTATTATGAAATCTTGATGTTAATGATTTTGAAAGATGAATTTACATGTGTGGAGATATAAAGCATGAATCTTGAACGATATTTATCATGATTCTGATATTTGGGTCATGAATCCCCATTGGAAATTGTGTTTTTTTAGAAAGTGTGTGTTATAAGCATGTTGATATTGAATATTTGAGATATTTTGAATGATTTGACCTTTTAGTCTTAATGGAGTTGTTTTGAACTCGAGTATGAAAGAAATCCACAACGTGGTTGATTTTGATAGATGGGAAGCATGATGTCTCCCGATGTATATTTATATATTACTGAAATTATTTTGTTGTGGATTGTCTTTGAAATGATCTGAGATATGTCCGAGAGAAATCTTTAGCATCGAGTGGGAGGTATAAAGCAACCTTACTTCCCTAGAACTACGTGCCCCCGTAGGAGTGAGCCTGAGGCTGATTTATATAGTGATCACTAGTTTGTGTGGATTTGATATCGATAGTCCTACTCCGATGGAAAGGATAGGACGGATCTCCCCAACGTGGGTTGTACGTTGGACTCCATGTAGCTCATATGGTTTATGTCGGTTCTAGGATCTCCCAGTGTGTGTGTGTTTCCTTGTGTCTATGGTGAATGGTGAATTGATTTGAAAGTGGAATTGTGAAAGTTATTCTTTCGAAAGATTTAAATGATATTTACATTATGAGAATTGATATTCTTGATGAACTGAAAGTGATTGACAAATTATATGTGACTCACATGTGCTATTGTACTTATTTCATCCTTTCATGATTATGATAATTTTCTTCGGACTATGTGAGTCTTTCATACATCCTGCATATTTCTTATAAATATTTATGATGACGATGTTTATACAACTGCATACACCCCCAAATACTCGGTTCCTTCCCATGGTACTGGCCCACATCTTCGGATGTGGGCTGCATTTTCTCGGAATGTAGGTTCAGGTGCTCAGTTTCAGGTTCGACAGTGATTCTTCGGGCAGGCTGTTCTACATCCTCTGTTGTGGTGAGTCCTCATATTCCGAGGACGTGATGTCTGATGTTGGTTTCACGGAATCGTTTACATTTGATAACCTAGTATGAGTCAGTTGGGGCATGTCTCAATGGCTCGCTGGTTTTATTGATTTTCTTAAAGGCTTGTCAGACTGGTATAAATGTTGGAGTTGACTAATAAGTAATATTTTGTTATCTTTCTGAAATTCTTTTATTCTTGAACGATGATTACTCTGTTGATATTTGAGGGTTATTTATGGAAACCCCGTTGATTTATGTTAAACTGAATGAAAATGGATCAAAGGGTTAGCTTGGGGCTACTCGTAGCCTCAAGCACCGTGTGACGCTCCAGGACCCATTTTTTGGGGCGTTACACCACGTATTTGATACATGTGATGGTTAGTGGAAATTTATGTGTGTATGTTCTTGGGATAGCGCGTGGGAGTTATATTGAAAATGTTTTAGAGACTATGTGAAGTATGTATTTACGGGTGTTTTCCTTGAAGTTCATATGTGGTTATAAAGATAGGCTTGAATGACATGTTAGGATTTAAGTGGAGTAACGTAATATGTGCTAGTAAATCCATAGTAGGTGTTCAGAGTTAGTCGTCATTGAAGTGGTAAGGCACGTTATGTTTAGGCTGTGATCTCTAAAAAGATATAGAAGACTGAATCATATAGTTTAGACAAGTATCATTGTGCGGCATGTTGTATTTTGTAGTTTGGAGTTAGGCTTGATCATGGTGAGAGGATTTAAGTCACTTTAGACATTAGTAGAAAGATTTATCAATACCCATATGAGAATTTTAAGTTGAATCGATTGAGCATGGTATTTATGGGGAATAGTATAGTTAAGGGAGTATTCGGGAAGTGTGCAAAGCTGGAAAGTAAGAAGTTGCATTGCCTAAGGCCTGGTAATTCTACTGAGGGACAGATTTGACTTTAATTATTCCTTAGGGGTATTTTGGTCATCCTTCACCCCTATATATACCACCAACACGGGATTTAATCCCTCAAACACCAAAATACACTTTTATTCATCAAAATTGCTCAAGAACACTCCTTAGGGTTTCAAAATAAAAACCAAAATAATTCAATATTCGATCTTAGGTTTTCGAAGATAATTACATATTTGGAATCACAAATCCACGAGCTTCAAGAAACATCTATTATCCTTGGAAATAGAGGTACGCGGGGTTTTTTCTAAATTCTCATGGGCATAAAAAAATCATGTTTTAGAATGGGGTTTTAAATTATGTATATATATTTATGTATAAGATGTTTTAACATCATTGTTTTGGTTTTTTGACCATCTCCAAAGCGATTTGACAGTTTATATACATATATGAATGAATGTGTTTCAATTTTGAATACATGAACTTGCTAAAGACATTTGACCACCAGGTGTTTGATGAAATTTCTTCATGAATTGAACTTTAAGTTTCGGAATATGAAATCCTTTACATCAGTTACATGTTTTGGTGGTCTAAACTATGTTTTGAATGAAAGCTCTTGCTTAATACATTATGGCTCAGAAAAATCATGACTTGCAATGTCTTGGTATGACGATACCAATTCAGACTAACGCCATATCAGACTCAGACTAACAGACATTTCAGACTTTTATGATTTTAGACATTCAGAATGTTGCATGTACAGAAAAGGTTAAAAATGGGCATACAGAGATGTTAGGTGGTTCCCCGAAGAGGTCTTGAGTTCAAGCGACTCATTGCCTAAAATCGTGGTTTGCCGACCCGGGTATACTATTATGCGCTGACTTAAATGTCCTGTGGCGTATCAGACTCAGACACTCCAAACCTTGCGGCACACTTGGGTTGGGGGCTTCCCCGCCGAGTCAATGGAGGATTCCATACAGCCCGTGGAATATCAGAATTGTAGGGGAATACCACCTAACTCAGAACTAAAACACGGATCTTGATTTGACATGATCAGGCAGGTTACATGTTTTCAGAAAGGGCCCATGTATTTTTCGGAAACAGTTTTATACATGATGTCTTGATGAAAAATTGCTTTCACTTAATATATATATATATATATATATATATATATATATATATATATATATGTATGTATGTTCCATTATACTATTTTTGGATTGCTTCGCGTGCCAGTACTTTTGTGATGACCCCCCTCTTCCAGGTCCTGAGGCACAGTCTAGGGGTCCAGCTACTCAGTAGACATTCTCGGATTTGCAGACTTGATCTCGCAGTGGTGAGCCTTCTATTATTCGGAAGGCCTAATTATGTCAAACATTATCTTATTTATTATGTTTTTGGTTTACTGGGGGCCTTGTCCCAGTTTCTTTTCAGACAGATGTTTGTGTTCTTAGTAGAGATTTCGCAGACTGATGTCAGATAGTATTATTCAGAAATGGTGCAGAACTTGACCATGTATTCCGTACTTAGTCTCTATAAATATATATATGAACAGTAATTGGCCGTCAGAGCCATCACGTCTATCAACCAAACACTCCTATGGCTGTACAATATGTCTACAAAAGCCTCTACATAGTTACACAACTGAGTTGGGGTCGGGACGAACTCCCGCCCACAAAAGACTTTTATACAAATACCAAAGGTACATATAGAGACGACTTGGGATGCCCCGAAACAACTGGAGCTCACCACTAACAATAGAATGTCCTGGCTCTTACTGCGGAGGTGTACGACCTGAAGTACCTGTTCCTGCAGGCATGAATGCAGGTCCCCCGTGAGGGACGTCAGTACAGAAATATGTACTGAGTATGTAAGGCAGGGAGTATCAACATGAGATACAAAAGATCAACAGAACCCAGATACCAGTGAATAAACAGTATGAGTAGACCACACTTAAAAGAACTGATGGGATACCTGCACATTACTTTCATATCATTACTTCCCGTAATCCTTATCAATACATAACATATGTCATACAATGGTCAACTGATCAGTGGTACTAATACAATACATCAGGGACCACCCCTGGAATAGCATATATATACATAATCTTTATAATACAATGGCCAACTGATCAGTGGTACTAATACAATACATCAGGGACCACCCCTGGAATAGCATATATATACATAATCTTTATAATACAATGGCCAACTGATCAGTGGTACTAATATAATACATCATATCATCAATTTAAAATATAGACATTCCATTTTTTAGCATATATATATATATAATCTTTATAATACAATGGCCAACTGATCAGTGGTACTAATATAATACATCATATCATCAATTTAAAATATAGACATTCCATTTCTTAATTCAATTAATCTTTGAGATTGGTTACTTTGCGGTCACACTTTATGGAACTTGAAACCATGATACTTCAATAGGAAAAACATGTAAATAGGTAATCAATATCATGAAAATGGAGTAGAGAATCATGGATACCTCATTAAACCATTTCGGAGTCAACAATAGTATATCGATATTTTTTTTTGACTAGCCGGACATCTTAAAAGTGAAAACAAGTTCAATTGGTAGTGTCGAAGATCATATGATGTTATTATGTGTCATGTGTCGTAGGACAATGTTGGAAGCCTACTTGAGAGTGCCATGGGTCATTATTCATGCCAAAGAGTAGATAGAGTATGTCTTACATACCTTGATATAACCACTTCAATACAAGTGACTTCCCGTACTCTTCGAACACTTATCTACAATAAGTCATTTGTGGCAAACTAGCATTAGCAACCAAACCTTACCATTTAGGTATTAACTTCACCAATTAACGTCTAGGAAGTAATCCTTTAGCTCATCAATAAGAGTACTACATACATCCTCTTATACTCTTATTACATTCACATATCATGAATTTTCATGAAATATCCCTCAACATCACTCTTAGCCTTTATTTCCCTTTTTAAAACCATCCAATACCAACATGATCACTAGGCATACATAACCACTAATATAATGATATATCACCACAATTCATCCTTCATAATCCAATACAGTAACTTCCATAATTTACTACTAACAATTTATACACAACAATTCATAACTATGTTTCTAGTTATCTTCCAACATCAAGACAATACTCATAATCCTTTATCAATACTTATTCATGGATAAGAATCAAGAATAAACAATATTCATACCTTAACAATGGACTCTTGTATTTAGAATCCTCCTTACATAACCATGGGGTGCTTCTCGAAGCTTTCGAGATGGTGAACACAACTACGGAACCAATTTGAATTTTCTACGGTTGAATCTTGAGTTATTTGGGATTTTGTTTGAAACCCTAAAGGGTATTCTTGAGAGAAAATTAGAGAAAAGGGGTATATTTTGCTGAATTTGGAGCTGAATCAAATGTTATAGACGAATTAGGGGTGAGGTGAAATGACTAAAATGCCCCTAAGAAAACAAGAAAAGTCGAAACTATCCCTCAGTTGACAAACTGACAGGCTGAAGTAAAACGGATATAACTCCTTACTTAGATGTTGTATTTGGATGAAACCAGTTTCATTGGAATGAAGACTCAAAGATCTTTCGTTTGATATATTATAGCTCACACAGTTCATTATATACAGGGAGTTATGATCGTTTGAAGTTGACCCTGAAATGCTGAAAAAAAAAACTGGGCAACAGGCTTTGCGTTTTGCTACTGTTTTGAAATCCAAACGCAGCCTTATGCATTCCGAAAAATTCCAAAACTTATCCGAGATGTACTATGAGATTGCCCGATCGTAACGCAACTTGAAAATCTAAAAATGAAGGTCGGGAAGGTCGAGAAGTTGTATCCCGAAGGTTGCCAGCTAAAATGACTCGAAGTTACACTTAGAAAATTTTTTCAAGTTTTTAAGTCTAAGAGCACTCTATTAAAGGCTAATCCATGCACGACTTTTACGGGGTGTTACATTATCTCCCCCTTGGGATCATTCGTCCCCGAATGATGGATTGGAAATGTTGAATCCTTAAAGGTATGGAATAACCCAGGCATGACATGCCTTCTAATAAAGAATACACTGATCTGAAACATGACCATATGGATATAACTACTGATATTCTGAATTCTTATATCGGACATGCATATCTGATGCATGGAATACACGACTGGAGCCACTCATAAACTGAGTTCTCATAATGAACATGCAAACCTAATGTATGGATTTGTTATTGAGTTGATCTCATGAACGTAGAACTGAATACATAGATAAGATGAACTTTTTCTATGGAACGTGCATTTCTAATGCAGGCATATCTGACTGAGCTGACACAAGAACGTATGACTGAATACGCAATATCAATTGATGCGAATCTTGTAATAAGAATCTATGCACGCAACCAAATGGGGTATCTCCCCCTTGGGATCCTATATCCCTCTATGAGTGTTCAATTCACTAAGATACTTGGAAAATGGAGGAAATGCACACGGCACCTACGATTTTGATTCATAACTGAACCTCTGGAATCTGAATCTAGTACATGACGCATGAAATGAATTATACTCGCAACTACTAGTATACTCAATCTTGGAATAGTAACATATCTAAGAATTCGGGTAGCATGACTAATTGAAAAAAACAAGCAAACAAATCATGAGAATTTGACATTCTGACTATTGAACTGATTTGCTGGCTGAACAGACCGAACTACACAGGAAACTTATACCCAATCTGGAGTATCTTATCAACACTCTTCGTAGAAAAAAATAAATTCTAGTAGCATTAGGCAGCAAAAGATCTTGGGCATGAGTCACACAAGACATCCGACTATAGGATCCCAACATTGACATTACTCTGCAGCCTGGAATATAGACATATAACTCATAAATCATGATAGAATTGTCAGTCCTTAGTCAATGCGATTTCTTACTTCCAAGATCAGAACACTCCACGAATACTCCCTTAACTGTACTATTTCCCTTAGATACCACATTTATTCGATTCAACTTATAATTCTCATATGGGCATTGATAGCTCTTTCTACAATGTCTATAGTAGCTTAAATCCTTTCACTGCGATCAAGGCTAACTCCAAGTCCCAAAAATACAACATGTCATACCATGATACTAGTCTAAACAATATGATTCAATCTTCTATATCCTTTTAAAGTTTACACCCTAAGCATATCATGCCTTCCTACATTAATGACTTAACTCTGAACTCTTACTATAGATTCACTAGCGCATATTGCGTCCCTTTACTAAAATCCCAACATTTCGTTCAAGCCAATCTTTATAACCTCATATGAACTTCAACCCAAACACCCATGAAGAAACACTTCACATATTCTCTAAACCACTATTAATATAACTCCCACGCGCTACCCCAAGAACATACACATACAAATTTCCACTAAAACTCACATATATCAAAAACTTGGCCCCAGATCTTACTTCACACTTATGGTCTTATTTAAAACAAGCATACTATAAAGCGTGAGTACATGAGTCATGAGCTACATGAACTCAATTTGGAGTTCATAACTTATGGAATGGGATTTCCGACTACTGAATGAACTGAAACTTCTCATTTTAGAACTTGAAGAGTACATGATTCTCTATCATAAGCATGAACATCAATTTTGATCATTGGACTGAAACGTAAGGCATGAGTAGATATTGGGATAACCGAAAAAAAAAATATACTGAGATAAGAATGGGTTGTCTCACCCTCACTTTCTGACGTTCTATATCATCATGACATCACGACTAGAATCTGAAGGCCTGACTTGGTTATTCGCTCTATCATCTCCCCCTTAGCTTCAAACCATGATATTAAGTTTGGGAGATCCCTTACTAGACTTTAAACTTGTAACACCCCGTAAATTTTTTTCGTACACTTATCGCGATTATATGGAATCCTAAAGACTTGCGTATGGGTTAAATTAAGTTTATGGTGTTCGGAAGTATCCCGTCAATAGTTGTATGAGTAGGTATTGGAATAAGCTTTCCAACGATATAAAGTTTGCCCAAAACAGAGGAGTATTTCATATAAGCGAGCACGTTCGAAATTTCAAAACGGTGGCCGGGAAGCCTGTGAACAGTGATTCTGCAGGAAAATTTCTGCAGCTAGGAACACCAACTTGAGACTATCATAACTCCTTGTGCAAATGGAACTGTGTGGGCTGCTATATATAGACGAAAATCTCCGAGAGTCTTCTTTCTAATGAAATTGGTTTCATTCAAATCCAACATCTGAGTAAGGAGTTATACTCGTTTTACTTCAGCCTCTCAAAACAGATTTTTGTGAACACTAAATTAGCAGGAAAATACTGAGGCCTGCCAGTTTTTGGGTCAACTTTGAACGATCATAACTTCCTCAATATAATGAACTGGGTGAGCTACCATATATCAAAAGAAAGATCTTTGAGTCGTATTTCTAATGCAATTAGTTTCATCCAAATCCAACATCTGCGTAAGGAGTGATACGCATTTTACTTCAGCCTCTCAAAACAGATTTTTAGGGTCAACTTCAAACGATCATAACTCCTTGTACAGGACGTACTGGGTGGCCTAATTTATATGAAACGATAGGCCTTTTAATTATCTTTACAATGATACCAAGTTCACCCAAATCCGATATCGGAGCAAAGAGTTATGATCGATTTACTTCAGCCTGTCAAAACTGTCCACTGGGGACAGATTCGGGATTTATTTAAATTTTGAGGGCACAATGGTCATTTTCTATTCTATTACCTTTGGACGAAAATTGGTCTTAAAAACCTGCACTTAGCCTCATTTATCCCAGAAATTATCCAAATTATTAAGAGAGGTGAAACCCTAGCCAATTTCAACCTCAAATATTTTGTGATTCAACCGCAAAAAATTCAAATTGGTTCCGTAGTTGTGTTCACCATCTCGAAAGCTTCGAGAAGCACCCCATGGTTATGTAAGGAGGATTCTAAATACAAGAGTTCATTGTTAAGGTATGAATATTGTTTATTCTTGATTCTTATCCATGAATAAGTATTTATAAAGGATTATGAGTATTGTCTTGATGTTGGAAGATAACTAGAAACATAGTTATGAATTGTTGTGTATAAATTGTTAGTAGTAAATTATGAAAGTTGTTGTATTGGATTATGGAGGATTAATTGTGGTGATATAACATTATATTAGTGGTTATGTATGCCTAGTGATCATGTTGGTATTGGATGGTGATTAAGAAGGGAAATAAAGGCTAAGAGTGATGTTGAGGGATATTTCATGAAAATGCATGATATGTGAATGTAATAAGAGTATAAGAGGATGTATGTAGTACTCCTATTGATGAGCTAAAGGATTACTTCCTAGACATTATTTGGTGAAGTTAATACCTAAATGGTAAGGTTTGGTTGCTAATACTAGTTTGCCACAAATGACTTATTGTAGATAAGTGTTCGAAGAGTACGGGAAGTCACTTGTATTGAAGTGGTTATATCAAGGTATGTAAGACATACTCTATCTATTCTTTGGCATGAATAATGACCCATGGCACTCTCAAGTAAGCTTCCAACATTGTCCTACGACACATGACACATAATAACATCATATGATCTTCGACACTACCTATTGAACTTGTTTTCACTTTTAAGATGTCCGGC
Organism: Capsicum baccatum var. pendulum; assembly: GCA_030864225.1. Taxonomy (NCBI): domain Eukaryota; kingdom Viridiplantae; phylum Streptophyta; class Magnoliopsida; order Solanales; family Solanaceae; genus Capsicum; species Capsicum baccatum. Next base: position 17,359,756 of record CM061555.1, read on the forward strand.
TAGTCAAAAACGTCCATATACTATTGTTGACTCCGAAATGGTTTAATGAGGTATCCATGATTCTCTACTTCATCTTAATGATATTGATTACCTATTTACATGTTTTTCCTATTGAGGTATCATGGTTTCAAGTTCCATAAAGTGTGACCACAAAGTAACCAATCTCAAAGATTAATTGAATTATGAAATGGAATGTCTATATTTTAAATTGCTGATTTGATGTATTGTATTAGTACCACTGATCAGTTGGCCATCGTATTATAAAGATTATCTATATATGCTATTCCAGGGGTGGTCCCTGATGTATTGTATTAGTACCACTGATCAGTTGGCCATTGTATGACATATGTTATGTATTGATAAGGATTACGGGAAGTAATGATATGCAAGTAATGTGCAGGTATCCCATCAGTTCTTTTAAGTGTGGTCTACTCATACTGTTTATTCACTCGTATCTGGTTTCTGTTGACCTTTTGTATATCATCTTGATACTCACTGCCTTACATACTCAGTACATATTTCCGTACTGACGTCCCTCACGGGGGACCTGCATTCATGCCTGCAGGAACAGGTACTTCAGGTCGTACACCTCCGCAGTAAGAGCCAGGACGTTCTGTTGTTAGTGGTGAGCTCCAGTTGTTTCGGGGCATCCCAAGTCGTCTCTATATGTACTTTTGGTATTTGCATAAAAGTCTTTTGTGGGCGGGAGTTTGTCCAGACCCCAACTCAGTTGTGTATCTATGTAGAGGCTTTTGTAGACATATTGTACAGCCATAGGAGTGTTTGGTTGATAGACGTGATGGCTCTGACGGCCAATTACTGTTTATATATATATATATATGCGTGTCTGCTGGGCTGATACAGGTACTGTTTTCTTCTATTTACAACGAAGTGCTGCCCAAATTTCTAATTTTCATAAGCAATGTGAATGTGAAAGTATAGGTTATGAACGGGTTCTCCCGGGCCTCCTCGGCTATGGGTGCCAGTCTGCTCCAATGGGATTTGGGGTGTGACAAAACTGAACTACACTCACTGCACTCTGGGGTCTGAAAAACTACTATACACACATATCATGGCACTTAACCCAAATGACCACACCTGAAAGTGGAAGACACACTGTTAATACTACCTTCTGAGATACACTTTATCATTCTATAGACCCAGCAGTCATCATATAATACTTGCACACTTACTAACTTCGGGTCATCATGAGTATCCCCATAGTCGGAGTGCACACCGTCTAGTGCTTTAACTCTTATTTCTATTAGTTCAACCTTCAAAAACTCAAACTTAGAATCTAGCACTCAACATGGATGTCACCAAGCCTTCAATGAATCATACTACTTCCGATATAGTCTATCAATATCGTGACTCCAAACTTACATCTCTCTACTATGAGAATCAAGATCATATAAAAAGGCTCAACACTATCAATCAAAACTCCTTAACTTGACTATTTAGAACACCATATACCATCTAACTAGTCTTCCTCCACCTAGCAAATCAACGGTACCACTCGTCCCACAAAACGTGTAATAGTCTTAGAAAATACCGCAACCTCAGATCACCTTGGGCATACTTCTGCATTATATATGCAACATCATACTTCACTACGAATCAAATAAACTTAGGCTCTTGCATACACCATTCAAGCCTATTAGATTACTTCCATAAAACTAGTATCATCAACCAAGAAATCATCACATCCACCTTCATGGACATCAATTGTTCAAACTTAATGTCTAGTGCTTAACATGATTTACCACCCAACCTTATACATAATTCTTACAAAACATACATCATAATCTTAAGTCACTATTTTTACAACCACATTGTGACAACCACATTGTGACGCTCAACGTCACAACCCATTAAACTCCTCACGTTTTCGGCATGTTTCGGACTATTCGGGCGCATTTTCGAGCTTGGCGGGGCTTCGATAAATGCTCCGCATTGCTGCCAACGTTCCAGCACCTTCTAGATGGTCAAAATAGTCTGGCAGCACATTTATTAGACTTTAGGAAGTTCACACGGGCTGGTATGAAACTGCAAATTTTCCACTTTAAAAGGTCCACAAAGGTTGGCAATCATGTGCAGAAATTTCAGCATGCATGTGCAGGATTTTCAGATTTTCAGCTTGCAGTTGATAATTGTATAGCTTGCATTTTTGTACCTTGTTGACTTAGGGACTTTTAGGTACTATAAATACATGGTGTAAGGCATCATAGGCATCAGCTCATACTTGTTTTATTCAGTAAATACCACCCATGAAGAATACAACATAATTTACTAGTCCATCAAATTGGGACATTCTACCCCAAATACTTGATTTTATCTAGATACTATCCACGACCAAAGAACCTTTACAACATTACTACTATACCTCAAAAATCTACTACATATCTTCTCACTAGTAGTACTAGTTTATAACAACCACTACATATCTTCTCACTAGTAGTACTAGTTTATAACAACCAAGGAAAAGAAGGTCAAGGGGTAAAGTCACATAATAGACATGATCGACATTAATCTTATACTGTAACCCCATACAATCTTATCTACTTATACGGCCTCTCACATCATGCTTACTTACTTAAGCATACATTTAGACTACCTTCAAGTTCCACAAACAACCATGAGTCTATACTTACAACTTACTGGCTAATATAGCCATTTTCACACTTCAAGCAACCTACAAATCATCCTAACAAACAACTCCTTCTCTACCATCTACTAAACAACACACAAGGATGAATCACCTCTTTACCAACTCAATCTCATGCAAACAAATTCAGCTATACATCTATTAAACCAACACAAGAACAACAAGTTGGACAACAAGTTGCTAGTGAATCGAAATAGGCCTCACACGGCTTCACTAGACTTTGATTTTTGTATTTTTGAACAAGAAAATGAAATGAATGACAAGTCAACTATGCTAGTGAATCGAAAGAGCCCCACACGGCTTCACTAGACTTTATTTTTTTTTTTCAACAACACCTTGATGACAAGATTACATGAGATAGAAATTTAATACGCAATATCCAATGAACTATGAATACACATCTTACTCTGTATAAATAAAATCGGAGTCAAACACTTCCTCCACGGACTACCATACCATCCACCCATGCTACTAGTTACCACATTAGTCTATCACCATAAGGGGGGTAAATCATTCTCGAACATTGGTTCTTCAACTAAAATATTCATTTACACAAAAGTCACCCTCACTCTGACTTCTAACTTTGTGACTTCACATCACCAACTTCTTGGTCTAATTTCACTACCAATAGGTCATGACAACAACACTTTAATGCATACTACTATTCGGGTGGAAATACAGTTCCAACATTCTACTACACATCATCCTCCCTTAAGCAAGACATTTGTAACATAAATTTAAAAGGGACTAAATGCAATTCTCAAGTCCTTGCACAATTTTAACTCCTATATGGTTCAATCAGAAAGGACCATACCATTAGATTCTAAACTTCTACACTTGAATCACCTCAATAATGAGACATATCGGAGGACATTAGAGTAAGGAAAGAATTTGGGATGACTTTTTACTTTCATATGGGCGATATCAAAGCGCGAATAAGAGTATGAAAGAGGAACATTCTGACTCTATTGCACAAACTAAGAAATGGAGAGTGGAAATAATCCCTAAATGTCCAATAGCCTCCTGTTTATAGATGTGGTGCACAACACACCGATAAACGAGATTCTACGTAGACACGGCTTTGTAGACTCACTAGGACGAACTTCTCTGATACCACTTCTGTCACACCCCAAATCCCATTGGAGCGGACTGGCACCCGTAGCCGAGGAGGCCCGGGAGAACCCGTTCATAACCTATACTTTCACATTTACATTACTTATGAAAATTAGAAATTTGGGCAGCACTTCATTGTAAATAGAAGAAAACAGTACCTGTATCAACCCAACAGACACGCATAAATATATATATGAACAGTAATTGGTCGTCAGAGCCATCACGTCTATCAACCAAACACTCCTATGGCTGTACAATATGTCTACAAAAGCCTCTACATAGATACACAACTGAGTTGGGGTCGGGACGAACTCCCGCCCACAAAAGACTTTTATACAAATACCAAAGGTACATATAGAGACGACTTGGGATGCCCCGAAATAACTGGAGCTCACCACTAACAATAGAATGTCCTGGCTCTTACTGCGGAGGTGTACGACCTGAAGTACCTGTTCCTGCAGGCATGAATGCAGGTCCCCCGTGAGGGACGTCAGTACGGAAATATGTACTGAGTATGTAAGGCAGGGAGTATCAACATGAGATAAAAAAGATCATCAGAACCCAGATACCAGTGAATAAACAGTATGAGTAGACCACACTTAAAAGAACTGATGGGATACCTGCACATTACTTTCATATCATTACTTCCCGTAATCCTTATCAATACATAACATATGTCATACAATGGCCAACTGATCAGTGGTACTAATACAATACATCAGGGACCACCCCTGGAATAGCATATATATACATAATCTTTACAATACAATGGCCAACTGATCAGTGGTACTAATACAATACATCAGGGACCACCCCTGGAATAGCATATATATACATAATCTTTATAATACAATGGCCAACTGATCAGTGGTACTAATATAATACATCATATCATCAATTTAAAATATAGACATTCCATTTTTTAGCATATATATATATATATATAATCTTTATAATACAATGGCCAACTGATCAGTGGTACTAATATAATACATCATATCATCAATTTAAAATATAGACATTCCATTTCTTAATTCAATTAATCTTTGAGATTGGTTACTTTGCGGTCACACTTTATGGAACTTGAAACCATGATACTTCAATAGGAAAAACATGTAAATAGGTAATCAATATCATGAAAATGGAGTAGAGAATCATGGATACCTCATTAAACCATTTCAGAGTCAACAATAGTATATGGATATTTTTTTTTGACTAGCCGGACATCTTAAAAGTGAAAACAAGTTCAATTGGTAGTGTCGAAGATCATATGATGTTATTATGTGTCATGTGTCGTAGGACAATGTTGGAAGCCTACTTGAGAGTGCCATGGGTCATTATTCATGCCAAAGAGTAGATAGAGTATGTCTTACATACCTTGATATAACCACTTCAATACAAGTGACTTCCCGTACTCTACGAACACTTATCTACAATAAGTCAATTGTGGCAAACTAGCATTAGCAACCAAACCTTACCATTTAGGTATTAACTTCACCAATTAACGTCTAGGAAGTAATCCTTTAGCTCATCAATAAGAGTACTACATACATCCTCTTATACTCTTATTACATTCACATATCATGAATTTTCATGAAATATCCCTCAACATCACTCTTAGCCTTTATTTCCCTTTTTAAAACCATCCAATACCAACATGATCACTAGGCATACATAACCACTAATATAATGATATATCACCACAATTCATCCTTCATAATCCAATACAGTAACTTCCATAATTTACTACTAACAATTTATACACAACAATTCATAACTATGTTTCTAGTTATCTTCCAACATCAAGACAATACTCATAATCCTTTATCAATACTTATTCATGGATAAGAATCAAGAATAAACAATATTCATACCTTAACAATGGACTCTTGTATTTAGAATCCTCCTTACATAACCATGGGGTGCTTCTCGAAGCTTTCGAGATGGTGAACACAACTACGGAACCAATTTGAATTTTCTACGGTTGAATCTTGAGTTATTTGGGATTTTGTTTGAAACCCTAAAGGGTATTCTTGAGAGAAAATTAGAGAAAAGGGGTATATTTTGCTGAATTTGGAGCTGAATCAAATGTTATAGACGAATTAGGGATGAGGTGAAATGACTAAAATGCCCCTAAGAAAACAAGAAAAGTCGAAACTATCCCTCAGTTGACAAACTGACAGGCCGAAGTAAAACGGATATAACTCCTTACTTAGATGTTGTATTTGGATGAAACCAGTTTCATTGGAATGAAGACTCAAAGGTCTTTCGTTTGATATATTATAGCTCACACAGTTCATTATATACAGGGAGTTATGATCGTTTGAAATTGACCCTGAAATGCTGGAAAAAAAACTGGGCAACAGGCTTTGCGTTTTGCTACTGTTTTGAAATCCAAACGCAGCCTTATGCATTCCGAAAAATTCCAAAACTTATCCGAGATGTACTATGAGATTGCCCGATCGTAACGCAACTTGAAAATCTAAAAATGAAGGTCGGGAAGGTCGAGAAGTTGTATCCCGAAGGTTGCCAGCTAAAATGACTCGAAGTTACACTTAGAAAATTTTTTCAAGTTTTTAAGTCTAAGAGCACTCTATTAAAGGCTAATCCATGCACGACTTTTACGGGGTGTTACAAATACCCTGGTACAATCTAAGTCTTGTTACCTCATGATTCGAACTTGCCTAAGTTATCACTTCTCAATTCAATATATATGATTGGATCATGAACACTTTAAGGGAATCCTAAATTCTTAGCATTAATCAGCTCCTTGAAGCAAGTAAAGTCAAATCAACACAGAATTCAGTTTCATGATAGAAGTTTAAATGTTTCAGATCAGTTATATCCTTTCTTAGAAGAAACGTCATGTCTATGTTATTTCATACCTTTAAGCTTCAACATTCCTACCCATCATTCGGGGACAAATGATCCCAATGGGGAGATAATGTAACACCCCGCATTTCAGGCTAGAACGAAAACCGTCTTTCCTACGCGTAGATGTTCCAAAATCCATAAATCCTATGCTAATTTGTCATGTTAATCAATTATGTAGTGTGGGAACCTATTTGAGCATGAGTCGAGATCATAGAGATCCCTTAACTCAAGGACTAGTTGAAAGCTTTCCAATCGTTCCTCTTTTAGTGAGCGTCAAAACTTGGATCAACTTCAATCGACAATATATCCTTGTATATTACAAACTGGGTGGTCTACTATATATCAAATGAAAGGGCTTTGAGTCCTATTTCCAACTCCACCAATTTTTCCAAAATTTAATACCGGAGCAAAAAGTTATACCCATTTTACTCCAGCATATCAGTCTGGCAACTAAGTGACGACAATTCTGAATGCTTGTCACAAATATGACGACTTGTCAGGATATGTCGTCAGCCTTAGGTAGAAACTTATCAATTTCATCTCCCAGGTGACGACAAAAGCTGACAGCTTGTCACAAATCTGACGGCTTGTTAGCCTTGGTCGTCAGTTGAGAATTTCAGAAACTGGGAAGTGATTTCATAGGGGTATTCTGGTCTTTCCCTCACTCCAAAAACCTTTCACACGAATTAAATCACCCCTTAAGTGCTATTAATCAATCATTATCAGTTTTACAACATCAAAAACTTCCTCTTCACTCTCAAAATAAGATCAAATTAGGGTTTTCTCCTAGAACAAGAAATTCAAGAAAATCAGGCCTCAAGTTCAATATCTCCAAGAAACAAATCAAGATCCCGGTTTCATCTATCAAGATCTAGGTTCCATCTTCCAGATCTTATAATTTAAGGTACATGGAGTATATCCTAAAAACTACATGGGCTTAAAACCATTAGAGCATGATTTTAAGATTTTTATGCATGAATTTCGAAGGCATTTTGGAATCTATGCTCTAAATTACGTACTCCGAATGTTTTAATGTTACTATTGTTTTGACCTTTTGGTCCCATCCCCTAAATTGATTTATATGTATATGTATATGTATGGGATTTGAGATTTAAGATTGTTTGAGAGCATAAACTATGAACTCCCTCTCTTGTATTGGATTAAAGCTTATGGTTTTGTTGGCAAGGAGTTGAAATGCATGTTTTATGATTTGAAAGATGTTTTCTCAATGTCCTTGTACTTGAATATGATTTCAAATTGTTGAGAGGGTATCTCTTCATATACCTATGTGATGTTAAAGAGAAAGAATTTCATGAGATTGAGACTTTTAACATGACCACCTTTATTTACTGAATCATTGATAAAGAGAATTAACTGCATGGTTTTACATGAGTTTCTTGAAAGAATTGTTGATATGGTGGTCTTGAATGTCATGATTTGAAAATAGAGATATAAATTGCTATAAATGGCTCAGAGAATTTGCCTTGCAAGTAAATGGTATGACGATACTATATATGTGCATATGTCATGACAGAGTTAAAGATTTCAGAGTATGTTTTCAGAGCATGCATGTTTAAAGAACTAAAAATTGGCATAAAGAGGGTTAGGTGGTTACCCGAATAAGGCATGAGTTCAAGTAACTCTTAGCCTGAAACCATATTTATCGATACGGGTAGATTATTGTTGTACACTGACGACGGTCATGTGGCGTAGTAGATTCAGAGACTCCGACCCTTGTGGCACACTTGGGTTGGAGGATCGGCTGCCGAGTTAATGGCAGATACCATATAGCCTGTGGAATTACAGATTGTAGGGTACACCACCTAGCGCAGAAGTAAGACAAAGAGTGTCACACATTTCAGATGTTTTCACAGTCTTTTAAAATGCTCATGTGATTTCTTACTATATGATATGCTTATGTACTTCTTTCAATTGCTCTCATATATATTGAATATAAATGATTATTTTGGATTTGCTCTGCATACCAGTACATCTGTATTGACCCCCCTCCCCTACCTCTCTAGTTTTGAGGCTCAATCTAGGGGTCCAAATAAGCAGTCAGATTGTGCAGTTGTGAGCCTTCTCTATTCAAGAAGGCCTGCCCTTTCAGATTATATCATCTATTACAGTTTTGGTCAACTGGGGGCCTTGTCCCAGTTTTCAGATAGTTGTCAGATTTTCATGTAGTAGAGATTTCGTAGACTGTTCCAAATATTGTTATTGATTTTCGAATTTCATTCCTTATTGTTAAACTTAATCCAGAGTATGACCATGTTTCCGTATTAGATCGTAATTCCGCATTTTCTTTTATTATATGAATGTTGTGCATGATGACCAGATAGAGTAGGACATCCGGGCCTTCATGGTTCAGGATGTCCGTCACGGCCAAGCCCTAGTTCGGGTCGTGACAAGTAGTTAGGACGAGATTGCACGAAAACAACAAAACTATAAACACGAATCAAGAACTAAAAGTTCCGAAAGAGAAAAAATAGTTAGGGCGAGATTAAACGAAAAAACAAAACTATAAACACGGATCAAGAACTAAAAATTCCGAAAGAGAAATATTAGTTAGGAAGCAAGCTACGTGTCAACATAGCTATATCAGTTTAAGTCACAAAACCAATACAGCTAGACGTGAACATAACTCTTTTCTCCTTTACTACCCGTTATTTTTTTCTTGAGTCGAGATTGCACGAAAACAATAAAACTATAAACACGAATCAAGAACTAAAAGTTCCGAAAGAGAAAAAGTAGTTAGGACGAGATTGCACGAAAACAACAAAACTATAAACACGAATCAAAAACTAGAAGTTCCGAAAGAGAACAAGTAGTTAAGAAGCAAGCTACATGTCAACCTAGCTATATCAAATTATGTCACAGAACCAATACAGCTATATGTGAACATAGCACTTTTCTCCATTACTACCCGTTAATTTTTTCTTGAGTAGAGATTGCCCGAAAACAACAAAACTATAAACACGAATCAAGAACTAAAAGTTCTGAAAGAGAAAAAGTAGTTAGGATGAGATTGCACGAAAACAATAAAACTATAAACACGAATCAAGAACTCAAAGTTTCGAAAGAGAAAAAGTAGTTAGGAAGCAAGCTACATGTCAATATAGCTATATCAGTTTATGTCACAGAACCAATACAGCTATATGTGAACATAGCTCTTTTCTCCATTACTACCCGTTATTTTTTTCTTGAGTCGAGGTTGCTCGAAAACAACAAAACTATAAACACGAATCAAGAACAAAAGGTTCCGAAAGAGAAAAAGTAGTTAAGACGTGATTGCACGAAAACAACAAAACTATAAACACGAATCAAGAACTAAAAGTTCCGAAAGAGAAAAAGTAGTTAGGAAGCAAGCTACATGTCAACATAGCTATATCAGTTTATGTCACAGAACCAATACAGCTATATGTGAACATAGCTCGTTTCTCCATTACTACTGGTAATTTTTTTCTTGTGTCGAGATTGCACGAAAACAACAAAACTATAAACACGAATCAAGAACTAAAGGTTCCGAAAGAGAAAAAGTAGTTAGGATGAGATTGCACGAAAACTCCAAAACTATAAACACTAATCAAGAACTAAAAGTTTCGAAATAGTAAAAGTAGTTAGGAAGCAAGCTACATCTCGACATTGCTATATCAGTTTATGTCACAGAACCAATACAGCTATATGTGAACTTAGCTCTTTTCTCCATTACTACCCGTATTTTTTTCTTGAGTCGAGATTGCACAAAAACAACTAAACTATAAACACGAATCAAGGACGAAAAGTTCCGAAAGAGAAAAAGTAACATAGCTAGATCAGTTTATGTCGCAGAACCAATACAACTATATGTGAACATAGCTCTTTTCTCCATTACTACCCGTTATTTTTTTCTTGAGTCGAGGTTTCACGAAAACAACAAAACTATAAACCAGAAATAAGAACTAAAAGTTCCGAAAGAGAAAAAGTAGTTAGGACGAGATTGCATGAAAACAACAAAACTATAAACACGAATCAAGAAGTAAAAGTTCCGAAAGAGAACAAGTAGTTAAGAAGCAAGATACATGTCAACCTAGCTATATCAAATTATGTCACAGAACCAATACAGCTATATGTGAACATAGCTCTTTTCTCCATTACAACCCGTTATTTTTTTCTTGAGTCGAGGTTGCTCGAAAACAACAAAATTATAAACACGAATCAAGAACTAAAAGTTTCGGAAGAGAAAAAGTTGTTAGGACGAGATTGCACGAAAACAACAAAACTATAAACATGAATCAAGAACTAAAAGTTCCGAAAGAGTAAAAGTAGTTAGGAAGCAAGCTACATGTCTACATAGCTATATCAGTTTATGTCACAGAACCAATACAGCTATATGTGAACATAGCTCTTTTCTCCATTACTACCCGTTATTATTTTCTTGAGTTGAGGTTGCACGAAAACAACAAAAATTATAAACAAGAATCAAGAACTAAAGTTCCGAAAGAGAAAAAGTAGTTAGTACGAGATTGCATGAAAACAACAAAACTATAAACACGAATCAAGAACTAAAAGTTCCGAAAGAGAAAAAGTAGTTAGGAAGCAAGCTACATCTCAACTTAGCTATATCAGTTTATGTCACAGAACCACTACAGCTATATGTGAACATAGCTCTTTTCTCCATTACTACCCGTTATTTTTTTCTTGATTCGAGGTTGCACGAAAACAACAAAACTATAAACAAGAATCAAGAACTAAAGTTCCGAAAGAGAAAAAGTAGTTAGGACGAGATTGCATGAAAACATCAAAACTATAAACAAGAATCAAGAACTAAAATTTCTGAAAGAGAAAAAGTAGTTAGCAAGCAAGCTACATGTTAACATAGTTATATCAGTTTATGTCACGGAACCAATGCAGCTATATGTGAACATAGCTATATCAGCATATGGCACAGGCATTTAGTAACCATAAAAGGATTTTATCAAGTGAAATCCAGGATTACACAAAAGACTCGAGTTTTATTTAGACACAGATTCAAGTCGTTAAATCAGTACATAGATAGTAGCAACAAGGTGGAATTACAATTGAAAAAGAAATTACATTCCCTTCCATAACTTCTAGTTTCACTTCTGCTGTAAAAGCCTCCAAACAAGCAGCGAACAAGATCTCTTAACTGCAGCAAAAGAAATGGGGGAAATTTAGTACTAATATTAATAATAATCCTGGTATAGAAAAGAGATACGCTGGAAAAAAGAGCAAATATGTACAAATAATCAAGGGTCCACCAGAGTATCCCTTTTGTTGGTAAATAAAATGGAATCACCTTAGCCCATAGAGTGCTCTACCTCGTGCCAAAACTTGCAACTGTTAGCAAAACCCCAAAAGAAGGATAGGCCAACAGAGGAAAAGGCTAGAAAAGAAGCATTTCCAAGAAATCAACTACTATCTGACTATTTGCTCTAGTACTAGATGTTTCATTATTCTTTTTATCACTCCTATATACAGTTCACTGACGACTGAAAATTAAGCTCAAGTAATATTTAATTCTTTTTTTCTTCTTTCAAAAAAGATTAATGATAATCTATACTTGCAGTAAATAAACTGAAAAGAAGGCTTTAATATAGATAATTTTGATTCCAGGAAATCTACACTTTCTATTAACCAGCGGAGGTTTCTGAACCTGCCAAATCCATGGAATGAAAAGTGATTTGAGTCACAACTAAAAACTTACAAGACACTGACCTTACTATCTCGAAATAAGAGATATACAAGAGACACCAGCTCTAGATTGCCATTTCAGTCCAACACTTAGTGAGTCCAATTTTAATAAGAAAAGAAGCTAATATAAGTGACTCGAATACTTATGAAGAAACAAAGTAAAGGAACAAAATCACCATCAATTCCAGTATACAGGATAAGCATTTTCATTCCCAAACAAAATTTTCAAACCTAGCTTACTCAGATCTGAAAGTCACAAACTTACATTTGGCCATCATCGGTGGCCTGTCCACTGCTACTTCCACCTCCACTAGGATACGAATGATCCTCTGATGTCTGCCACATAGATTGCCATACCTGGAACGGCAGATGAGGCACATACATTGACGGATCAGCACCTGGAACAGAACCAGGGACAACATCAGGAACAGCACCAGGGACAACACCAGGAACAGCACCAGCAGGAACAGCAGGCCTACCAAGTATTACCCCACCCGGAGCCGGCTGGCCCAACGGAGGGTAATAATACGGCACACCACCCGGCGCTAGCCCAAGCCCAACTCCCTCATCCTTAACTTCGTCCCTCGGGATAATGTCAACAAGGAAATCAAAAGTATCAGTACGACTGATCGCGGCAGCGATATCATTCTGCTGCAAAGTTCTACGCTTATTCTCCTCAGCGTGAAGCCATGAACGAAGAGTGAGTTCTTGAATAAAAATCTCACAGGCTTTAGCAAAAAGAACAGGAGTTTCAGCTGAAATCATACGAACATCTTCATCAGCTTTCATTATCTTTTTAATACGAGCGAGGGGAAGCTGGTGGTTTTTGAAATCGGTAGCTTGTTCGATTTCTTGACGTTGGTAATTCCAGAACATTTGCAGCTGTTGTTGAAGGACACGGTCGTGGGGTCTCTGCGGTGGATGTGCGGCTGACTGAGCTGCTGCAGCCGCAGCTGCACCAGCGGCCCAAGCTTCAGCTGGAGATTGGTGAGTGTTGTTGTTGTTGTCCATGGTGTTTTTGTGGAAAATGGAAGCTAAAAATGTTTGTATACAGAGAAAATATGGAGGTGTAGTGGTGCTGTGTTCTAACTCTACTACTACTATTTATAGACGGTTACATTTTTTTCTATAAAATTTTGTAACTCTTCTCAGCAAACTCTAAAGTAATCATGTCATTTCAATTTATTACATATTTTTGCTTACTGAAAAATTATTTTGCTTAGTGTGAAAATGGAATGGCACAATCAAACTACAGTATATTATAGGTGTTTAAACATTACAAGTATTAACTGAAGAGTATAAGTAAAATTTCATTCCAATTTTAGGTGTTTACCTACAACTTCCAATTTTATCTGATTGTTTGTTGCTTAACTCCACGCGACTCATATACGGAAACGAAAAAAAAAAAATTACTATTTCGTTGTTTGAAGTGTGGGTTTACATGACTTGTATTAATATTTTCTTTTTTGGTTGTTTGTCTTGTGAAATTTAAACGAGTTGTAGGAACTCTTTTGGGTTGTTAGTCGTGTGAGTGATGAATTTCTTTTACTTGATTGTTTGAACATATTAAAATTCAATACTGAAAAGGCCAAAACCGAAAAAAATGAAAAAGCACTAAAGTCAATACTGAAACAGCCAAAATCGAAAACTTAGAAGTACTAAGCATTGAAAATTCACGTGAAAAAAACTTGGACATCAATATGCATTAGAAATTGAAAAATAAAAAGTGATGCAGGATGCCTATCTTATCGTGCATGTTTCGCTATGGTAATAGGCATGCATGGTGTGTCACTTAGGACCCACACCTAGAATGTCATGCAAGCTCCCACGTGCTATCTTAAATATGACTGTTGGTGTATTTTAAAATTAAAATTAAATTGCATGATAAATGGATAGACATAAAGTGAAGAAAACGCTGTCATTATATTTTGATAACTCTTGTAACTTCTAACACTTTATTTGTCCATTATATATCTACCACATTATTTTGTCTTTAATTGTAATGCCCCGTAAAAGTCATGCATGTATTAGACTGTAATTTCTGAGCTTTAGACTTAAGTTTTAAATTTTTTCTAAGTGTTGAAATGATTTAGACTCATTCTTAGCTGGCAACCTTCGGGATACAACTTCTCGACCTTCCCGACCTTCATTTTTAGATTTTCAAGTTGCATTACGATCGGGAAATCTCATAGTACATCTCGGATAAGTTTTGGAATTTTTCGGAATGCATAAGGCTGCGTTTGGATTTCAAAACAGTAGCAAAACGCATAGTCTATAGCCCAGTTTTTCAGCATTTCAGGGTCAACTTCAAACGATCATAACTCCCTATATATAATGAACTGTGTGAGCTATAATATATCAAACGAAAGATCTTTGAGTCCTATTTCAAATGAAGTTGATTTCATCCAATTTGAATATATGAGTAAAACGTTATAATCGATTTACCCCAGCCTATCAAACTGTCAACCGAGAGACAGATTTGACCTTAATTGTTCCTTAGGGGTATTTTGGTCATCCTCCACCCCTATATATACCACCAACACGGGATTTAATTCCTCAAACACCATAATACACATGCTTTCCTCAAAATTGCTCAAGACTTCTCCTTAGGGTTTCAAAATAAAAACCCAAATAGTTCAAGATTCGACCGTAGGTTTTCAAAGATAATTACATATTCGGAATCACCAATCCGCAAGCTTCAAGAAACATCTATTATCCTTAGAAATAGAGGTACGCGGGGTTTTCCCTAAAATCTCATGGGCATAGAAATCATGTTTTAAGTATCGGGTTTTCGAATTCATGTGCATACTCATGTTTTAGAAGCTTTAATGATATTGTTTTGGCCTTTTGGCTTTCCCCCAAAGTGGTTTGAAAATTATATGTATATGTATATATGTGTTTGTCCTGAAATATATGAATTTAAAGCATGATTTTCATGGAACCCCTCTCTTAATGTAAATTTTTTCATGTTTCACGTAATATAAATTGTTTTGAA
This sequence comes from Capsicum baccatum var. pendulum, assembly GCA_030864225.1. Lineage (NCBI taxonomy): Eukaryota > Viridiplantae > Streptophyta > Magnoliopsida > Solanales > Solanaceae > Capsicum > Capsicum baccatum. The sequence goes on from CM061555.1 coordinate 17,375,097, forward strand.
AGACATCTTGAAGAAAAGAAATTATGATATGAAGTGTTTTGACTTTTGCTATGTTTGGAATACGATTCTTGAACACGAAAGAGAGGGTTGTGAATGTTGAATATGCATGTAATGAAAGAATGCATGGTTTTCCCAAGATGCACATGACCACCATATGTTTGATGAAATTTCTGCATGAATTGAACTTTAAGTTCGGAATATGAAATCCTTTACATCAGTTGCATGTTTTGGGTGGTCTAAACTTTGTTTTGAATGAAAGTTTTTGCTTAGTACCTTATGGCTCAGAAAAATCATGACTTGCAAGGTCTTGGTATGACGATACCAATTCAGACTAATGCCATATCAGACTCAGACTAACAGACATTTCAGACTTTTATAATTTAGAAATTTCAGAACGATGCATGTTCAGAAAAGGTTAAAAATGGGCATACAGAGATGTTAGGTGGTTCCCCGAAGAGGGCTTGAGTTCAGACAACTCTTTGCCTAAACCGTGGTTTGCCGACCCGGGTATATTATTATGCGCTGACTTAAATGTCCTGTGGCGTATCAGACTCAGAGACTCCAACCCTTGCGGCACACTTGGGTTGGGGGCTTCCCCGCCGAGTCAATGGCGGATTCCATACAGCCCGTGGAATATTCAGACTTGTAGGGGAATACCACCTAACTCAGAAGTAAAACACAGATCATGATTTGAAATGAACTGACAGGTTGCATGTTTTCAGAAAGTGCCCATGTATTTTTCAGAAACAGTTTTATACATGATGTCTTGATGAAAAAATTTCTTTCACTTAATATATATATATATGTATGTTCCATTATACTATTTTTGGATTGCTTCGCGTGCCAGTACTTTTGTGCTGACCCCCCCCCCTCCTTCCAGGTTCTGAGACACAGTCTAGGGGTCCAGCTACTCAGTAGACATTCTCGGATTTGCAGACTTGATCTCACAGTGGTGAGCCTTCTATTATTCGGAAGATCTAATTATGTCAGACATTATCTTATTTATTATGTTTTTTGTTTACTGGGGGCCTTGTCCCAGTTTCTTTTCAGACAGATGTTTATGTTCTTAGTAGAGATTTCGCAGACTGATGTCAGATAGTATTATTCAGAAATATTGCAGGACTTGACCATGTTTTCCGTACTCAGTTTCAATTCTGCATTTTATTATGATTATGAATGTTGTGCATGATAACCAGATAGAGAATTGGTGTTCCGGGCCTTCATGGTTCGGGATGCTCGTCACGGCTAGGGCCTAGGCTCGGGTCGTGACATTAATCTTATGAGTTAGTGGTAAGAATTTGGTCATAAGTTTCTTATAACATCTAGCATTATTCTACCTCTTTATGTATATTGTAACTCATGTAACACATGAGCATGACCCTCCTAATAATATCCATAAATCACTTGTTTGATTTTCGATAATAGCGATTTTCAAGGTTTAGCCAAGGCTTAGCTCAGGATCCCTAAAATTTATATTCCTCACTTAATATTCACTACTCCCTCATTTACTACAATATGGACAGGGGCGGAGCTGCAGTACTATACGGGGGTTCGGTCGAACTAGGGTTGTGAATCTTTCGGTTCAGTTCAGTTTTACATATTATCAGTTCGTGTCACACCCCAAATCCCATTGGAGCGGATTGGCACCCGTAGCCGAGGAGGCCTGGGAGAACCCGTTCATAACCTATACTTTCACATTTACATTACTTATGAAAATTAGAAATTTGGGCAGCACTTCATTGTAAATAGAAGAAAACAGTACCTGTATCAACCCAGCAGACACGCATAAATATATATATGAACAGTAATTGGCCGTCAGAGCCATCATGTCTATCAACCAAACATTCCTATGGTTGTACAACATGTCTACAAAAGCCTCTACATAGATACACAACTGAGTTGGGGTCGGGACGAACTCCCGCCCACAAAAGACTTTTATACAAATACCAAAGGTACATATAGAGACGACTTGGGATGCCCCGAAACAACTGGAGCTCACCACTAACAATAGAATGTCCTGGCTCTTACTGCGGAGGTGTACGACCTGAAGTACCTGTTCCTGCAGGCATGAATGCAGGTCCCCCGTGAGGGACGTCAGTACGGAAATATGTACTGAGTGTGTAAGGCAGGGAGTATCAACATGAGATACGAAAGATCAACAGAACCCAGATACCAGTGAATAAACAGTATGAGTAAACCACACTTAAAAGAATTGATGGGATACCTGCACATTACTTTCATATCATTACTTCCCGTAATCCTTATCAATACATAACATATGTCATACAATGGCCAACTGATCAGTGGTACTAATACAATACATCAGGGACCACCCCTGGAATAGCATATATATACATAATCTTTATAATACAATGGCCAACTGATCAGTGGTACTAATACAATACATCAGGGACCACCCTTGGAATAGCATATATATACATAATCTTTATAATACAATGGCCAACTGATCAGTGGTACTAATATAATACATCATATCATCAATTTAAAATATAGACATTCCATTTTTTAGCATATATATATATAATCTTTATAATACAATGGCCAATTGATTAGTGGTACTAATATAATACATCATATCATCAATTTAAAATATAGACATTCCATTTCTTAATTCAATTAATCTTTGAGATTGGTTACTTTGCGGTCACACTTTATGGAACTTGAAACCATGATACTTCAATAGGAAAAACATGTAAATAGGTAATCAATATCATGAAAATGGAGTAGAGAATCATGGATACCTCATTAAACCATTTCGGAGTCAACAATAGTATATGGATATTTTTTTTTTGACTAGCCGGACATCTTAAAAGTGAAAACAAGTTCAATTGGTAGTGTCGAAGATCATATGATGTTATTATGTGTCATGTGTCGTAGGGCAATGTTGGAAGCCTACTTGAGAGTGCCATGGGTCATTATTCATGCCAAAGAGTAGATAGAGTATGTCTTACATACCTTGATATAACCACTTCAATACAAGTGACTTCCCGTACTCTTCGAACACTTATCTACAATAAGTCATTTGTGGCAAACTAGTATTAGCAACCAAACCTTACCATTTAGGTATTAACTTCACCAATTAATGTCTAGGAAGTAATCCCTTAGCTCATCAATAAGAGTACTACATAAATCCTCTTATACTCTTATTACATTCACATATCATGCATTTTCATGAAATATCCCTCAACATCACTCTTAGCCTTTATTTCCCTTCTTAATCACCATCCAATACCAACATGATCACTAGGCATACATAACCACTAATATAATGATATATCACCACAATTCATTCTTCATAATCCAATACATCAACTTCCATAACTTACTACTAACAATTTATACACAACAATTCATAACTATGTTTCTAGCTATCTTCCAACATCAAGACAATACTCATAATTCTTTATCAATACTTATTCATGGATAAGAATCAAGAATAAACAATATTCATACCTTAACAATGGACTCTTGTATTTAGAATCCTCCTTACATAACCATGGGGTGCTTCTCGAAGCTTTCGAGATGGTGAACACAACTACGGAACCAATTTGAATTTTCTACGGTTGAATCTTGAGTTATTTGGGATTTTGTTTGAAACCCTAAAGGGTATTCTTGAGAGAAAATTAGAGAAAAGGGGTATATTTTGCTGAATTTGGAGCTGAATCAGATGTTATAGACGAATTAGGGGTGAGGTGAAATGACTAAAATGCCCCTAAGAAAACAAGAAAAGTCGAAACTATCCCTCAGTTGACAAACTGACAGGCTGAAGTAAAGCGGATATAACTCCTTACTTAGATGTTGTATTTGGCTGAAACCAGTTTCATTGGAAAGAACACTCAAATATCTTTCGTTTGATATATTATAGCTCACACAGTTCATTATATACAGGGAGTTATGATCGTTTGAAGTTGACCCTGAAATGTTGAAAAAAAAACTGGGCAACAGGCTTTGCGTTTTGCTACTGTTTTGAAATCCAAACGCAGCCTTATGCATTCCGAAAAATTCCAAAACTTATCCGAGATGTACTATGAGATTGCCCGATCGTAACGCAACTTGAAAATCTAAAAATTAAGGTCGGGAAGGTCGAGAAGTTGTATCCCGAAGGTTCCCAGCTAAAATGACTCGAAGTTACACTTAGAAAATTTTTTCAAGTTTTTAAGTCTAAGAGCACTCTATTAAAGGCTAATCCATGCACAACTTTTACGGGGTGTTACAGTTCGGTTTATTGATTTTTGGTTTTTAGATATACTAAATGAATAACCAAACCAATAAGATATTTTTTATCGGTTTTCGGTTTATTGGTTTTTAGTCCTTAACGGTTCAGTTTTCGGTTTAACCGATAAGAAAATACTTATAAAATAAAAATAGTAGTAACTAACATGAAAAAAAATCGAATCTCAGTTGCAAACAAAAATCCTACATAATTTGTTTTAATTTACAAGAATCTTCAAGTTTGAACTAAATATTTTTAGGATAAATTAAGAGTTTGTATAATTGAAATAATAGGTTTGTTAATTAGTAGAGATTAAAGAGAAATTAAGAGAAATATATAATAAGTCAAATATATATATATATATATATTATAGGTTTTCCCAATAAGCCAATAAGAAAAAATTAATCCGAACCAATAACCCAATATTTTTTTTTTATATAAAACCATTAAAAAATAGTTAACCCAATAACCCATTAACAATAAACCAATAACATTTTTATCGGTTCAGTTTATCGGTCGTTTGATTTTTGCACACCCCTAGGCCGAACCCATTAGCTTTTACGTAGAACCTATATGTATATTAGAAAATTCAGTAAATATATATAAATATTAAAATGCGAACCCCCTTAACCAAAGTAGTCTAATGGTGTTGTGGTATGGAGGTGGCACGAAAGCTCTTCTTGCGTTTTGGTCATGGGTTCGAACCCAACTCCATCTACTAAATTACTACTTTTTTCCCCCTGTATAATACTAAATATATATAAATATTATAATGCGAACACCACAAACCAAAGTAGTCTAAAGGCGTAGTGGTATGGAGGTGACACAAAAAGATCTTCTCGCGTGTAGGTCATTGCTTTCCTTTTCATGTTTCCCTCTCTCTCTTATATCAAATTTTTAATTTCTTTGTTAAAAAATCATAAGATTAATAATTAAAAAACAGATTTCCTAAAATAAAAAATGTTCAAAAGAAATAAAAGAATAAAATTACCTATTAAAAAATGTAAAAGAAAAGTTTTAGTCTTAAAATTAAAAAAGAACTCTCCATTTCTTTCTCAAGAAAATTCCAAATTGGTTTTTACTAAAAAATTCTATTCGATTTTCCTTTTTTTTTAAAACTACGAAAGTCTTTGTAACTTGTGTTCACTCCCTGTCGGAGTCCCAACCTTGTGATTGCTACGTACAAGAAAATCTTTCCATTTTTCTCTTCTCTCTTTTCAATTTATTTACCTATCATAAAATGTGTTATAATATAGTTAATAATTGAAGTTTAATCTTTGATTCTAGGTTGTTATGCGTTGTCTTTTTATATTAATCTATATAGTTTATTAAAAATGACTTGCTAAGCAAAAACGATCACGAAACTATTTCTAATTGTTTAGTTTGTTATGTAGGGAATGGAGTATTTTAAAGTGCATCTAATTATACAATCATTGATTTTTTTCAAAATATGATAAGTCATTGAGTACACTTGGAACGGTAATGTTTTACTTATATAGTGTTTAAGTTGTTCGTTTCTTTTTTAAATATATATCAGGGTATCGTTACTCGTTCGTTAATTTGGCTTATTATATATAAGCTTGAGGTCGTTGTCCTGTCTTAAAATTTAGAACCCTCTAACTTCAAATCCTGACTCCGTCTCTGAATATGGAAGTATACTACACGTATATAAATGGTGTTTTCTTCCTTGTGTTGAAGAACATATGAATAAAGATGAGTGGTAGTACATTATGAGTGATAGGAAAAATATGATAAGAGTAAAAGCAGTAGTGAAAGAGAAAACTTCAATTGTAGTCACTATACAAAAGAGAGTAAACATATTAATGAAAGAAAGATTTGAGACATAGAAAAATATTCTAATTCTTTAACTATATCCACTATAAAAAAGAGTTTTAAATGTTGAAGGAAGGTGTACTTACGGTGGATCTTTAAAGTCCTTCAACTAATCCAGAGTTGCTTGAGTATCGTTGATAGGTTGTATCCTGGAGAGAATAATTCAAGAGATATACTATTGGATCGGTGTAGATTATCCCTGTAACGCCCTGATTTTCTGAACCGAAATGCTACACAGTGCTCATGACCCCAAAGGACCACAAACTAACCCATGACTGATATCTATACCTGTAAACTGCATAATATCTCATAAAATATGCGGAAACATGAATTGTAAGGCCATAAGGTTCAATACTGATATATATATATATATATATATATATATATATATATATATATATATATATATATATATCTAAAAAACATGGTATAACAATACCAAAAATAAACATAAATACTGAAGTCTAAACATCTAATCTGACATCTAGTCCGAAAGACTCTAACTGAACTGAATAAGGAGTTGAAGGAACATGTCTCCAACTAACTCCATGAACTGAAAAACTAATCTGAAATACTGTAATAAAGTAATAATAATATTGTCCTCGAATAAAGAGGAGCACTGACTGCTGAAATTTGCAATGCTACTGCTACTCTGAAACTCGTGCTTCTGTACCTATGGCGTCAAATAAAACACCATAGTGCGAATGCGTCAGTACGACTGAATGTACTGAATATATGAGTGAGGTAGGCTAAATGCAAAGGATTTTATATGCATGAACAATGCTGACTGATATAAACGTTAGAATACATACATACATACGTAACTACAACTAAACTCGTGGTGATACTGACTACTGAGTCTGAATACAGACAACATGAGTATATTGATGCTGAGATACTGAATGACTGAGCTTACAGATATTGATATGTAATTCACTAATAAGTGAGGAACTAATACTGTATTACTAAATACTGGGTGATTGATACTATATTACTGATAAAGAAATGATTGTTTCTGATAGTTCTGATTATGAAGAACTGATTTGATTGACCATATATAATAGTCCTGAAACTGAGCTCGTGATAACATGACTACTGAGTATGAATACTGATGACATGTATTTATTGCTATCATATCATGAATGATAACTGAATTCCGATAACTGATATATCTGATAACATGAGTTCTGATAACTGATAGCATGAATGACTGTATCTGAAAGTCCTAAATCTGATGGAACTAGCTAAGTTTTGTACTGTATCTGAGTTGACTATATCTGATAGTCCTGATATCCTGAAGAACTATTCGAGTTCTTTTACTGAGACTAATACTGAAACTGTGGGAAGTAGTTATCTAACCGACATGCCCCAAATATGCTATAATAGCTAAGCTGGGGTCCAATCTCTGCCCTGATTGGGAGGGTGTCAATACTGTGCCACTGGTAAGGACAAGCTGTGAGTGACCCTCATCTGGCAGGTACTTTAATGAGAATGGTGAGAACCCTCATCTGATAATGATAAGCACACTTGCACAAGAATGAGAGTCAACAAATAAAATGTTAAGCAAAGACACTCACTTACATGCCTCATGATTTATGTTCATACAAGAATGAATAAAGGTAAAAGGAAGAAGCTCACATTCAATGAATTAATGCAAGAAATAAACAACGTAAGCTTGCGAAAGTAAAGGGTTGAGGCAACAAGGAAAATACTCATGACTTCTAAAATTGAACAAACATAGATACTAATCCATATAACAAAAGAAAATAAAGGTTAACTTTTCAAGCAAGAGAATCTTTAAATTTCAATTAATGCGACATTAACGAAAATTTATACATCTAAATTACAACTAAAATTTTATGAATAAAAAATATGTTATGACCTATGGTTTATATTTCTAAGACATCGTTGATTCTCCTTTGATATTATGAATCGATGAGTGACACGAATCAAATCTTTACACTCACAAAGAGCATATATAACAATCCAAAGGCGCAAGAAAATTAGAATAAAGTTTAGCATTTCTAAAAGTGAAATATTGTTTCACAATCATACTATACATGACTCGAAAATCTCTAAATAATTATATTTAGCCACAAAAATTCGAACTTTCTCATCATTTTGACGAATTTGAAAACATGCGAAAAAGAGGAATAAACATCGTGAATGAAAAATAAATCTAACACTTCATCTTTTATATGAACATTTTGGAGATCCCTTAAAATAATTAACAAGTAAATGAAAAATTCTTGATTTAATCAATTACTAACTTTATTAAGGTGAAACAAACAATAGTAACTATTTTTTCAACATAAAAGAAACAACTTTACAGTTAAAACAAATATATCCGTCAATAATAAATTTAAACAAGACATGAGTTTACCTTTTGAGCAAAGATCAAAACTTTATACATGACAATCAAAGAATAAAGTCAAAAGGCAAAACAATCAATATTGACCATTTTTTTCAACATAAAGAAAATAACTTTACATGCTAAAAATAAACATATCTACCAACCATGAGTTTAAACAAGACATGGGTATGATTTTTCAAGTAAAGATCTAAACTTTATCCAAAATAATCAAAGAATAAGGTCAAAAGGCAAAATAATCAATATTAACTATTCTTTTCAACATAAAGAAAATAAATTTACATGCTAAAAATAAGCATATTCAACAATAATGAGTTTAAACAAGACATGATTATGTTTTTCAAACAAAGATCTAAACTTTATCCAAAATAATCAAAGAATAAGGTGAAAAGGCGAAACATTTAACATTAACTATTCTTTTCAACAAAAAGAAAATAACTTTAAATGCTAAAAACAAATATATCCAACAACAATGAGTTTAAACAAAACATAAATACATATTTTAAGCAAAGATTAAAACTTTATCCAAAATATCAAAGAATAAAGTAAAAAAAAAAGACACATAGAACTATTGTTAGCTCATTTTTATATCATGAACATGAAAATAATTAGAATATCGATACCACAACGTCCTAGGGCCTTTAAAGCCATCTACAACATACAGTCCTAGCAAATAAAATTATATCTACAAACTATGAAAAAGAAAACGATAATTAAAACTAAAAAAAAAAGATGTGCCTACCTTTTTGGGGGCAGCAAAACAAGACTACTAGTTTCGTCGGAATGAACAACCACCAAAGAAACGTCGCCGGCAACTTGAAATTTTTTATTAGCCGACCAACTCTATGAAACAAAAATTTTTACTGAATAAAAGTAATTATTTTGCTCAAAAAGGATTTTTCACCTTTCTAGCCATTTTTTTTCTTCCCTTTTCCCCCTTTTCTACCAAAGTAGTGGTAGTATATATAGGAGAAAATGAGATTTTTTTTTTCCTCTCTTCCACCAATGTGGGAGAAAAGTATTTATAGGAAAGGATGGGGATTTATTTCTTGTCATCCACCAATGTGGGAGAAAAAATAATTAAGGGTGTTTTTAGAATTTTAAAATTGAAGATAAGGTGAGGTGGAAGATAATGCGGGGGAAAATTGTACAATGTAGTACAACTTTTGAATTTCAAAATTGGGAAAAGACAAAGTTGGGGGGGGGGGGGGAGGGAATAGTACAATGTAGTACAATTTAAAATTATTTTTTGTGGAATTAGGTAGAAGTTATGAGAGATTTTGGGAATTTTGAGGTTATTTAAAATATAACCCAAATTGGGATTTAAAATTTAACCTATTTATTTATTTTTGACCAAATTAGAAATCAATTGACGGATTACATTACAATTATGGCCAAATCTAATAGATTGGCTAAATTAAATTGAAATTCGATGCGACTTAATACTTTCTTTAATCCCGAGTTTCTTGATTTTATAAAATCAAACACATATATCTAAATAAATTATTTTTTGAGAGTAAATTATATTTAAATCAAATCTTTAATCATTTGAATCTATAAGCCTTGATTAAAATTTGATATTTTATAAAATAAATATTGAAGTAACAAAATTATAAAATCTTGTATAACTGAACAAGATGATATATAATCGCTACTTAAAATAACAAACTTATTCAAATAAATATTTCGAAAATCCTTTTTATTTGGTTGAAATAAATATTTCAATTTTATCAAAGACCGAAAAAACTCAGGATTAAATTTTAGTCGTAGAGGGCAAAAATTAGGTGTCCACAACGCTTATACAAGAGATGCCCTAGCTCTCTAAATGTACCACCTTCGTATAATAATTGGCTCCTACACAATTTTCGAACTTTTCCTAGTGTAGAAAGAGAGGAATGCCCTAAAACTAGTCTCTTGCTTTTTTTTTTTTTTGAGAATTACATAAATATCATACAGAAACAAGAATCAAGATTGACTCGGATACAAACACATAAGTAGTCACTTGGACCAGGATTAAAGCACCGGTCAACCTTTTCATACGACTGTATAGAATTTGTTAATGCTCTTATATACCTTACTATTATTGAAGTAATTTATAAAAGTTTGGCTTGCATTTTAGCTTCAAGGTAACAGTTGAGACCAACAAAATTATATGCAATATTTCCTCTTATGAAGCCACTATTTAAATTGAACTCCGTTAGTTCAATGGATCAATTTTTTTTTGGGTAACAGAGAAATTATATCCCAACTATTTTTTATGCAAAATTAATTAATCCACTAATAAATAACATAAACAGAACTAGAACATGTACAAAAAAAGGCATATAGTGAAAGTATTTCTTATTTCTTAACTAGTAGAATATAAGAAATATGTAGTAGCAAGCAGGAAATGAGTAAAAGATCAAAAAAGTCACGAGCAAAAAATGAATAAAAAATAAAGGAAACTAAGTAGAACTCCACATATACAATGATAATTGAATTATGCTATGTGGTGTTTGTGGCCTACCTTAAGTAATACGGGAAGTTATCGAATGAAACTTCACTTTCATGTCCATCAATGATTGCAGCACTAATTTATTCCTTAAATGCTGCAGATTTTGAGGACATCTCTGGTGTTGAAGCAGGCATTGATTCCCTAGTCCGCTGTCTTTCCTCCGACATCTGTTAATAAATACTTTCTTTAGTTATTTCATGGATCAGTCTGTGAGCTCATAGCAAGAAGGCCAAAAGAAGTAATTCAGCCAATGACTTTGAGTTGCCTCCCTCTATGCCAGAGTCCAGGTCTCCGTCAAGAGGGGGGATCTCAATAGTCAATCCAACATCAGCGCATTATTGCTGCTGACATTTGTAGCTGAATCTACTTCAAGCCCGTCAAGATTGTTTTCATGAATAACAATGGGAAGGAAGCGGCTCATTTCCTGGGAAGTTTTAACCACTAACCTGAGATGTCTCTTGAGACAGGGTAATAGAAGAATTATCAACAACTGAAGCATCTCCTGCCTGGTTTTCGATATTCAATACTTGTCTGGTCGTCAAATCAAAAAGTGACTCAAAATTAATCTCATAGAAGAATAGCTGGAAAATCTATATAGCACAATGTCCAGGATATTCAATCATAAAGATGAAATACTAAAAGATTCACAGAAGCCATTAAGGTGGAGCAGGTTCAAATGGTATCACAATAGCTGCTACAACATGTAGAGGATACGTAAGAGTAATTGCCCACTTGACCAAATACAACTTGATTGCCTGATCATTTCCACGAACAATGAGTAATTAGACTGTATATACAATATGAGGTTCACCTCAAAAAATAACGAAACAAATGCCAAATAATTCAGTCTTTCCATGTGCTGCATTTTCATATTCAAATTACTATGGTAACCTCTCAGGACAAGCGCCTAAAGTTAGTTTGCTCCTAATGCCCGAAGGGAATTTATGACCAAGAAAGGATCAGTGCATCAGCATTGGAAACTTTTTTCTTTCTTTTTTTTCCAAAAGCATCTTAATACAAAAATTTTCACTAGCAGACGGAGATGTTTTTGAATTATGGCACACAGAATTCAGTTGTTAAACAAAGCAACATTATATGATGAGGAAAGTCAAGGTAGTTCAAATTTAGAACACTACCTGTTTAAGCCTTATTAGACACGCCATTTCCTTATCAGGAACTGATTCAAGGTATTTGCCCGAACCAACCGCCAAACATCGCTCAAAAACCGGTATTGTTGGATTCTGCAATGTATTCACATTCTATTAGATATCAAACTGATAAAACAAAATTCAACAGCAAATAGTTAAATAAAGACAAATACTACTAATAGAAAACCTGCGGAGACTCTGATATAAGTACGCACCAAGGCTTCTTCGCTACAAAACCTAAACGACACACGCATTGAATATGATCAGAGACACTTAACAGTGGAAAAATACAGTGAACTTCACAAGAAAATAAAAAAGATAAATAAAGTACTTCATCTATCTACTTTTGCTTGTCCAATATTAATTTAGTACACTGATCAATAAATATAATGACAATTTTCCTACATAACTTTTTAAATATAATATGCTTTGAATATATTATGAAATGACTATAATTAATAAGAAGGATAAATTAGCAAGTAAGTATATACTTGCTCAATATCACTTGGCATATCGAGCAATAAATAGAATGAAAATATTATTATATGACTCTTTAAATATAATAAATTCAATGGTTTCCAAAATATACATTGTGGAATAACTATAGTCAATAATTAGTCTAAACTAGGGACTAAGTACATTTTTACCTATTCTTATTGACTTGGCATACGAGCAATAAATAAAATTATAATTTTACTATATTACTTGTTGAATATAATAAAGGTACTGATGTAATAAATACATTATGAAATGCTTATAAATAATAATATGGGTAAATTAGAAACTAATCAATAAATTATCTCTTGATTTAATAAACTCGACAAGTAAAAGTTGATATATTTTTTAATATACTGAACATGTAAAAAATATATAGAACTCTTGCCTTCTGTGACAGGTGCATCAACTTTTTCATCAACGGTGGCGTCCACTTTTCTATCAGCTCTGGCGTCAACTTTTCCGTCAGCCGCACCATCACCTCTGACTTCCGGCTGACCAGTCGAGAGTAACTCCTTCGAATTCTCTGTTGGAGGCACTGATTTTTTCGCTGATGCATCCACATTGCCATCTACCTAAAAAGTCAATGCCAACCAATGTACAAAAGAAACAAAAAAATCAATTCACTCACAAAACTTAACAAAAAACAAAAAAATGAAGTAGAACTTTGAGTGAACCTTTTGACGCTTCATAGAAGAGGACAAATCATCTCCCTAAAAAATCAATTCACACCAATTAAAGAATCAATTCACTTACGAACGTTTAACAAAAAACCAAAACAAAAAACAAAAAAAAGAATGAAGTGAAAAGTTGTGTGAACCTTTGAACGATCATCAGACGATGATGATGGTGGTGGCCTCTTGTTTCGGGTGTGCGGTAGAGAACCAGTTCGTCTTTTTGGCTTCACCATTTTTCTTGAATGAAAGAGAGGAAATAGCTTGTGTTTTTTGCTTCTTGTTTTTTTCAGTTTTGAGTAGTGATAACTTCAGTATTGTTTCTTTGAAAGAAGTATATAAGACAGGTAAGCTCCAACAGTGTGAGGAAATAAAGTAACCAAAAAAAAAGATTTGACTCTTTTAGATTTCTATATGATTACATTAATAAGACATTATCCTATTTATTGTCTATAGATGAAGTCAGTTATTTTGAAGAAAAATAAATAAATATCATATTAAGTTTTTTTTTTGGGTTATGATATTGCGCATTGATTACACTCAAAATCCATCCTAAAAAAGATAAGCGACTGTTTTAAATATAATTTGATTTTTAAGTTTGGAGTCGAATACCACAGAGAATTAATTAGGTTCAGGAATAGTTATTCGATATACTAGCTAAGAAAATATGTTCCAACAATTATTTTATTTTTAAGATTATGATTTTTATTTTAAACTACCTCATAAATAATAAAGCAGTAAACTAACATCAATTAATTAGAGAATGAGGTTGATTTCAAGATTAAGGAGGCCTAGAATTATGATTTCTCGGGTTGTTAGATTCGTTCTCGTTATGCTAGCTGTAATTTAGCCAAATTAATCTTTATCTACCAAGAATCTTTTCTTGCTACAAATACCTCTCGACCAAGTGTGGTAATTCTCTCGAATTTACTCTAGCTAACCTATTAGTCTATTCATGCAATGATCTAGAATCTAGATCACTAATTAGATCGCGTCAAAGTTTTGTGATGTCTAACCTCCACTTTTAAATCTTAGTCATTAATCTCTTAATGCTTCAAAAGGACGTTGTTCAACTATAACCTAGACTCCAAAATTATTCAAGAATTCATCCTACAAAAGGTTCCATCAAACCTAGGATAAGAAACTTAGCTCATATAATTTCATAACGAACAAGTAGAGAAGGGAAGAAAGTGAAAGTCGAATTCCCATATTGCTTCCGCCTCTCATCATGTTCTTGCCTCCAAAAGAATATGTTCTTGTTTTTTGCTACCAATCTCCTCAATATGTTATCTAGCGTGTTTCAATGACCTAAGATGTGTGGGAATAAAACAGAGAGAGTATCATCTAGGTTACTCCCTCCATTCCATTTTACTTGACACTTCTTTTAAAAAAATATTTATTAAAGGTTATTTTACTAAACTAACCTTACTAATTATTCTTTGAAAATCTAAATTTAACTATTAATACTTTATACAATCATTAAATGATAGGGATAATATTGAAAGAACATACTCCCTTCGTTTCGTATTAGTTGATCCTATAGACTTGACACATCTATTAAGAAAAATATTTATTAGGAGTTTATTTTACCAAATTAGCCTTATTAATTATGTTTTGAAAATATAAATTTGAATATATACAACTTGTTCAGTCATTTAATGATAAGGGTATTATTAAAAGAACATATTAAAATTCTCTTGATTTCATCAAAGGAACAACTAAACTGAAATAAATATTTTTAGAAAGACGATCAACTAAAATGAAACCGAGGAAGTAATAAAACTTCTCTTAATTTTATGAATAGAACAAATAAAGGGAAATAACTACTTTTAATAGAGGCCAAGTAAGAAGAAACGAAGAAAGTAACTTTAATATTATCAATGTGGCTTGACTCAACTATATATGTGTCAAAGTGTTTAATAGGTGTTAGTCTAGAAGACTTTATTGACACCTATATAAACCCCTTTTGTGATCTTGTAACGGATGAGTTGAGTATTACAAATGATATGAAGTGAGTTTATGTTTATCTCCCTTTTACATCCTCTTTGTGCCCTGTCATATTATCCAGGACTCCCCTTATATTTCCTACGTTATAAAGATACACTTTGGCTGGATATCATGTATAATCAAAATAAATAGATGTAACACCCCGTAGCATTCCCGACTTAGTACCACCCTTAATAGCATACTTAGGGAGCTAATAACCTGAAAATTGTCTAAGTGTTAACAAGGACTTAGTCATATTTTGAGTTCCTAAACTTCAATGATTTCAAAATCGATCTTCCTAATCTCAAGATGTAGATTTTTAAGTTGATTCATGTTCAGGGGTGTCTCAGGGAAGTTTCAGATTTCTCAAACGATGTTTGAGACATGTTTGAAGGAGAAAAAAAAAGTCTGACACGATATCATTGCGTCACATCGGTTATAGCATCGGTCCTACCGACACGGTGCGACGCTCATCGTGTCGGGTGTCCAATTCATGTTATTATTTTTCTCGGGTCCAAGAGGGTATTTTAGTCTTTTTCCCTCATCATAACTCAATCATAATACGAAATTTAGTCATGATTAAGGCATAGTATACCAAAGGTTGCTCAAATTCCTTCGAAACAAAACCCTAACTTCCCTCCCAAAGATCAAGGATTCATCTCCTAAGTCAAGATTATCAAGAAAAAAGTCAAGGCTAGGGTTTCATTCTTTGAACTAAAAGACCTAAGGTATGTGGGACTATCCTTAAACTCCATGGGCATAGATTTTATGGTTTTATCAAGTTTGAGAATTTATAATCATGTTTCAAGAAAGGGGTTTTTGAATATTGTTTCGAAAAACATGTTATTAAATCTTTTTTTGATGAGAATATACGTATTGTATTGAACCCTTTTTGTGGTAATAAAATCTTGACCCTTTATGCCTATACATATATAGTTTAGAATGTTTAATTGATAGCATGAACAATGAATTTCCCTCTCTTGTTGCGAAATAAAGTGTATATTTGTATTGTGAGTGATCTTTGAAAGCATAAATTACGATTTTAAAGTAAGTTTCTCAATATCATAGTGTTTGGCATGGTTTATGATATGATGAGAGGGAGTTCCTTGCTATAACTATACTCTTGCATTAAAAAAAATAATTGCATGTGATTGAGTAAATTGATTTGACCGCTGCATGTTTCAAATCTTGCAAAAGAGGTTATCTGCATAAGTTTTCTTTAGATTTCAAAATGATGACTCTCTTGTGATATTATGATTCTTTGGTGGTCAAGTGCATGATTTGAATGAGATGGGCTGTAACATTGGTACGATATGAACGACTTGCAAGTCTGGGTATGCCGATACCCGATGATGACATGCCCTTAAGATTTTAAGCATTGAATGACTTTGCATATGAAACATATTGTTTAAAGAACTAAAATTAGTCCTAAAGAGAGGTAGATGGTTACCCGAAGAAAGCATTTGAGTGTAAGGGCTCATCACTGGAAATCGAATTTGCCGATTTGGGTAATATAATTTGGCTAATGCCAATGTATACTTGTCCTTGAGTCACTAGTATACTAGAATAGTAATTAGGACTCCAGTCTTTGCGGCAAATTTTGATTGGGGGCTTGGCCGCTGAGTCAAGGGCAGATTCCATATAGCCCGTGGAATTTTAGAAATGTAGAGTGTACCATCTATCTCGGGAGTAAGATGAAGTGTGAGTCCTGTTTTCCAGAAAGCATTTGGAAATTCTAAATTATGCCTATGTGTTTTACTTATCTTATATGTAATGTTTAACGAAATGTTCTCATCTATTTTGGGTAATAACAAGATGCTATTTTGGACTATTTTACATACCAGTACAATTGTATTGACCTCCTATATTTCAGGATTTGAGGTAAAGTTCCGGGGTCCCGCTAATCAGTAGACTTGTGAGTCAGAAGTTACAGTTGGTGAGCCTTGTCTATTTCGGAAGGCCTAGTTGAAAGACTGTATTAATTTATTTCATTTTGTGGTTCGACTAAGAGCCTTGTTCCAGTCTTTAGAAAGATGTTGATTTTCACATTGTTAGAGGTTTCGCAGACTAGTGTCGTATGTTTTTGAATGTTATGAACTCAAATTTTGTACTATTCAATTGAACTAAGTGATTGACCATGTTTCCGTCTTTATTATCTTTTTCGTATTTCTTTATAGTATATGAATGTTATGAATGATTTCTAGATAGAGAAGGGTGTCTAGGCCTTCATGGTTTGGGATGCTCATCGCGGCTAGGGCCTCGGCTCGTGACAAACTTAGTATCAGAGCACAGTTCATGGTCCCAGGGTGTCTACAAAATCGCATTGGGTAGAGTCCTGTTTATGGGTGTGTAGCATGCCACACTTATAAGTAGGATGCATTAAGGCTTTTAGGAATGTCTCTCAATTTGTTTCCTGATTTAGTTCGTGCTGTAGATTCTGAATTTCCTCTAACCAATGGTTCCCTGTATTTTAGAAAATTGATCATGCCTCCTCATAGGACCAACAAATGAAACACCCAAGCTGAGGATGTCCATCCCAAACATGGGATGTGGACCCGTAATATAGCTCGTACCCCAGAGTTTGTTGCTACTCTGGGAGTTCCTCCAGTTCTGGCTAGTCCACCTTAGGCTCTATGGACTGGTGTTAACCGTCCCCAGCCTCCTCAAAGGGAAGTTTTGAATGCTAAGTTTTGACAGTCCATCCATATAATTGCTCAACTGGTGGCCTCTCAAACCCATCAGTCTGAAGATGTGGGTTCTGTGTCTTATTCATCTGAGGTTACGTGGGCTAGTCAATTCATATGGCTGAACCCACCCGTGTTTATTGGCACGAAGATTGAGGAAGACCTCCAAGAGTTTATTGACGAACTGGAGAAAATTTTAAAAGTTGTGTACGTGAATGAGGTTTAAGGGGTGGAATTGGTAGCTATCAGTTAAAGGATGTGGCCAATCGGTGGTATAATGAATGAGAGTATTCGAAGGGTAGTGCTGATGAGCCTTCTGTGTGGGGTGAGTTTGTGGAAGATTTCCTGGACCATTTCTTTCCCCAGGAATTAAGGGAGTCAAAGGCTAAAGAATTTATGAACTTGAAGCAAGGAAAATGAGTGTTAAGGAGTACACATTGAAGTTCACCCAGTTGTCTTGATATGCTCTAGAATTGGCGGGTAACATGAGAGCTCGCATGAGGAAGTTTGCATCTGGTCTTTCGGATGATCCGGTGTTGGAATGTAAAGGAGCTATGATGAATAGAGACATGGATTTCTCCAGGTTGTCTATTCATATGCAACAGGTTGAGGATTAGAAGAAAAGGCTGGTAGATGTAACAGCCCAGGCCACCGGCGCATGCGAAATTGTCCGCTTTGGAGCCTCGGCCCCTCACGGTTTTAAAACGCGTCGCATACGTGGAAGGTATCCATGCACCTATAAGGCACACTTCGTTCCCCTTCACTACCGATGTGGGATTTGCCTAAGTGAATGCAGGCGTTACGTATCGCCGTCCCTACACTCACCCCCCGTAGGGACTCAGCGTCCTCGCTGAGGTTTGCCCCACCACCGGCACCGGCACTGGCTCTGATACCAACTGTAACAGCCCAGGCCACCGGCGCATGCGAAATTGTCCGTTTAAAGTAACACCCCGTAAATTTTTTCGTACACTTATCGCGATTATATGGAGTCCTAAAGACTTGCGTATGGGTTAAATTAAGTTTATGGTGTTCGGAAGTATCCCATCAATAGTTGTATGAGTAGTTATTGGAATAAGATTTCCAACGATATAAAGTTTGCCCAAAACAGAGGAGTATTTCATATAAGCGAGCACGTTCGAAATTTCAAAACGGTGGCCGGGAAGCCTGTGAACAGTGATTCTACAGGAAAATTTCTGCAGCTAGGCACACCAACTTGAGACGATCATAACTCCTTGTGCAAACGGAACTGTGTGGGCTGATATATATAGACGAAAAGCTCCGAGAGTCTTCTTTCTAATGAAATTGGTTTCATTCAAATCCAACATCTGAGTAAGGAGTTATACTCGTTTTACTTCAGCCTCTCAAAACAGATTTTTGTGAACAGTAAATTAGCAGGAAAATACTGAGGCCTGCCAGTTTTTGGGTCAACTTTGAACGATCATAAATTCCTCAATATAATGAACTGGGCGATATACCATATATCAAAAGAAAGATCTTTTAGTCGTCTTTCTAATGCAATTGATTTCATCCAAATCCAACATCTGCGTAAGGCGTTATACGCGTTTTACTTCAGCCTCTCAAAACAGATTTTTAGGGTCAACTTCAAACGATTATAACTCCTTGTACAGGACGAACTGGGTGATCTAATTTATATGAAATTAAAGCCCTTTTAATTATCTTTACAATGATACCAATTTCACCCAAATCCGATATCGGAGCAAAGAGTTATGATCGATTTACTTCAGCCTGTCAAAACTGTCCACTGGGGACAGATTCGGGATTTATTTAAATTTTGAGGGCACAATGGTCATTTTCTATTACCTTTGGACGAAAATTGGTCTTAAAAACCTGAACTTAGCCTCATTTATCCCAGAAATTATCCAAATTATTAAGAGAGGTGAAACCCTAGCCAATTTCAACCTCAAATATTTTGTGATTCAACCGCAGAAAATTCAAATTGGTTCCGTAGTTGTGTTCACCATCTCGAAAGCTTCGAGAAGCACCCCATGGTTATGTAAGGAGGATTCTAAATACAAGAGTTCATTGTTAAGGTATGAATATTGTTTATTCTTGATTCTTATCCATGAATAAGTATTTATAAAGGATTATGAGTATTGTCTTGATGTTGGAAGATAACTAGAAACATAGTTATGAATTGTTGTGTATAAATTGTTAGTAGTAAATAATGAAAGTTGCTGTATTCGATCATGGAGGATTAATTATGGTGATATAACATTATATTAGTGGTTATGTATGCCTAGTGATCATGTTGGTATTGGATGGTGATTAAGAAGGGAAATAAAGGCTAAGAGTGATGTTGAGGGATATTTCATGAAAATGCATGATATGTGAATGTAATAAGAGTATAAGAGGATGTATGTAGTACTCCTATTGATGAGCTAAAGGATTACTTCCTAGACATTATTTGGTGAAGTTAATACCTAAATGGGAAGGTTTGGTTGCTAATACTAGTTTGCCACAAATGACTTATTGTAGATAAGTGTTCGAAGAGTACGGGAAGTCACTTGTATTGAAGTGGTTATATCAAGGTATGTAAGACATACTCTATCTAATCTTTGGCATGAATAATGACCCATGGCACTCTCAAGTAAGCTTCCAATATTGTCCTACGACACATGACATATAATAACATCATATGATCTTCGACACTACCAATTGAACTTGTTTTCACTTTTAAGATGTCCGGCTAGTCAAAAAAATGTCCATATACTATTGTTGACTCCGAAATGGTTTAATGAGGTATCCATGGTTCTCTACTTCATCTTCATGATATTGATTACCTATTTACATGGTTTTCCTATTGAGGTATCATGGTTTAAAGTTCCATAAAGTGTGACCACAAAGTAACCAATCTCAAAGATTAATTGAATTAAGAAATGCAATGCCTGTATTTTAAATTGATGATATGATGTATTGTATTAGTACCACTGATCAGTTGGCCATTGTATTATAAAGATTATGTATATATGCTATTCCAGGGGTGGTCCCTGATGTATTGTATTAGTACCACTGATCAGTTGGCCATTGTATGACATATGTTATGTATTGATAAGGATTACGGGATGTAATGATATGCAAGTAATGTGCAGGTATCCCATCAGTTCTTTTAAGTGTGGTATACTCATACTGTTTATTCACTCGTATCTGGTTTCTGTTGACCTTTTGTATATCATCTTGATACTCACTGCCTTACATACTCAGTACATATTTCCGTACTGACGTCCCTCACGGGGGACCTGCATTCATGCCTGCAGGAACAGGTACTTCAGGTCGTACACCTCTGCAGTAAGAGCCAGGACGTTCTGTTGTTAGTGGTGAGCTCCAGTTGTTTCGGGGCATCCTAAGTCGTCTCTATATGTACTTTTGGTATTTGCATAAAAGTCTTTTGGTTACGGGAGTTTGTCCCGACCCCAACTCAGTTGTGTATCTATGTAGAGGCTTTTGTAGACATATTGTACAGCCATAGGAGTGTTTGGTTGATAGACGTGATGGCTCTGACGGCCAATTACTGTTTATATATATATTTATGCGTGTCTGCTGGGCTGATACAGGTACTGTTTTCTTCTATTTACGATGAAGTGCTGCCCAAATTTCTAATTTTCATAAGTAATGGGAATGTGAAAGTATAGGTTATGAACGGGTTCTCCCGGGCCTCTTCGGCTACGGGTGCCAGTCTACTCCAATGGGATTTGGGGTGTGACAGAAGTGGTATCACAGAAGTTCGTCCTAGTGAGTCTACAAAGCCGTGTCTACGTAGAATCTCGTTTATCGGTGTGTTGTGCACCACATCTATAAACAGGAGGCTATTGGACATTTAGGTATTGTTTCCACTCTTCATTTCTTAGATCATGCAATAGATCCCATATTAGAGATAAAGTCATAATCAATCGCTTAATCCAATTGTTTCTTTTTTATTTATTATAGTGATGATGCCGGTTACAAGGAGAAAGAATAAGTGGAAGCGAGTAGATACAGTGGCCGGAGAAGGTACTAGTAAGTCACCACCGGCACAAGTTGAGCAAAGTGAGTCTCAAGCTGAGCATATATCAGGCGCTTCTTCTCCTCCGGAAGGGCCGTCTATTAATGCTGTTGATCGAGATTTGAGGGATGCAGTACAACTTCTGACACGTATAGTTGCCGATCAAGTTCAAGGGCAAGCTATTCCTACCACGGGTTCTAGTGGTATGGATAGAGCAGCTAGCCTTCGGACTCAGGATTTTCTGAAACTGGATCCTCCTACTTTTACCGGATCAGATATTAATGAAGACCCGCAGGACTTTGTCGATCAAACCCAAAGGGTTCTAGATGTTATGCATGTATCCGGTAAAGAGATGGTTGAGCTAGCAGCATATAGACTGAAAGGAGAGGCTATATTATGGTACGAGGATTGGAAACGATCTAGGGGTATTGATGCACCTCCAACTACGTGGGGAGAGTTCAAAAATGCGTTTATTGATCATTATCTTCCATTTGAGACTCGTCAGGCCCGTGCAGATCAATTCTTGAATCTTCGTCAGGGTAATATGAGTGTAAGAGAGTATAGTCTTCGATTTAACTCCTTGTATCGATATGCTTCTAATGTGGTAGCTACTATGGACGACAGAGTTCATCACTATGTGAATAGATTGGAACCATACTTGGTTAGAGATTGTACCATTGCTGCTTTGAACAAGGACATGGATATAGCGAGCATACAAGCTTTCGCTCAGAAGATGGAAGAGCAGAGGCAGAGAAGAAGAACCCAGGAATCAGAAAAAGGATATTCTAAGCGACCCAGAGCTATAGGGCAGTTTGTGGCATCTCAGGGAGTTTTTAGGCCTTCGTTCTCTCATAGATTGCCTAGCCCGTTATCTTCTTATCCTGCAATTAGTACTCCACCACAATTTCAAAGGTTCAGAGGTAATCAGTTCGGGCAAAGCAGTGAAAATCAGAGTTCGCGAACAGTGGGGTATCAAGGGCAAGGGAGTATGAGTCAATTGAGACCTCCACGACACCCGTGCCCCATTTGTAGAAAATTTCACTTTGGCTAATGTCGGCTTGGGACGAATAATTGCTTTTGGTGCGGTAAGCCGAGGCATATGGCTAGAGATTGCCCACGCAGGACCACAGGTAATATAACACGACCTACCGGATCAGCTGTTGCGTCATCTTCGGTGCCTCCTTTGAGTAGGGGTGCACAACCTATGGGTCACGGTAGAGGTGATAGAGGAGTTGCTAGTGCTAGCGGAGCTCAGAACCGTGTGTATGCCCTAGCAGATCGGCAGAATTTAGAGGCTTCTCCAGACGTGGTTACAGGTACGTTGTCCATCTTTGCATTTGATGTGTATGCCTTAATTGATCCTGGTTCTACATTATCGTATGCTACTCCTTTGGTTGCGGGAAGGTTCGGAAGAACACCCGAATTATTAGCCAAGCCATTTGAAGTATCAACGCCAGTGGGGGAATCTCTTATAGCTAGGAATGTTTATCAAAATTGTGTTGTGAATATTTGTGGTCGTGATACTTTGGCCGATCTTGTTGAGTTGGAAATGGTAGATTTTGATGTTATTATGGGCATGGATTGGTTAGCGTCTTGTTATGCTACAGTAGATTGCCGTTCTAAGAAGGTATATTTCCATTTCCCAAATGAGGCAGTCCTTGAATGGAAGGGTAATGTTGGCGCGCCGAGAGGTAGATTTATTTCTTACTTTAAGGCAAGAAAAATGATTTCCAAGGGGTACATATACCATTTGGTTAGAGTAAGGGATGCAGAGGCAGAGCCGCCAACTTTTCAGACCGTTCCGGTTGTGAATGAATTTCCTGATGTATTTCCTGAAGAACTACCAGGTTTACCTCCTGAGCGAGAAGTGGAGTTTGGTATTGATTTGTTGCCAGGCACACAGCCAATCTCAATACCTCCTTATAGAATGGCACCAGCAGAGTTGCGAGAATTGAAAGAGCAACTGAAAGACTTGCTAGAGAAGGGATTCATCAGGCCTAGTATGTCCCCTTGGGGAGCACCAGTATTGTTTGTGCGTAAGAAAGATGGTTCGCTGAGGATGTGTATTGACTATCGGCAATTGAATAAGGTGACTATTAAGAATAAGTACCCCCTTCCCCGAATTGATGATTTATTTGACCAGTTGCAGGGTGCCCGGTGTTTTTCCAAGATTGACTTGAGATCAGGCTATCATCAAGTGAGGGTCAAGGATAAAGATATACCCAAGACAGCTTTCCGAACATGGTATGGTCATTATGAATTCCTGGTTATGTCATTTGGGCTGACAAATGCACCCGCAGTTTTTATGGATCTGATGAATAGGCTGTTTAAGCCGTTTCTAGATGTGTTCGTGATAGTTTTCATAGATGATATTCTGGTCTACTCTAGATCAGAAGAGTACCATGTTAATCACTTAAGGCAGGCGTTGCAGATTCTTTGTGATCATAAGCTGTATGCGAAGTTTTCTAAATGTGAGTTTTGGCTCAAGTCAGTGGCATTTTTGGGCCATATTGTATCCAGTGAAGGCATAAAAGTTGACACTCAGAAGATTGAGGCTGTGAAGAATTGGCCAAGACCCACGACGCCTACGGAGATTCGTAGTTTCCTCGGGTTGGCAGGTTATTATAGAAGGTTTGTTGAAGGTTTTTCTTCTATTTCTGCACCTTTGACTAAGTTGACGCATAAAGCCTCCAAGTTTCAATGGAATGATGCCTGTGAAAAGAGTTTCCAGGATCTGAAGAGCAAGTTGACTTCTACACCGGTATTGGTACTTCCTGAAGGCACAAAAGGGTATGCAGTGTACTGTGATGCTTCGAGAATTGGCTTAGGATGCGTACTAATGCAACATGGTAGAGTAATATCCTATGGCTCTAGACAGTTGCGACCTCATGAGAGGAATTATCCCACGCATGATCTTGAGCTAGCTGCAGTTGTATTTGCTTTGAAGATATGGCGCCACTACTTATATGGGGTTCATGTTGACATATATACCGATCATAAGAGCCTGCAATATATCTTCAGTCAGAAAGATCTAAACTTGAGGCAGCGGAGATGGCTTGAATTGTTGAAAGATTATGATGTTGATATCTTGTATCATCCAGGGAAAGCGAATGTGGTAGCGGATGCACTGAGTCGTAAGTCTAAAATGGCATCTATAGAAAAGCAGGGGATTATTAAGGATCTTCACCAACTAGCTAATTTGCGAAACTCCAGATGAAGAGGTTATTGTACGTAATGCAGCGGAATCTTCATTGATAGCTAAAGTGAAAGAGAAGCAGTATGCAGATCCAATTTTATTGCAGCTTAAGGAGGATGTGCAGAGTGGCACGACAAAGGCATTTGAGCTTACGCGAGAAGGAGTGCTTCAGTGTCAGAATCGTTTATGTGTACTTGATGTAGTTGAGCTAAGAAAGAGAATTATGACAGAAGCACACTGTTCAAGGTATTCCATCCATCCAGGGTCGACTAAGATGTATCAAGATTTGAAAGCAATATATTGGTGGAATGACATGAAGAGGAATATTTCCGAATTTGTAGCTGAATGTCCAAATTGTCAAAGAGTCAAAGTAGAACACCAGAAACCCGGTGGTTACATGCAATGTATAGATCTTCCAGTCTGGAAGTGGGACGAGATCAATATGGATTTCATCACGGGTTTGCCTCGTACATATCGGAAGTTTGATTCCATATGGGTGATCATTGATAGGCTTACCAAATCTGCGCACTTCTTACCAGTTAAGACAACTTATACGGCGGAAGAGTATGCGAAGTTGTATATTAAGGAGATCGTTCGGTTACATGGAGTTCCAATTTCCATTATATCCGATCGAGGAACCCAATTTACCGCAAATTTCTGGAAGTCTTTTCAAAGGAGTTTGGGGACACAAGTAAATCTAAGTACGACTTTTCATCCTCAAACGGATGGACAAGCGGAACGTACCATCCAGACACTTGAAGACATGCTACGAGCATGTGTATTAGATTTCAAAGGCAACTGGGATGATCACCTACCTCTTATCGAGTTTGCCTACAATAATAGCTATCATTCAAGTATCAAAATGGCACCATATGAAGCATTATATGGAAGAAAGTGTAGATCGCCAATAGGATGGTTTGAAGCAGGTGATGCGGTCTTATTTGGACCGGATCTTGTTTATCAAGCAATGGAGAAGGTTAAAGTGATCCAACAACGGCTTGCAACAGCTCAAAGTCGACACAAATCTTATGCGGATGTTAGAAGAAGAGGACTTGAGTTTTCTATCGATGATTGGGTATTCTTGAAAGTATCACCAATGAAAGGAGTGATGAGGTTTGGCAAGAAAGGAAAGTTAAGTCTACGATACATAGGTCCGTATAAGATCATTCAAAGATTTGGACAAGTTGCTTATGAGTTAGAGCTACCTCAAGAGCTCTCAGCAGTTCATCCTGTATTTCATGTTTCGATGCTTCGCAAGTACATCGGAGATCCATCGCACATCACTACTACGGAAGATGTACAAATTACAAAAGATCTCACTTTTGAAGAAATGCCTATTGCTATTCTTGATCGCCAAATTAAAAAGATAAGGAATAAAGAGAAAGCATCGGTAAAAGTACTTTGGAGGAATCAACAAGTTGAGGAGATCACATGGGAAGCTGAGGAAGCGATGAAGATTAAGTACCCTTACCTATTCAACGATGAGGAGGAAGTTCATGAGACGGAAGAAGTACAATAACAAGTAAGTGTTTGTTTTTATGCAAGGATGTTATGATGATGAATGTGTTAATTGTAAGCTTGGACATGTCTTAACTGAGTAACTATGCTAACATTCGAGGACGAATGTTCTTAAGGGGGGGATAATGTAACACCCCGTAAATTTTTTCGTACACTTATCGCGATTATATGGAGTCCTAAAGACTTGCGTATGGGTTAAATTAAGTTTATGGTGTTCGGAGGTATCCCGTCAATAGTTGTATGAGTAGGTATTAGAATAAGCTTTCCAACGATATAAAGTTTGCCCAAAATAGAGGAGTATTTCATATAAGCGAGCACGTTCGAAATTTCAAAACGGTGGCCGGGAAGCCTGTGAACAGTGATTCTGCAGGAAAATTTCTGCAGCTAGGCACACCAACTTGAGACGATCATAACTCCTTGTGCAAACGGAACTGTGTGGGCTGCTATATATAGACGAAAATCTCCGAGAGTCTTATTTCTAATGAAATTGGTTTCATTCAAATCCAACATCTGAGTAAGGAGTTATACTCGTTTTACTTCAGCCTCTCAAAACAGATTTTTGTGAACAGTAAATTAGCAGGAAAATACTGAGGTCTGCCAGTTTTTGGGTCAAATTTGAATGATCATAACATCCTCAATAAAATGAACTGGGCGAGATACCATATATCAAAAGAAAGATCTTTGAGTCGTCTTTCTAATGCAATTGGTTTCATCCAAATCCAACATCTGCGTAAGGAGTTATACGCGTTTTACTTCAGCCTCTCAAAATAGATTTTTAGGGTCAACTTCAAACGATCATAACTCCTTGTACAGGACGAACTGGGTGGCCTAATTTATATTAAATGAAAGCCCTTTTAATTATCTTTATAATGATACCAAGTTCACCCAAATCCGATATCGGAGCAAAGAGTTATGATCGATTTACTTCAGCCTATCAAAACTGTCCACTGGGGACAGATTCGGGATTTATTTAAATTTTGAGGGCACAATGGTCATTTTCTATTACCTTTGGACGAAAATTGGTCTTAAAAACCTGAACATAGCCTCATTTATCCCAGAAATTATCCAAATTATTAAGAGAGGTGAAACCCTAGCCAATTTCAACCTCAAATATTTTGTGATTCAACCGCAGAAAATTCAAATTGGTTCCGTAGTTGTGTTCACCATCTCGAAAGCTTCGAGAAGCACGCACCCCATGGTTATGTAAGGAGGATTCTAAATACAAGAGTTCATTGTTAAGGTATGAATATTGTTTATTCTTGATTCTTATCCATGAATAAGTATTTATAAAGGATTATGAGTATTGTCTTGATGTTGGAAGATAACTAGAAACATAGTTATGAATTGTTGTGTATAAATTGTTAGTAGTAAATTATGAAAGTTGCTGTATTCGATTATGGAGGATTAATTATGGTGATATAACATTATATTAGTGGTTATGTATGCCTAGTGATCATGTTGGTATTGGATGGTGATTAAGAAGGGAAATAAAGGCTAAGAGTGATGTTGAGGGATATTTCATGAAAATGCATGATATGTGAATGTAATAAGAGTATAAGAGGATGTATGTAGTACTCCTATTGATGAGCTAAAGGATTACTTCCTAGACATTATTTGGTGAAGTTAATACCTAAATGGGAAGGTTTGGTTGCTAATACTAGTTTGCCACAAATGACTTATTGTAGATAAGTGTTCGAAGAGTACGGGAAGTCACTTGTATTGAAGTGGTTATATCAAGGTATGTAAGACATACTCTATCTAATCTTTGGCATGAATAATGACCCATGGCACTCTCAAGTAAGCTTCCAACATTGTCCTACGACACATGACATATAATAACATCATATGATCTTCGACACTACCAATTGAACTTGTTTTCACTTTTAAGATGTCCGGCTAGTCAAAAAAATGTCCATATACTATTGTTGACTCCGAAATGGTTTAATGAGGTATCCATGGTTTTCTACTTCATCTTCATGATATTGATTACCTATTTACATGTTTTTCCTATTGAGGTATCATGGTTTAAAGTTCCATAAAGTGTGACCACAAAGTAACCAATCTCAAAGATTAATTGAATTAAGAAATGCAATGCCTGTATTTTAAATTGATGATATGATGTATTGTATTAGTACCACTGATCAGTTGGCCATTGTATTATAAAGATTATGTATATATGCTATTCCAGGGGTGGTCCCTGATGTATTGTATTAGTACCACTGATCAGTTGGCCATTGTATGACATATGTTATGTATTGATAAGGATTATGGGAAGTAATGATATGCAAGTAATGTGCAGGTATCCCATCAGTTATTTTAAGTGTGGTCTACTCATACTGTTTATTCACTCGTATCTGGTTTCTGTTGACCTTTTGTATATCATCTTGATACTCACTGCCTTACATACTCAGTACATATTTCCGTACTGACATCCCTCACGGGGGACCTGCATTCATGCCTGCAGGAACAGGTACTTCAGGTCGTACACCTCCGTAGTAAGAGCCAGGACGTTCTGTTGTTAGTGGTGAGCTCCAGTTGTTTCGGGGCATCCCAAGTCGTCTCTATATGTACTTTTGCTATTTGCATAAAAGTCTTTTGGTTACGGGAGTTTATCCCGACCCCAACTCAGTTGTGTATCTATGTAGAGGCTTTTGTAGACATATTGTACAGTCATAGGAGTGTTTGGTTGATAGACGTGATGGCTCTGACGGCCAATTACTGTTTATATATATATTTATACGTGTCTGCTGGGCTGATACAGGTACTGTTTTCTTCTATTTACGACGAAGTGCTGCCCAAATTTCTAATTTTCATAAGTAATGGGAATGTGAAAGTATAGGTTATGAACGGGTTCTCCCGGGCCTCTTCGGCTACGGGTGCCAGTCTGCTCCAATGGGATTTGGGGTGTGACAGTAGAGGCAAGGGAGAAAGACAGGCAAGTCAAGAGGATCGGACCTACAGACCAGAATAATAGTCAGCACCAGGGTGGTAACAAATGGTGTAATAGATGGTCGAAGAAAATTTTTTCGAGGAATGGTCAGTCTTCGGCTAGTGCTCCCGTGCCCAGACCTCCAGTTGATCGGTAGTTTTAAAATTTTTAATCCAACAGTGGAGCGGGATTGCAGGGTACTCAGTCACAGGGGAGTGTGGCCTAACCATTTAGGACATATCCTCGTTGCAAAAATTGTGTGAGGAACCATTTGGGAAGGTGCATCTATGGTGAGCGCGTGTGTTATACTTATCAGTCAGGTCATTTCAAGAAGGACTGGCCCACTTTTAGAGGGAATGTTGGGGGCGCTAGGTCCCAAGCTAACTCCAAAGCACCACTGCCACCATCTAAGGGTGATACTTTAGCTACTTGGAGCAGTCACAACTGGTTATATGCTTTGTCTAACTGCCAGGATGTAGAGGCTTTGCCATATGTTGTCACGGGTACGTTGCAAACCTTTTCCCATAATGTGTATGTATTGCTTGACCCAGGGTATATGTTGTCTTATGTGACCCCATACGTGACAGTCAGTTTTGGATTCAAGCCTGAAATTATTCCAAAACCTTTCTCTATTTCCACTCCTGTTGGTGACTTTATTATGGCAAGGAGGGTGTATAGAAATTATGTGGTGTCTGTCGATCATTGTGATACCATGGCGGGTCTTATAGAGATTGATATGGTTAACTTTGATGCCATTTTAGGAATGGATTAGCTCCATTCGTGTTATGCCACATTAGACTATAGAACCCAAAATATTATTTTCTCCTTTCCAAGTGAACCAGTGATAAAATGAGAGGGTATTCCTTAGCACCCAGGGGAAAGTTCATATCTTATATTAGAGCCCAAAATCTTATATCGAAGGGTTGTTTGTACTATCTCATTTGGGTCAAAGATTCTAGTACTAAGAGTCCTTCCCTTTAGTCTGTCCCTGTAGTTAATAAATTCTTTAAAGATTTTCCTGATGATCTCCTGGGGATTCTACTCGACAAGGAGATAGATTTAGGTATTGACTTATTATCAGACACCCATCCTATTTCAATTTTGCCATTTCGAATGGCTCTCGCTGAACTAAAAAATTTGAAAGAACAACTAAAAGATCTTCATGATAAAGGCTTTATTCATCCTAGCGTCGCTCCCTAGGTGCTTTGGTACTCTTTGTGCGTAAGAAAGATGGTTCCTTCTGTATGTGTATAGATTACTGTCAGCTTAATAAGGTCACTGTTAAGAACAAATACCCTCTTCCTAGAATTGATGATCCTTTTTACCAATTTTAGGGTGCCAAATGTTTCTCCAAGATAGACCTTCATTCGGGGTATCATCAGTTGAAAGTTAGGGAGGCTGATATTCCCAAAACAACTTTCTGAACTCGATATGACCATTATTAATTCTTAGTTATGTCCTTCAGGTTGAGTAATTCCCCCGCAACTTTTATGGACCTAATAAATAGGGTGTTTCGTCAGTTTCTAGATCTGTTCATCATAGTCTTTATTGACGACATCTTGGTTTACTTTAAGAATGATGAAGATCATACTAGTCACCTCCGAACCGTCCTTTAGACCCTCAAAGATCATGAATTGTATGCAAAATTTTCCACGTGTGGATTATGGCTTAGTGTTATTGCTTTCTTGGGGCATATTGTTTCTAGCGAGGTAATTAAGGTTGATACCCAATAGGTTGAGGCGGTGAGAAAATGACCCAAACCCACGATCCAATTGATATCCAAAGCTTCTTAGGTTTGTCAAGGTATTACAGAAGATTTGTAGAGAGTTTTTCCTCTAAAACTGCCCCCTTACCATATTGACTTAGAAAAAGACAAAATTCTTGTGGTTGGACTCATGTGAAAATAGTTTTGAGAAACTGAAAGATAAGTTGACTACTGCACCAGTTTTGACTCTTCTTGATGGTACAGAAGGTTTTGTTGTGTACTGTGATGCATCTCGGGTGGGACTTAGGTGTGTGCTTATGCAACATGGTAAAGTGGTGGCAAATGCATCTAGGTAGTTGAAGGTGTACAAAAAGAATTATACCATTCATGACTTACAGTTAGCAGCTGTGGTGTTTGCACTTGAGATCTGGAGGCATTATCTTTATGGGTTGCATGTAGATATATTTACAGATCACAAAAGTTTGTAGTATGTTTTCTCACAGAAAGAGCTGAATCTCAGGTAGAGGCGTTGGTTTGAATTGTTAAAGGATTATGATATTACATTGAACTATCATTCGGGCAAGGCCAATGTGGTGGTCGATGCTCTTAGCAGGTTGTCAATAGGAAGTCTTTATAATGTTGAGAAAGGGAAAAGCGAGATGGTGAAAGATATTCATCAGCTTGTAAATCTGGGAGTTCAAATTCTGGATTTCAAAGATAGAGGAGTAATTGTTCATGAAATAGCTAAATCTACCTTATGTGCTAAAGTTAAGGAGAAATAGTCTAATGATCCTATCTTGGCACAGATTAAGAGAGATGTTGGTCAATAAAAGGTGATGGCATTTGGAACTGGAGGTGATGGAATTTTGAGGTATCAGGGTAGGCTTTGTGTGCCGAACATGGATGGATTGCGAGAGAGCATTCTTGATGAAGCTCAGACTTTGAGGTATTTGTTCACCCAGGCTCTACCAAAATCTACCATGACCTTAAGGCTATTTATTGGTGGAACAATATGAAATATGATGTTGCTAATTTTGTTTCTAAGTGTTTGAATTGCCAACAAGTCAAGTAGAGCATTTGAGACCGGGTGACACTTTTCAAGAGATAGATTTATCTGTGTGGACGTTGGAGATGATTAATATGAACTTTATTTCAGGGCTTCTGAACTCTCAAAACCAATATGATTCCATTTGGGTAATTGTAGACCAAATGACCAAGTTCGCTCATTTTATTCTTATGTAGACAAATTATTAGGGGGAAGACTATTCTAAGCTGTAAATTTGTGAGATAGTTTGGTTGCATGGAGCTCCAGTGTCTATTATATCTGACCGAAGTTCACAATTTTCTTTGCATTTCTAACGATCCTTTCAGAGGGGTTTAGGCACACAAGTGAACCTAAGTACCGCCTTCCACTCTCATACTGATGGGCAGCCTGAACGCACCATTCAGAATCTTGAGAATATATTGAGGGCCTGCGTGATTAACTTCAAAGGCAGTTCGGTGGACCATTTGTTGTTGATAGAATTCACCTACAACAATAGTTACCTTTCTAATATTTAGATGGCCCCTTTTGAGGCAATTTATGGGAGAAGGTGTAGGTCACCAATCGGATGGTATGAAGTGGGTGAAACTCAATGTTTGGACCTGACCTTGTTCACTAGGCAAGGGAAAAGGTGAAGATCATTAGGGGTGACTTAAGACTGCTTAGATTCGTTAGAAGTCTTATGCCAATTGTAACACCCCATATTTTTTGTGCTAGAGTTTAGACCATCGTTCCTACGTATATAGACCCAAACTGAATTATTCTTGTAACGCCCCGTATTTTGGGCTACAATATAGACCATGATTTCGATGAATTGATAATCCCAAAGCAATAAATCCTATGCCAATATGGAATGTTAATTATTTATGTAGTATGTGAATCCATTCAAGCTTGAATTTAGACTATAGAGGTCCTTCAACTCAAGGACGAGTTGAAACTATTTTGATCGATTAAGTTTTAGTGGACGTTGTAATTTGTGTTAGCTTCCATCGACCATAACTCTCTGTATATGTCGAATTAGAGAGCCTACTATGTGTCAAATGATAGTTCTTTGAGTTAGCTTTCCAATGATACCAATTTTTCTAAAATCCGGCACCCGAGCAAGAAGTTATTTACTTTCAAAGTAGTATGCATCACCAAACCAATCGCACATAGCCCCTGGAAAACATAGATGATAGCATAGGCGGCGCCTATGTAAACATAGGCGATACAATAGGTGGTGCCTATGTAAACATAAGCGATAACATAGGCGGCTCCTATGTAAAAGTTTCAAGTGACTTAAACACTCTGTTTTTGGGGCAAAAATGGTCCTTTTTCCACCCTTATTTAGACATAAATACAAAATTCAGTTCCCAAAGGCCCCAAAATACACCTTCATTCATCAAAATTGTTCAAGAACTCTCTCTCTAGGGTTTCAAAATAAAAACCCAAGTATTTCAAGATTCAACCATGGGTTTTCAAAATAAATTGAAGATTTGAAATCTCCGCAACGTAGGCTTCAAGAAGCACCTATCATATTCTCATATAGAGGTATGTGGGGTTATCTCAAAAATTTCATGGGCTTTAAAAATTCATGTTTTTGAATGATGGTTTTGAAATTATGAATATGATTATGTTTTAAACATTTTATGATATTGATTTGGTCCTTATACCTACTTCCAAAGTGATTTTCTGTATGATATATGTATATGCATGTATTCCGAAAAGATGTTAACTTGAGAGCATGAATGATATGAAATTTCCTCTCTTGATGTGAATTTGTTTTAAATGTTCATATGATGTAAATTGTTTGAAAACATCTTGAAGAGAATGACATGAAATGTTTTGAGAATTGATATGATTTTGAATTGAAAACGAGAAGGTTATTCATATTGAGTACAATGGTTGAATGAGAAGAATGATGTGATATTGATGGCTTACAAGTCGGGTATGACGATACCCTACAGAGTATGACATGTGATTGACTTGAATAAAGTTTGAATGCATTGATTTTCATGAGAAAGGTGGATGCCCGAAAAGGCATTTGAGTGAAAGGGCTCATCGCTGGAAACTGTAGTTGCCGATGTGGGTCATATGATATTGTATTATCCATGGGAGGATAATGAAATAATTGGGATATCTCACATGGGGGGATTCACTACGGTGTACTCACATGGGGGTATCCCGGCTCTAAATCCTGATAGTTACTTGGATTGGAGGC
Source organism: Capsicum baccatum var. pendulum (assembly GCA_030864225.1). Classification (NCBI taxonomy): domain Eukaryota; kingdom Viridiplantae; phylum Streptophyta; class Magnoliopsida; order Solanales; family Solanaceae; genus Capsicum; species Capsicum baccatum. The sequence continues at coordinate 17,409,606 of CM061555.1, forward strand.
TTGGTCACCGAGCACCAGAGGCAGGTTACACATAGCCATGGAATTACAATTGTCGGTTATTCCACCTAGCTCAATCCTATTACATTGGTATTGAAAACTATTACATTATGCCCATGTGTTTTCAAATAATTTGATATGAAACTACTTTATAATGGCTCTCACCCATATTGTGTAAAAATATTATATATCTATTTTGATTTCTCTATGTACCAGTACTTTTGTATCGACCCCCTTCCTCCTTGGTTCGAAGGCGCAGTCTAGGGGTCCAGAAAATTAGTAGATTTCCTCAGAAAGATTTGTAGAGTCACTTGGTGAGCCTTCTATATTTCAGAAGGCCTAATATCTGGCAGTTTCATTTATCATTTATTAGTTTTGGGTCTACTGGGGGCCTTGTCCCAATTTTTAAATAGATATTTGTTTTTAGTCATGTAGTAGAGATTTCCCAGACGTTATAGAGATGTTGTGTTGAGATTGTGCGACATTATTCCCAATTATTTCTTTTGTATGATTACTGACCATGTTTCCATATTATTATTTATCTTCCGCATTTTTTATCATCTGAATTATGTGCATGACTACCAGACAGATAGGGGTGTTTCGGCCTTTATGGTTCGGGATACTCGTCATGGCCAGGGCCCCGATTTGGGTCGTGACAAACTTGGTATCAAAGCATGGTTTGTGGTCCCAGGGTGTCTGTGAAATCACATTAGGTAGAGTCTTATTTATGGGTGTGTAGTGCGCCACACTTATAAGCAGGAAGCTACAAGGCGTTTAGGAATGTCTTTTTTTTTTCTAGGTTCTAGTTCGTGCAATAGAGTCAGAATGTTCCTCCTTCATACTCTAATTCGTGCTATGGTGACGTGTATACGAAAGTAAAATCATCCCAAATTCTTTTCTTACTCTGGTGTTCTCAGACCCATCACATTACTGGGGTGATTCAAGTACAGAAGTTTAGAGTCTAAATGGTATGGTTTGTTCTGATTGAATCATATAAGATTTTTGCAAGGACTTGAGAAGAGTCCGTAAGTGCTTCAGAATGTGTTGGAACTAGTGTGAACCTTGATTTTGATGAAATCGTGCTTTTCAGTCTGTAGTATTAAGTCTATTAAGTTCTTTTCAGAACTTATGTTGCCAGTGTCACGCTTCAGAGGTAATAAAATATAGCAGAAAGTTGGAACTGTATTGCCACCCGAATAGTAGTATGTGTTAAAGTGCTGTTGTCATGACCTATTGGTAATGAAATTAGACCAAGAAGTTTGTGATGTGAGAAAGCAGTATAAGTAGATACGATTGTACGTGGTTATAATATAAGGATAAGGTTGACCATGTCTATTATGAGGCTTTAACCCCCTTGACCCTCTTTTCATTGGTAGTTGTAAACTAGTGCTACTTGTGAGAAGGTATGTAGTAGATTTTTTAGGTATTTGGGTAGAATGTCCCAATTTGATGGATTTGTATATTTATATTATGATGCATTCTTCATTGGTGATAAATGATTGATACTAAACTATAGGCTTGAATTTAAATGATGTGGTGGTAAATAGTGGCAAGAGTTTGATGATGCATGTTTTGTGGGATTCAATTAGTAGGGTTGAGGTGCTGAAATAGTACATGCTAATGGATTATGATAAGGAAAACCGTTAGGTCATGATCGATTATTATGGTTATGAAGTTCTAGTGTACTAATTTGTCGTGATGTTTATTTATAGTTTCCAAGTGAAAATTTTGTGTAAGATTGGGTTGTAAATCATGCATAGACCTAGATATTAAGTTTGAATAGTTGATGTCCATGAAGGTGGATGTGAAGGATTCTTAGTTAATGAATACTAGTTGTATAGAAGTGATCTAATAGGCTTGAACGATGCATGCAATAGATTAAGTTTATTTGATTCGTAGTGATGTATGATATTGTATGTATGATGTAGAAGTATGCCTAAGGTGACATGAGGTTGCGACATTCTTTCTAAGGCTATTACTTGTTGTGCGTGGCTAGTGGTACCATTGAATTGTTAAGTGGAGAAAGACTAGTTAGATGGTATATGGTGATTTAAATAGCCATGTTAAGGTGTTTTAATTAATAGTGTTGGGCCTTTTTGCGATGATCTTGATTCTCATAGTACAGGGATATAAATTTGGAGTCGCAATAGTGATAGACTATGTCAAAAGTGATATGGTTCATCAAAGGCTTGGTGATATCCATGTTAAGTGGTAGCATCTAAGCTTGAGTTTTGAAGGTTGAACCAATAGAAATAAGTGTGCAAGCATTATACTATGACTATTGGTGGCTATGGTAAGATAGAGTGTATCCGGGAAGGTAGTCATTCGGGTTAAGTTCTATGATATGCATGTATTGTCATTTTTTTCAGACCCTAGAGTGCAGTAAGTGTAGTTCAGTTAGAATCTGGTAAAGGATCTCCCAAACTCTAGATGATGACTTGAAGCTAAGGGGGAGATGATAGAACGAATGACGAAGTAAGGCTCTCAGATTTTAGTAGGATGCAGTATGATATAGAACATCAGAAAGTGAGGGTGAATCTCAACCCATTCCTACCTCAGTATTTTTTTTCCAGTTATCCGGGTGCTTACTCATGCCTTACGATTCAGTTCCGTGATCATAGTTCATGATCCCTGTATATGATAGAGATTCACATACTCTTCTAGTTCCAAGATAATGAGTTCTAGTTCATTCAAGTAGTTGTAATCACATTCCTTATATTATGAACTCTAGTTGAGGTCATGCAACTCATGACGCATGTACGGTCCCATATAAAAAATTTTCATGCTTCAGGGTCTTATGTTTTAACCTTTTAGTGACCCTCCCTATGTAATGATAGTGGTGATGATGTAAATGTTCTTGTTGATGGAAGATCATAGTATGCTTGTTTAGATAAGGCCATAAGTATGCAGTAAGATTTGGGGACAAGTCTTTGATACATGTGATAGTTAGTGGAAAAGTTTGTGCGTGTATGTTTTAGGGTAGCGCGTGGGAGTTATATTGACAATAGTTTAGAGACTATGCAAAGTATGTATGAGTGGGTACCTTGAAGTTAACATGTGGTTATAAAATAGGCTTGAATGACGTTTTGGGATTGTAGTGGAAGGTCGCAATATGCATTAGCGACTTCATATTAAGAGTTCAGAGTATCCATTGAACTGGTAAGGCATGTTATGCTTAGGATGTGATCTTTAAAAGAGGTATAGAAGGTGACATCATATGGATTAGAATAATAGCATGGTGTAGCATGATTTATTTTTGTGACTTAGAGTTAGGCTTGATCGCGGTGTAAGGATTAAGTTATTTTAGACATTAGTAGAAAAAAAATTGTCAATGCTCATATGAGAATTTTAAGCTGAATTGAATGGATATGATATTTATAGGGAATAGTATAGTTAAGGGATATTCGAGAAGTGTGCTAAGCTTGAAAGTAAGAAGTTGTATTGCCAAAGGTCTGGTAATTCTATCCTGGCTTATGAGTTATATGTCTATATTCCAGACTAAAGAGTAGAGTAAATGTTGTGATTTCCTTAGTTGGATGTCTCGTGTAATCCATACCCAAGATTCGTGGCTCCCTAATCCATACCCAAGATTCGTGGCTCCCTATTTCTGCTAGAACTTCTTTAGAGAGAGTATTGAAGAGATACACCAGATTGAGTATAAGTTTCTAGTATAGTTCAGTCTATGTGGCCAGCAAATTAGTTTAGCAGTGACTTGTTTTCTCATCTATTTAATCATGCTACCCAAAAATCTCAGTTATGTTACTATTCAAAGATAGAGTATACTAGTATTTGCGAGTATAGCTCAATTCATGCATCATGTACTAGATTCAGATTCTAGATGTCCAGTAATGATTAAATTTCTAGGTGCCTAGTGCTTCGTCTCAGTTTTCTGAGCATCTTAGTGAACTGAGCATTCATAGAGGGACATAGGGACCCAAGGGGGAGATACCCCATTCAGTTGCATTCATAGATTCTTATTACATGCTCTACACCAGTTATCATTGCGTATCCATTCATACGTTCATACATCAGTTTAGTCAGATATGCATGTATTAGAAATGTATGTCCAATAGAAAAAGTTCATCTTATCAGTGTATTCAGTTCTGTGTTCATGAGAACAACTCAGTAACAAATCCATGCATCAGGTATGCATGTTCGTTATGAGAACTAAGCTTATAAGTAGCTTCAGTCGTGTATTCCATGCATCAGATCTGCACTTCCGGTATAAGAATTTAGAACATCAGTAGTTCCAGTCTTATAGTCATATTTCAGATCAGTGCATTCTTTCTTAGAGAAACATATCATGTCCGCGTTATTCTATATCTCTAAGCTTCAATATGTTCCTACCCATCATTTGAGGACGAATGATCCCAAGGGGGAGATAATGTAACACCCCGTATTTTTTGGGTTAGAGTTTAGACCGTCGTTCCTACGTATATAGACCTAAACTGAATTATTCTTGTAATGCTCCGCATTTAAGGCTACAATATAGACCATGATTTCGATGCATTGATAATCCCGAAGAAATAAATCTTATGACAATATGGCATGTTAATTATTTGTGTAGTATGTGAATCCATTCAAGCTTGAATTTAGACCATCGAGGTACTTCAACTCAAGGACGAGTTGAAACTATTTCGATCGATTAAGTTTTTGTGGACGTTGTAATTTGTGTTAGCTTCTATCGACCATAACTCTTTGTATATGTCGAATTAGAGAGCTTGCTATGTGCCAAATGATAGGTCTTCGAGTTAGATTTCCAATGATACCAATTTTACTAAAATCCGGCACCCGAGCAAGAAGTTATGGCCTTTCAAAGTAGTATGCGTCGCCTAACCAATCGTACATGGCCCCTGGAAAACATAGGCGATAGCATAGGCGGTGCGTATGTAAAGGTTTCAATGACTTAAACACTTCATTTTTGGGGTAAAATGGTCCTTTTTCCACCCTTATTTAGCCATAAGCACGAAATTCATTTCCCAAAGACCCCAAAATACACCTTCATTCATCAAAATTATTCAAGAACTCTGTCTCTAGGGTTTCAAAATAAAAACTCAAGTAGTTCAAGATTCAACCATGGGTTTTCAAAATAAATTGAAGATTTGGAATCTCCACAACGTAGGCTTCAAGAAGCACCTATCATATTCGCATATAGAGGTACATGGGGTTATCTCAAAAATCTCATGGGCTTTAAAAATTTATGTTTTCAAATGGGGGTTTTGAAGTTACGAATATGATTATGTTTTAAACATTTTATGATATTGATTTGGTCCTTAGGCCTACTCCCAAAGTGATTTGCTATATGATATATGTATATGCATGTATTCCGAAAAGATGTTAACTTGAGAGCATGAATGATATGAAATTTCCTCTCTTGATGTGAATTTTCTTTTAAATGTTCTTATGATGCAAATTTTTTGAAAACATCTTGTAGAGCATGACATGAAATGTTTTGAGAATTGATATGATTTTGACCTGAAAACGAGAAGGTTATTCATGTTGAATACAATGGTTGAATGAGAAGAATGATGTGATATTGATGGCTTGCAAGTCGGGTATGACAATACCCTACAGAGTATGACATGTGATTGATTTAAATAAAGTTTGAATGCATTGATTTTCATGAGAAAGGTGGATACTCGAAGAAGGCATTTGAGTAAAAGGGCTCATCGCTGGAAACCGTAGTTGCCGATGCGGGTCACACCATGAGAGGATAATAAAATAATTGGTACATCTCACATGGGGGGATTCCCTACAATGTACTCACATGGGGGATAGCAGCTCCAAATCCTAGCGGCTACTTGGATTGGAGGCTTGGCTGCCGAGCACCATAGACAGGTTCCACATAGCCGTGGAATTACAATTGTTGGGTATTCCACCTAGCTCAATCGTATTACATCGGTGTTGAAAACTATTACTTTATGACCATGTGTTTTCAAATAATTTGATATGAAACTGCTTTATAATGGCTCTCACCCATATTGTGTAAAAATAGTATATTTCTATTTTGATTTCTCTGCGTACCAGTACTTTTGTATTGACCCCCTTCCTTCCAGGTTCGAAGTCGCAGTCTAGGGTTCTAGAAAATCAGTAGATTTCCTCATACAAATTGGTAAAGTCACTTGGTAAGCCTTCTATACTTTGTAAGGACTGATATCTAGCAGTTTCATTTATCATTTATTAGTTTTGGGTCTACTGGGGGCCTTGTCCCAGTTTTCAGATAGATATTTGTTTCAGTCATGTAGTAGAGATTTCCCACGTTATAGAGATGTTTTGTTGAGATTGTGGGACATTATTCCCCATTATTTCTTTCGACTGATTCCTGACCATGTTTACGTAATATTGTTTATCTTCCTCATTTTTTTATCATCTGAATTATGTGCATGACTACCAAACAGATAGGGGTGTTTCGGGCCTTTATGGTTCAGGATACTCGTCATAGCTAAGGCCTCGATTTGGGTTTTGACACCGATGTTAGAAGGAGAGATTTAAAATTCGAAGTTGATGATTGGGTATTCCTAAAGGTCTTCCCTATGAAAGAAGTCATGTGGCTCGGGAAGAAAGGGAAGCCCAATCCTCATTATATAGGACCGTATCAGATTATGAGGAGGATAGGTGGGGTTGCCTATGAATTAGACTTGCCTGCGAGTCTAGCTTTTGTGCATCCAGTGTAACATGTGTTCCTGCTGAAAAAGTTTATTGGATATCACTCTCTTGTGTTGCCTATAGAAGAGATCAATGTGAAAGACTCCTTGTCATATGAAGAAGAACCCTTTGCCATCTTGGATCGCCAAGTTCAAAAGCTAAGGAGTAAGGAAATAGTTTCGATTGAGGTGCTGTGGAAGAATAAAAAAACCGAGGAAGCTACTTGGGAGTCAGACAATGATATGCGAACTAGATACTCAAACCTCTTTGAGACCATGGATGACGACATAGAAGGTACAAATCATATACTACTCTATTTATCTTTTCCTTAGTATGCTTGAAGTCATGCTTGTCTATGTTTTGGGCCATTATTCGGGGATGAATGATCCCAAGGAGGGATAATGTAACACCCCATAGCATTCCCGACTTAGTACCACCATTAATAGCATACTTAGGGAGCTAATAACCTGAAAATTGTCTAAGTGTTAACAAGGACTTAGTCATATTTTGAGTTCCTAAACTTCAATAACTTCAAAATCGATCTTCCCAATCTCGAGACATAGATTTTTAAGTTAATTCATGTTCATGGGTGTAAAAAGAGTGTCTCAAGGAAGTTTGGATTTTTTGGACGACGTTTGAGACATGTATGGAGGAAAAAAATAGAAGTCCAATGCGATATCATCGCATCGCGTCAGTTATTGCATCGGTAGGACTGGCGTAGCACGACGCTCAACGCGTCGGTGTCCAGTGTATTCTATTATTCTTTTCTGGTCCAGGAGGGTATTTTAGTCTTTTCCCTTCACATAAATCAGCCATAACACGAAATTTAGTCATGATTAAAGCATAGTATGCCAAAGGTTTCTCAAATTCCTTCAAAACAAAACCCTAACTTCCCTTATGATTTTAAGCATTGAATGACTTTGCATATGAAACATATTGTTTAAAGAACTAAAATTAGGCCTAAAGAGAGGTAGATGGTTATCCGAAGAAAGCATTTGAGTGTAAGGGCTCATCGCTGGAAATCGAGTTTGCCGATTTGGGTAATATAATTTGGCTAATGCCAATGTATACTTGTCCTTGAGACACTAGTATACTTGAATAGTAATTAGGACTCCAGCGGCACACTTGGATTGGGGGCTTTGCCGCTGAGTCAAGGGCAGATTCCATATAGCCCATGGGATTGTAGAAATATAGGGTGTACCATCTATCTCAGGAGTAAGATAAAGTATGAGTCCTGTTTTCAAGAAAGCATTTGGAAATTCTAAATTATGACCATGTGTTTTACTTATCTTATATGTAATATTTTACGAAATGCTCTCGTCTATTTTGGGTTGTAACAAGATGCTATTTTGGATTGTTTCACATACCAGTACAATCATATTGACCCCCTATATTTCAGGATCTGAGACACTGTCCCGGGGTCCCGCTAATCAGTAGACTTGTGAGTCAGAAGTTACAGTTGGTAGCCTTCGCTATTTCGGAAGGCCTGGCTGAAAGACTATATTAATTTATTTTATTTTGTGGTCCGACTGGTTCCTTGTCTCAGTCTTTAGACAAATGTTGATTTTCACATTGTTAGAGATTTCGCACACTAGTGTCGTATGTTTTTGAATGTTAAGAACTTAAATTTCGTACTGTTCAGTTGAACTAATTGATTGACTATGTTTTCGTCTTTATTATCTTCTCCGTATTTCTTTATTGTATATGAATGGTGTGAATGATTGCCAGATAAAGAAGGGCGCCCGGGCCTTCATGGTTCGAGATGCTCGTCGCGGTCAGGGCCCTGGCTCGGGTCGTGATAATATATTATGGTTAAACATAATTCATGAATAATATTCCATAAAAGGAAAACAATTTAGCGAGGTTAATACGCAATAGGCTATTTTAATAATCATGATGTCTGTATCAATTTTTGCACTCCTCGAGTAATTCCATGGAATATCTGCAATGCTCAATAAGCTTTTTGGATGGTTCACAAAGTGTTGAAAGATGGAAAGACACTATTTATGAGTGTCTATGCATGTTGAAATCAGTTATTAATTAATCAAACGTATGTATAGTAGCAATTTGCCATAAAAGAGATATACGAGAATAACTTGTAATTATATCTTAGTTATCTTGTACAACTATAATTAGTTATTGTATCACTTTAGGATTGTAATTATCTTTTGTATTACTTTAGAACTCGGTGTTGTATTAGCGCCTATATATTCTCCATTAGCATATGAATAAACATCACTCTTCTCTTTCTCTGTCTAGTAGTAGTTGTTTTATGGTGTCAGGTCTCTAAAGATCACACGAGTATGATCCCAATATTGTTTCTCCAACCCTAACTACTGCCTTACGCCAAAAAAAAAATAAAAATGGCCACCGAAGCCACTATTGTTAATATAGATGGCACTGCCAGAAATACTACCATCGTGCAGTTTAATCCTGCATCTCAACTACCCATCAAACTTGCAGGCAGCCACAACTTCACTACCTCACTTGCAGGCAGCCACAACTTCACTACCCTGAAGGCACAAGTGTCAATGCTCATGCACGGACATAAACTTTTCGGGCACCTTGATGGCACCACCACTGCTCCTCCGAACACACTTACAGAAAACAATGAAAGCACTCCTAATCCAGCTTATATTAATTGGTTTTCCCAAGATCAGCTTGTTCAGAATGCCATCTTGGCATCGGTGGAACCTACACTTGCATCTACAATTATCAATAGCAGAAATGGCTAACAAAGCATGGGCATCCCTGCACATTGCCTCCGCTAACAAATCACATACTAGAATTATCAATCTCTAAGATCAATTAACTTGTATTACCCAAGATTCTCGGCTTGTTACAAACTATCTATGTGACATACATTCTATTGGTGATGAACTTGCAATCAATGGAGCACCAATCACAAATGTGCAACTTACTGTATGAATCCTCCAAGGCCTTGGTCCCGAGTACAACGCTATTTCTGGAACCATCTAGCCATGTGAACAATGATCACCTATGAAGAACTATATGAGAAACTTCTTGATCATGAGATCTTTCTTTAGCAAGAAGAAGCCAAATGGACACCACCAATCACCGATGCAATTGCTCAATGAAACACCCAAGCTCCTTCAAGAAACAATAACAATCAAAAGCAAGGAGGTAATACCTCACAAGATAGCCAACCACGGTGTTCCCAGAAATCTCGAGACTCATCAAATACCCAATAATGACACTCTTGTCGAAATCAGCAGCCGCAAAATACTGACAGTTTTCTTCGCTGTCAACTCTGTGATTGCCCCGGTCACTCTGCCAAAGTGTGTAGATCCAAGTCTCACAACCACTTTTTTGAGGCTCGTGCTAATTATGCTGCTCAGTTTCCATAACAACAAGATCCATGGATTGTTGACTCCAGGGATAACCATCGTATCACAACCGATGCTCCCAGTTTAGCCACTTTTCAGGACTACAACAGACCTGAAGAGATCTCAATGGGAAATGGTAATACCATTTAAATTTCTCACATCGGTAACACTCACTTATGTGCATTAAATAAAAGCTTCAAACTAGATGATACCCTCTGTGGCCCAGCCATAAAAAGAAATCTTCTCTCTGTCTCTAGATTTTGTCATGATAACAAAACATCCATTGAATTTTCTTGTGAAGGATCTGACTACGGGGGAACCTCTGGTGTGCGGGCACGATAAACATGGGATGTACGAGTGGTTGCAAGATAAAACACATATTTTCCAACCTCAATCAAATTTGGTAGTTAGCCGTCTCCTATTGACATGTCATCGATGATGATTGGGGCACCCAAATCGTCAAAATTTACATAAGTTGTTAAGGATGATTTCAATTCCATTTTGTGATTCAAAAACTCCTTTAGTTTGTAATTCTTGCAATTCAAATAAAATGCACAAATTATCTTTTTTCTGAAAATACTCTGCAAATTAAACGACCATTGCAAATTATTTACAATGATTTATGGGGACCTTCCCCGGTGTTGTCAATTGATCAAAAGCATTACTATGCACTGTTTGTTGATCACTTTTCAAAATATATGTGGATATATATTCTGAAAAATAAAAGTGACTTTTAAGGATGTTAAAAGTCTGCATCCTTTATTCGAACGTCGCTTTAACACAAAAATTCTCTCATTTTACATTGATGGTGATGGTGAATTTAAAGGATTATCTCCCTACTTAAAAATACATGGTATTGAACATCTTGTTTCACCTCCTTATACACCTCAACGTGTAGCTTTAGTTGAACGATGCCACAGACACGTTGTTGAAACAACAACAACAACAACAAACCCAGTGTATTCCCACCTGGTGGGGTCTGGGGGTGGGGGTAAGATGTACGCAGTCCATACCTCTACCTCTAAAGAAGTAGAAAGGCTATTTCCGATAGACCCCCGGCTCAACGTTGTTGAAACAACCAAAACCTTAATTCATCAAGCCTCCCTTCCATCAAGCTCTTGGAGATTTTCTTGTTATCAAGTAGTGTAATATCCCGGAAAAATTTTCCGGGATGTAATACCCCGGAAAATTTTTTTGTTGAAATTTTGTGCGTAAATATGTCGGGATTCTATCTTCGAGAATGATTTATAATATTTCTGTGTATCATTTCTTGGATTTCGACCCACCATTTCGTAGAGCATTGAATAATCTTTCCAACGATATGTGGATCACCCAAAACGAACACTCGAGCGATGATTTAAGACCATTCCAATCAAACTACGACCATTTCGATCGAACTGTGAACAGTAAAATGTGCAGGAAAAAAAAAACACTTCAGCCAGGCGATTTTTTTGGTCAACTTCAACTGATCATAACTCCTTGTACATAATAAACTATGTGAGCTGCTATATATCAACGGAAATCCCTGAGAGTATTCTTTCCAATAAAATTGGTTTCATCCAATTTGAACATCGGAGTAAAAATTTAAGGCCAATTTACTTCGGCCTATCGGATAGATCACTGAAGGACATATTCGGGTTTTATTTATTTCTTAGGGGCATTTTGGTCTTTCTAAACCTCTATAAATACTCCATTCAGCTGAGAACTTGTATTATTTTTCTCTCATTTCTCTTATATATATATATATATATATATATATATATATATATATATATATATATATATATCAAGTTAGGGTTAGGGTTCTAATTGGGAGAAAATCGATTCAAGGCTTTGCTTCTCGAATTGCTTCCATCAATCTCTTTTGCTACGAAATCTAAGGTATGTAAGTGTTTATCTATGGGCTCCTTTCGTCCATAGAGCCCACAAATCCTTTTTCAAAGGCTCAAGATACATGTGTATATATATATATATGATTATACTTCCTAGACTTTCATTGTGTATGTGTGTAGTATTCACATGATGGTTGAGATATATGTGTGGGATGATTATGTGTGTTGGTTGAAGTATATGTGTGATGGTTGGTGATTAGAGTTGTTGAAGTTGATAATATCCAAGAAGGGATCTTTGTATGTTTGTGGAAACTATGGTAGTGTGTGATGTATAAATATATGAAATGGGTGATTGAATACTTGTAATCTTGATGAATCCACCTATGCCTAAGAAGTGCATGTACGGTGTTTGTGAAAATACCTAAGAGACTAGAGATTTTATTTTTATAATATAATAGGTCCAAAATTAATTGATTATGAATATATGATGATTTAAATTGTTAAGCCCTGATTTATACTGTTATTCCATTATTTCCTTGTTATGACTTGATAATTATATATCCCTACTATTGATTGATATGTCAAATATTTTGTAAATGTGAGTTGAGAAATGTGGATGTGGAAGGATGATGGTGTTGTGGTGCATGAAATTGAGCATTAAACCTATGCCCTAAATGGTGCATGTAAGATGATTGCTAAAATGCCTATGTGAAGAAGAATTTAAGTATTTGACATGTTTGTTATCCAAAATTATGATTTCATGCCGTATCCATATGATTAACTTATGTCTACCATATGTTTGACAAAATATTTAAGAGAATAGAAAACTATGCATTGAGGTTCATTAGGTCTTAAAAGATAAATTCATGCTTTGTTCCTATGGATAGTTGATTTCCTTGAATTTGTGGTGCGTTGTGGGTGTATGATGGAATGCCATGATGAATTGTTGAGGTAACTATGATGTTTGTGCGTAGTATTTTCTGTGGACCCAAAGCATGCTCCCCACGTGTTCGATTGGATGCTTATATAGAGAAATGAGGCCATTTGATTTGCTAAGTGTGAAGTCCTCAATTATGTGTTGCGTATGATGGCCTATGGGCATGTTGTGTATGCGTTATCTATCTTGTGTTACTTTATGCTATTGTGTGCTGGGGGTACGTATGCCCGAAATAGTCTGTTGGTCTAGAGCCGAGTCAGTTTCACGGTATTCTCAATCGAGCGATGAACAATGAACTCCCGGTTAGTTTCAAAACTTGGGGAAAACTCAGTAATCTCAGAAATAATTCTTTATCGAATAATCGGGCCATGAAGCTCTGAAATTTTACATATCAATTCACTCCGTTACAGATCTCTGTATATTTTGTGAGATAGTAAGCTTATCTAAAAAGTAAGTGGCAATTAGAAATACTCCGTCAGAGAACGGAGTCAAGCGAACTCTGTCATATTGATAAAGTATCATAATGTGAGAACAGATTCAGTTCAACTGAGTACAGTTATGAACCGGTGGCAACGTAGTTCTGGAGCATAAGGATTGCTACCAGGAATCAAACCCTCTACTCGCAGGAATGTTCCCATCCTTAGCTCGCTCGGTGATGAATCCTACTCCCAAATGAAATACATTTAACCGGTTCTTAACTGTACTCAACTGAACTGAATCTGTTCTCACATTATGATACTTTATCAATATGACAGATTTTGCTTGATTCCGTTCTCTGACGGAGTATTTCTAATTTCCATTTACTTTGAAGATAAGCTTACTATCTCACAAAATGTACAGAGGTCTGTAACGGAGTGAATTGATATGTAAGATTTTAGAGCTTCATGGCCCGATTATTCGATAAAGAATGATTTCCGAGATTACTGAGTTTTCCCCAAGTTTTGAAACTAACCAGGAGTTCATTGTTCATCGCTCGATTGAGATTACCGTGAAACAGATTCAGCTCTAGACCAGCAGACTATTTCAGGCATACGTACCCCTAGCACACAATAGTATAAAGTAACACAAGATAGATAACTCATATACAACATGCCCATAGGCTATCATACGTAACACATAATTGAGGACTTCACACTTAGCAAATCAAATGGCCTCATTTCTCCATATAAGCATCCAATCGAACACGTGGGGAGCATGCTTTGGGTCCACAACAAATACTATGCACAAACATCATAGTTACCTCAACAATTCATCATGGCATTCAATCATACACCCACAACGCACCACAAATTCAAGGAAATCAACTATTCATAGGAACAAAGCATGAATTTATCTTTTAAGACCTAATGAACCACAATGCATAGTTTCCTATTCTCTTAAATATTTTGTCAAACATATGGTAGACATAATTTAAGCATATGGATATGGAATGAAATCATAATTTGGATAACAAACATGTCAAATACTTAAATTCTTCTTCACTTAGGCTTTTTAGCAATCATCTTACATGCACCATTTAGGGCATAGGTTTAATGCTCAATTTCATGCACCACAACACCATCATCCTTCAACTTCAACATCCACATTTCTCAATTCACAATCCAACTCACATTTACAAAATATTTGACATATCAATCAATAGTAGGGATATATAATTCCCAATAACAATTATCAAGCCATAACAAGGAAATAATGAAATAATAGTATAAATCAAGGCTTAACAATTTAAATCATCATATATTCATAATCAATTAATTTTGGACCTATTATGTTATAAAAATAAAATCTCTAGTCTCTTAGGTATTTTCACAAACACCTTACATGAACTTCTTAGGCATAGGTGGATTCATCAAGATTAAAAATATTCAATCACCCATTTCATATATTTATACATCACACACCATCATAGTTTCCACAAACATACAAAGATCTCTTCTTGGATATCATCAACTTCAACAACATAATCACCAACCATCACACATATACTTCAACCAACACACATAATCATCCCACACATATATCTCAACCATCATGTGAATACTACACACATACACAATGAAAATTTAGAAAGTATAATCATATATATATGTACACATGTATTTTGAGCTTTTGAAAAAGGATTTGTGGGATCTATGGATGAAAGGAGCCAATAGATAAACACTTGCATACCTTAGATTTCGTAGCCGAAGAGATTGACGGAAGCAATTCGCGAAGCGAAGCTTTGAATCGATTTTCCCCCAATTGGAACCCTAACCCTAACTATATATATATATATATATATATATATATATATATATATATATATATATATATGCATATAAGAGAAATGAGAGGAAAATAATTCAAGTTCTCAGCTGAATGGGGTATTTATAGAGGTTTAAAAGAGTGGTGAAAGACCAAAATGCCCCTAAGAAATAAATAAAACCCGAATCTGTCCTTCAGTGATCTATCCGATAGGTTGAAGTAAATTGGCCATAATTTTTTTACTCCGATGTCTAAATTGGATAAAATCAATTTTATTGGAAAGAAGACTCTCAGGGATTTCCTTTGATATATAGAAGCTCACACAGTTCATTATGTACAAGGAGTTATGATCGTTTGAAATTGACCAAAAAAATCGCATGGCTGCAGTATTTTTTTTTCCTGCACATTTTGCTGTTCACAGTTCGATCAAAATGGTCGTAGTTTGGTCGGAATGGTCGTAACTCATCGCTCGAGTGTCCGTTTTGGGTGATCCACATATCTTTGGAAAGATTATTCGATGCTCTACGAAATGGTGGGTCGAAATCCAAGAAATGAAACACAGAAAAATTATAAATCATTCTCAAAGATAGGATCCCGACACATTTACGCGCAAAATTTCAAGGAAAAAATTTTCCGGGGTCTGGTAAAATTGCTCCCAGCGTTATTTTTGTAGGTGAAGTATGCTTCCTTAGACGTTAGCATATTTTTTTGATCTTTCCTGCTTTAAAATTCTATCCTTTTTCTGATCCCTGTTGTCTCCTGTTTGTTTATGTGGCTTTCTCAAGGTTGATAGTATGCTGGGATGGAGGGAAAATCCAGAAGAACATGAGGCAATGCGTAGATTGAAAAATGAATTCATGGTGAATTGGCATGGGTTGCGCACAAAGGATACTGAACGAGTTCTGGTACTTGCAGCAAACAGGCCATTTAACCTTGATGAAGCTGTTATAAGGCGACTGCTACGCAGGTAAAAGAGGAACGACTAATTTGCAGATATTATTGAAGAAATTATTTTTAACACTTGGTTAATGCCGTTTTCATGTCTTTTCTGTACAGGTTGATGGTCAATTTACCAGATGCTCCAAACAGAGAAAAAATTCTAAAAGTGATACTCGCAAAAGAAGACTTGGCTCAGGATGTTGATCTGGAATCAATTGCAAATATGACCAATGGATATTCCGGAAGTGACCTTAAAGTGTCTTTGATATTCATGTTTGCTTGGATAAATAACTAGTCCTTGTTTCATTGTTCTGAAGTTTGAATTTGCTGTGTTTTCTAATTAACTCTTTTATTATGTAGAATCTGTGTGTAACAGCTGCATATCGACCCATTAGAGATATCCTAGAAAAGGAAAAAAAGGTACTACTTTTCTTTTGTTGATGTGTGTTCACTGACACATGCACGAGTGATTGATTTCTCATCTCAGGATAAACATAATTTTGAGGGCCAGCTCACTTGATGAGCTCCCCTATTGTAATAAAATGTTTAAAAAAATATCTAACAACCTAAAATGAAGGCGCAATATCAATTCCACACTGATTAATTTGGCTATTCTGTTCATTTGATTTGAATTGTACTTGCAAGAATGATATAAAGGCAATTCCGGAAGCCCTTGTGTGTATATATATGTGTGCATGTGCGCGTGCCTCCTTTGTATACCTGCTAAAAGAGGCATCTAATGCTTACTTTTGATTATAGGAACAGGATGCAGCTAGTGCTGATGGTGGACCACCTCCAGCACTAAGCAGCAGTGCAGACTTACGGCCACTGAGTATGGACGACTTCAGATATTCTCATCAGCGGGTGAGTTGAAGAATTCTGATGGTGTATTTAAACTTTCTAATTTTTGAACTACATAAGGGTGTTGATGATTGGAGTACTGTGATCGGCTGTTCTTGTAGGTTTGCCCAAGTGTTTCATCTTAATCCGCAAATATAACCGAGCTTCTTCAGTGGAATGATCTGTATGGAGAAGGTGGATCTAGAGAGAAACAGTCCTTCAATTATATCATGTAAAGGGGGCTTTTGGGTTCATTTGTACAATGAGTTTATAGGTCTCTTAGACAATAAGTTTTGACATGTTACAATGCTGGAGTAGGCTTTCACATACAGTTACTTTATGTGCTTTGACCTTTTGCTAGCTACTTGCAGAGGATATTTAGTCCTGTCAGAAAATTGACAGAGCTTCTAAGATTCTCCAAAATATTTTTTAGCTTAGATGTCTACCTTATCCAAATATTTTAACTAGAGTAGATGTCTATGTTTATTATTTGATACCTTGTAAATAATAAGTACGTTAACGATGTGTACATTGATTTGAACCTGAAAAATCCATTTTGTTGCAAGTCAATGATGTGTTGGAGTTGCATGCAGAGTATTGCAGCTCTGATACCATGAATAATTAAGTGATCTTAATAAGAATCACCATGAACAACTAAGAAAGGAAGCAAGAAAGTAAGGAAGAGAGGAAGAGAAGAGAGAACAAAGAAGATCATAGAGTATTAACCAAGAATGTAATTTTGTTATTCAAGTTGTTATCCAATAGTACATGATACATGTGTATATATATTATATATGCAGTTAGTGAGCTAAGACTACTAGTAGGTTTGTTGGTTGGTTAGTGGTTAGCTAGAGGTTAGTTATAACTAACTTCACTGAGTCGTTGCAGTAGTAATTTGACATAGTTGGAACACATTTAACTACATGCTTCAATAGTTTGTTTGGTGTATAAAGGATAGTTCTGTATTTGAGAAATGGTTGTGCTCGTTAGTTATATACCTTGTATATTTTCTGATGACAAATTTTGGGTTACTATTACTGCAACAACCCGTATTTCAGGCTAGAATGTAAATTGTCATTTCTACGCGTAATAGTTCCAAAAGACAATAAATCCTATGCAAAATTAGTGTGTTAATCAATTTTGCAGTGCGGAAATCTAGTAGAGCGTGAATTGAGATCATAGGGGTCCCTTAACTCAAAGTCGAGTTGAAAACTTTCCTATGGTTTGAGTTTTAGTGAGCATCTAAACTTTGGGTCAATTTCCATCGACCATAACTTCTCATATATATCGAATTATAGGGCCTACTATATATCAAATGAAAGTTCTTTGAGTCCTCTTCCCAATGATACTAATTTTTCCTAAATCTAATAACCGAGTGAAAAGGTATAGCATTTTTCGTGAGAGGCAGTGGGATGCCGTGATTGCCCCACTCGGCGGTGCAATAGCGGTGAAGCCAATACCGCTCAGCGGTATACCTTCAAATCAGAGTCTTCCTAAGGCAGTAGGTCACCGCTATTAGCCCGCTCAGTGGTGCTATAGCAGCGGGACCAATACGAATCAGCGGTAAGCCTCAAAATCGGAATTTTTCTGCAACTTTTAAGTCTGAGGGCAGTCTCGTCTTTTCCCTACAATTCCTAATTGTATTAACTGGTGATTAAAGCGTTTTTATGGCATAATATGCCCAACTTTACTTAAATTTATCAAGAACAAAAACCCTAACCTCCCTCCCAAAGATCAAGAGTTCATACTCTAAGTTTAAGAATTCAAGAAAAGTGTCAAGATTGGAGTTCCAATTTTCAAATTAAACTACTTAAGGTACGTGGGGTTGTCCCAATCTCACGGACATGTGTTTTCTATGAATTTTTTAACAAAGTATCAAATTTTATAAGTATATATATACATGTGGTGAGTTTGGGAATTTGTTTTAAAAGCATGTATTGTGAACATAGTTTGATAAAGGTATCTAATAGTCATGGGAGTTCTTTTCATAACCTTGATTTATGATTTCATATATATATATATATATATATATATATATATATATATATATATATATATATAAATATGTGCTTTGAACTTGAAGGATGGTTTTGAATATGAATTGTGAATCCTTTAAATCCATGATGATATTTATGTACTTGTATGGTATTGAATTGTACACTATTGAGAGCATGGTTTAAGAACCCTTTTGGAATAATTGACTTATGCTAAACCAATGTTGAAGGATAATTTTTAAACAAATGATGATTTTCCTAAGTTGTAAGGTTTTGATAATCAGTATGTTTGTGTTGAATGATTAGTATGCGAAAGGTTGTGAAATGGTAGGCTATAAATGACTTGCAAGTTGGGGGTATGACGATACTCCATCGAGAAATTGTCCTCGAAAAAAAAAAGAAAAAGAAGGTTGTGAAAATGATGCTTGTTTTTTTGTAATGAGCTAAAACTAGACTAATATGAACCGGATGGTTACACGAAGAAAGCATGAGTCAGGAGACTATGCTGAAAATCGTGATTTGCCGACACGGGACTTTGGTACCCTGCTATGTGATCTTGTGTACCTTGTATTATGTCGTCCCAATTCGGGACTATTGTTAGGATCCCTACTTTGTGATCTTTTGCCCAACCACTACATATTGAATTGACTGGGGAATTTGACACCCTGCTTTGTGATCTTGCGTGTTCTCCCCTCACTAGAACTCCAAGCTTGGAGGCAAACCGAGATTTGGTGGTCTGTGTAAACATGAATTTGTAGGGTGTACCATCTAGCGCAATAATGCTAAAGTAAATTGAGATACAAAGGAAAGAAATGTGTTTGGAAACTCATCCTAATATGCCCATGTGCTTTCAAATTATTTTGTGACACTATGTATATAAAAGGTCTCACCTATGTTGTGTAAAAGTTGTATTTTGGTTTTAGATTACAACTTGGATGGACATTTGAATGACAAGAAACAATATCCCATGTGTCATTTTCTTTAGGAGCCAAAAGTTCTTCCTCCATTGACTTCTGCCAACATTCATGCTTGGAAGCTTGTAAGTAACAAGTTGGAATAGAAATGAGGGATAAAGTAGATGGAAAGCCGTACCAATTTGGAGTACGAGATACTCTCGTAGATCACCGAGTGGGCTCAACAGGAGCAGGCCAGTCCTTGAAGAATTCTCATATTCTAGATGTGGAGCAGAGTCAGGTGGCGGATCAATATCAGGAGGGGTAAAGTTGGCCGCTGACATTCGTACACAAATCTAGGTTTGAACCTCTTAAAAGAAGATGACAAATCCTCAAAAGTAGGAAGAAAAAGAGAAGCAGGAGATGACTCAACATGAATAGGGGGAAAATACTTATTCTTAAAGAAAACAACATTTCTAGAAACATGAAATTTATTAGAACATGGATCATAGAAGAGAAAACCTTTCTGTGAAGTACTATAACCCATAAAAACACATTTAGTAGACTGAATAGAAAGTTTATCACGCTGAAATGGAGGAAGATGCACAAAACAAATACAACCAAATGTATGAAAATTATCATAACTTGAATTTTTGCGTTAAAGACGAAAATATGGAGATTCAAAGTTTAGGACTTTAGACGTTAGTCTATTAATTAATTAAACAGCAGTAGACAAAGCGTTCACCCAATACTTAGATGGAATAGAGGACTCAATCAATACATACGAGTGACATCTAAAAGATGACGATTTTTAGTTCAACAACCCCATTTTGTTGTGGTGTATATGGACAGGAGTGTTGTGAGACAATTCCTTTTTCAAGTAAAAAATTTTTGAACTCATAAGACATATATTCTTCACCAGAATCAGATCTTAATAATTTGATGCAAGTAGAAAATTGAGTTTCAATATAGGCCAAAATTGTCTTGAATGTGAAAAATACCTCAGATTTGGAATGAAGAAAATATACCCATATAAATAAACTATAATCATCTATAAATGTCACAAAGTACTTGAAATGAGCATGAGCAACAATTGGTAAAATACCCCAAACATCACTATGAATGACATCAAAACACTTTGTAGCACGACTACCAAAATTAGGAAAAGGAAAAATTTTACTCTTGCCTAATTTACAAGTAGAACAATCAAAGGAAACAGTGTAAAATAATTTTTGTTCCCCAATAAACTCAAATTTGATAAATGAGATAACACAATAGAATTTGGATGTCCTAAGCCCTTATGCCGTACCTCAGTCTTACTAGGTGTAGAAGTACAAGCAAATGATAGAACACGAGGAATGGAAAAGTGTATAGGAAATAGTCGTCCAACTTTAGGACCCTTTGTAATTATCGTCCCCGACACCAGATCTTGCACAAGACAACCATTACGAGAAAAATTCACATCACAATTGTTATCTACCAATTGTTCAACTAATATAAGACTAGTGGAGAGATTTGGTGACACAAAAACATTGTTGAAAGTTTTAGTAATATCCCCAACCTTGGTAATTGATAAATTACTATCATTGGCAACTTGAATTTGTGATGGACCATGATACTTACGAATAATTTTTAGCATACTAGATGAGTTGGTCATATGGTTGGAAACTCCACAATCAATGCAAGATCATTACCTTGTAGCCCTAAATCTGAAAAAGCTGACATGATCATTTGTCTTACCATTTTAGGAGTAAGAACTTGTAGCAAAGACGAGTTCTCAATAGTGAAACCATTTGTCCCAACTTGAAAAGCATTAACCTTATGGTTTTGAGGGCGTGTGACACAATCTATGATAATCTGTCCTTGTTGTTTGCAATAATTACAAAACTTTCTGCCATAATAGCTAGAAATATGACCATATCCCTTGCACCTGTAGCATTGAGTTCTAGTCATATGCCTACCCTTTCCTTTACCTTGGGCAGCAAATGCAACAACAATATCATCAACTTGCTTGAAAGTATTTTGTATGATAAAACGCTGCTCTTTATGGAGTAATTCCCTAAAACAAACATCCAAGGAGGGAGACGGGTCACTATTCATCATGTGGGAGCAAACACTCTCAAACTTAGAGCGTAACTTCATCAAAAATTGATCTCACTTGCTTTGATCATGAACTTGTTGAATTACAGAGAGAGATTCCACAGGTATTTTTGCATAAACAGTATCTGTAAATTTAGCCCATAAGTTCTAAAATCCAAAAAAATAATCCTGAATAGAAAGACTTCCTTAAGAGTAATTAACAATTTCATCCTCAAAGTGAAAGCGTCGGGCACTATTATCTTGGTTGTAAACCCTTTGTAAATAATTCCACATGGCTTTAGCAGTCTTGTAAGGCCTAATATTAAGAACAATAAGAGGGTCAATTGACCCTAAAAGCCATGTCATCACCCGAGCATCTTTAATCTTCCATTCACCTAATTTTGTAGAATCAGTAGGAGCAGGATCGGCTCCATCAATATGGCCCCATAGTTCTTTTTCCAGTGACAAATAACTGAAACTAAAACTCCTATGAAGAAAAATTCTTTCCAATGAAATGAACACTGAATGATTCAAACAAATATAAAGTCATATTTATGAAAACTAGAAACACTGACTCAAAAAAAGAACCAAAATGACCAAGATCAAAGTCCAAGGTGTTAATTGTCGAGGAACAATAAAAAAAATCAAAATTTTCCAAAAGTACTAAAAGGAACCACAAATGAACTCTATGAAATGAGATAGCCAAGAGAAGGCTCTGATACCATGTCAAGAATGGACCTTGGGCCTGACTCATCCCCAAAAGCTAGCTCGAGAGATGAGGATTACCTAAGTCCATCTAAGAAAACTATAGTTCATTCCCCAACCAATGTAGGACTTTTAACCCACTCTAACACCACCCCCCTCCCCACCCAGGGCCCAATTGGCGCCTAGCGCGTGGACTGGGAGCCCAAAATGGGGATGGACCTGCCTCTAATACCATGTTAATTTTCGGTTGAATGCCTCTCAATATTGAGTCTTTCCATTAAATAGAAAATATTCAATGATTGAATCCCTAAAGATCCATCTTCCTTTCCCTAAAGATCAGCTTTTCTATCCCTTTAAATCCGTTATTTTATCCTACCAAATCTGCTCTACTAAAGCCACTATTATTTTCTTTAACTACTAAATCAAATCTATGTAATTACACTAATATACAACAATATATAGTTACATTAATATATACAATATTCACATCATGCTAACAGTGTTTCCAGAAAGGTCTTGAGCTCGGTTTACCAAGATCTAGGTTTCTGTTTAAGACCAAAGATAGCTCTGTTAAATTTGTTGACGTGATTGGACAAAGTTGGATGCTCAAAGTCAGGACTTTGTCTCATATAAACGTGTTCCTCTAAATGACCTTGAAAGAATGCATTATTTACATCAATTTAATGCAGGCACTAATTATACTGAATAGCGATGGTGAGAACTAGGCGACAGTTGTAGGCTTGAGTACCGGACTGAAGGTGGAATAGTAGTCAAGTACAGGCTACTAAGTGAAGCCTTTGGCCACTAATAGATCTTTATACCTATCACTAGAACAATAGAACCTGCATTATGATGATGCTTAATGCAAAATAGCTACTTATATTCTACTACATTCTTTGAAGGATCTATGGGAACTAAAGTCCATGTTTGGTTCTCATAAGGGCATTAAATTCAGTTTGGATATCAGCATTCCAGTGGGGTTCGCACTGAGATTTCTAGTAGGAAGATGGTATTTTTGGACTTGGAATGTGAGCAAGAAGGCTAGTCTCATGTTTGAGCTTAAGAATGTTATTTTTGGAATGGGTAACCATCGGGTGACTCGGCATTGTGGTGGAAGGTGCGGCTGAAGTTATTTGGCTTGTTGTGTGTTTAAGGTGTGATAATAACTAACAAGTTAGGAGTAGAAGGAGCTGCAATAGGGGAAGGTACTGAAGGAGGAAAATATATGCTTTTACTAGATGAAGGCAATGACTTAGAAGATAAAGGTGGATTCTATCATTTATAAGTTAAAAGGGGTGGATTGTTTGTTTGAAGATAAGTGGTTTGGTTGTTTGAAGAAGGTGCAGAAGGGTGACTGCGTAGAATTTGGAGAGGAAATCATAGCTTCATCAGATAAAGAATTCTGAGGAGAGTCGAAGATCATACCTGAATCGGGAGATTGCTCTCTAGTTGTGCCAATTGTCATGGGCGAACTTTGTGGGAAAGATGCACGCGCAACAGCAGGAGGAAGTCCCATGTTTAATTTTTGCACTTCATAGGTGATTAGATTGTTTTTCTTTTCAACTGTTTCCCATGATTTAATTTGTAAATTTGATAAATGAGATAAAATATTTTGAAAAGGAAAATTATTCTCAAAAAATAGAACATCTCTCGATAAAAATATTTTTGATGAGATTTGATCGAAGCGCTGATGGCAGTAATATTTGTTGGAATAACCCAGGTATACACATGGAGTTGAACGAGGCTCAAGCTTACTTTTGGTGTATGGTCGCAACCAAGGATAGCATAAACACCCAAAAGTTCTTATGGAATCAAATTTTGGGGTTTCTTGAAAAAGTATTTCATGAGAACAGTTATATTTTAAGGTAGATGAGGGTAACCTATTGATAAGATAAACTACTTGTAATACCCCGGAAGATTTTTTCATTGAAATTTTGTGCGTAAATGTGTCGGGGTCCTATCTTCGAGAATGATTTATAATTTTTCTGTGTGTCATTTCTTGGATTTCGATCCACCATTTCGTAGAGTATTGAATAATATTTCCAACGATATTTGGATCACCCAAAACAGACACTCGAGCGATGAGTCACGACCATTCCGATCAAACTACAACCATTCCAATCGAACTGTGAACACTAAAATGTGCAGGAGAAAAAATACTGCAGCCAGGCGATTTTTTTGGTCAACTTCAAACGATCATAAATCCTTGTACATAATGAACTGTGCGATCTGCTATATATGAAAGGAAATCCCTGAGAGTCTTCTTTCCAATAAAATTGGTTTCATCCCATTTGGATATTGGAGTAAAAAGTTATGACCAATTTACTTCAGCCTATCGGATAGATCACAAAAGGACAGATTCGGGTTTTATTTGTTTCTTAGGGGCATTTTGGTCTTTCAACACTCCTTTAAACCTCTATAAATACCCCATTCAGCTAAGAACTTGTATTATTTTCCTCTCATTTCTCTTATATGTGTGTGTGTATATATATATATATATATATATACACATATTAGGGTTCCAATTGGGGGAAAATCGATTCAAGACTTCGCTTCGCGAATTGCTTCCATCTATCTCTTGGGCTACGAAATCTAAGGTATGTAAGTGTTTATCCATGGGCTCCTTTCATCCATAGAGCCCACAAATCCTTTTTCAAAGGCTCAAAATACATGTGTACATATATATATATATATATGATTATACTTTCTAAATTTTCATTGTGTATGTGTGTAGTAAATTTCACATGATGGTTGAGATATATGTGTGGGATGATTATGTTTGTTCGTTGAAGTATATGTGTGTAGTATTTGTGTGATGGTTGGTGATTATGTTGTTGAAGTTGATGATATCCAAGAAGAGATCTTTGTATGTTTGTGGAAACTATGGTGGTGTTTGATGTATAAATATATGAAATGGGTGATTGAATACTTGTAATCTTGATGAATCCACCTATGCCTAAGAATTGTAAGGTGTTTGTGAAAATACCTAATAGACTAGAGATTTTGTTTTTATAACATAATAGGTCCAAAATTAATTGATTATGAATATATGATGATCTAAATTGTTAAGCCCTGATTTATACTATTATTCCATTATTTCCTTGTTATGACTTGATAATTGTTATTGGAAATTATATATCCCTACTATTGATTGATATGTCAAATATTTTCTAAATATGAGTTGGATTGTGAATTGAGAAATGTGGATGTTGAAGTTGAAGGATGATGGTATTGTGGTGCATGAAATTGAGCATTAAACCTATGCCCTAAATGGTGCATGTAAGATGATTGCTAAAATGACTATGTGAAGAAGAATTTAAGTATTTGACATGTTTGTTATCCAAACTATGATTTCATGCCATATCCATATTCTTAACTTATGTCTACCATATGTTTGACAAAATATTTAAGAGAATAGGAAACTATGCAAGGTTCATTAGGGCTTAAAGGATAAATTCATGCTTTGTTCCTATGGATAGTTGATTTCCTTGAATTTGTGGTGCGTTGTGGGTATATGATGGAATGCCATGATGAATTATTGAGGTAACTATGATGTTTGTGCGTAGTATTTTCTGTGGACCCAAAGCATGCTCCCCACGTGTTCGATTGGATGCTTATATGGAGAAATGAGGCCATTTGATTTGCTAAGTGTGAAGTCCTCAATTATGTGTTACGTATGATGGCCTATGGGCATTTTGTGTATGAGTTATCTATCTTGTGTTACTTTATGCTATTGTGTGCTGGGGGTATGTATGCCCGAAATAGTTTGCTGGTCTAGAGCCGAGTAAGTTTCACGGTAATCTCAATCGAGCGATCAACAATGAACTCCCGATTAGTTTCAAAACTTGGGGATAACTCAGTAATCTCGGAAATCATTCTTTATTGAATAATCGGGCCATGAAGCTCTGAAATCTTACATATCAATTCACCCCATTACAAACCTCTGTACATTTTGTGAGGTAGTAAGCTTATCTAAAAAGTAAGTGGCAATTAGAAATACTCCGTCAGAGAACTGAATCAAGCGAACTCTGTCATATTGATAAAGTATCATAATGTGAGAACAGATTCAGTTCAGTTGAGTACAGTTAAGAACCGGTTAAATGTCTTTCAGTTGGGAGTGGGATTCAGCACCGAGCGAGCTAAGGATGGGAACATTCCTGCGAGTAGAGGATTTGATTCCTGGTAGCAATCCTTATGTTCCAGAACTACGTCGCCAGTGTAGATTAAGACATCCATCTTGCGAGTAGAGGGTTAGATGAGGTGGTTGTCTTGCGAGTAGAGGGTCCCACCATTCTCGTTTGAGGCCCTGATAGTAGAGGGTGCTATACAGTTGTCTTTGCTGGTGGCGCGGTATTGACACCCTTCCAGCTGGGGTTTAGGTTGGATCCCACTTGTGGTAAGTGGGGCATGTCAGTTAAATGATCACTCCCACAGTTTCAGTAACAGTCTCATAAAAGAACTCAGTTAATTTGCAGAAGTTGAAGCTATCAGATACAGGCCTCCCAGTATTGCTATCATTATCATTGAGTAGAGAGACTTCCTACAAGATGAGGGTTGCTCTCGAACTTATTTACCCATTATCATTATCGTTGAGTATAGAGACTTCCTGCTAGATGAGGGTTGATCTCAGATTTAGTTGTTCAGTGTTCTAGAGTTGGTGAATTTGAATATCAAATATCAATAATATCAGTTATCCGATTTCTCAGTTTGGATAAGTACAGATGTCAGCTCTAGTAGCTTCAGTTACTCAGTATCTTATTGTCAGTATTATTATTTTTAGGTGTTAGCATTCAAAATGTAACATTGGTGTCATGATGATTTCAGTTGTACTTTATGCATCCATGTGTGTATTGTTGATCAGACATGTTTCAAAATTGGTTACTGCAGAGTTTCTATATATGTTTATTCCAGCGAATACATATTATTCAGATTGTTATGTTTATGCATAAGCCTTATATTTTACCTTACCCTATCCTTGCATACTTGGTACATTCTTTGTACCGACGCATTCATGCTATGGTGCTTTCCCCACCATAGGTTCAGAAGACTGAGATTCAGAGTATATTTAGCTGTCAGTTCTTGTAGCAGTGGGTGCAATAGTGAGTCTTCATCATCCGAGGATATTCTATTTCAGTGTTTTGATGATTTTAGTAGACGGAGTTAGTTGGGGAATTGTCCCTTCAACTCCACAGTTAAGACAGTGTAAAGGCTTTTCAGATGTATTGATATTTAGTTTTCAGTACTGTATATTTAGATGTTTGAACCTTATGGCTAGATTTAGCCAGTTTTTGCATTTATCGTATTATATTATGCAGTGAACAAATACGGATATCAGTGAAGGGTTAGCTTGTGGTCCTTCGGGGCCACGAGCACCGTGTGGCATTTCGGTTCATGGGAATCGGGGCGTTACAAACTTGGTATCAGAGCCTAAGGTTCAACAGTGTCCTAGGGAGTCTGAAAAGCTGCATCTCGTAGAGTCTTGTACAAGAGTGTGTTGCGTACCACATTCATGTACGGGAGGCTATGGGATGTTTAGAAGAGTTTCCGTTCTTTCATGATCTAGATCGTGCTATAGCAAGATTTTCCAAGAGAGTTATGTAGACTTTTGTAATGATCTACTTATGTCAGATTTACCTTACTCTTAAGGTAATAGAAGTAGTGAAGCAAAAGTCTTTCAGATAGAACTTTCTCTAATGGACCCCACAGATAGTTTTGGGACAGTGTTCTCTAAAGTGAGCAGAGTATGCCTTATGGGGTTAGCTATTTATATGGTTAATGAATAGGCTTGAAATTATATATGTAAGCATCTAAATGTGGAAGTTGGGAATTATAAGTGTTGATTGATAGAGATATAGCTGTGATTCTCATGGTGTGGAGAAGTTTAAGTTTAAGAGACGTGATGTTTGAAGCCTAGAATGAGAATAGTATGTTTATTAAAGATTTGTGGATATTCATGTTATGTTTTAGAAGCTAAGCTTGAATGTTTGAAGAATGTAAGTTTGTGGACTCCAAATTAAGTATTAAGATGTGAATGTGGTATTAGTAGCCTATGAAGAAATCGAAGCAGATAATGTGTTTAGTGAGACAAGTAGGTGTTGAAAAGAGTGTATGTATATGATGATGATTGTAGAGACTAAGGAAAGACAAGAGTTGTATTCCAAGAAGTATCATTGGTATTGAATTTATGTTTTCAGGTGTAGCCTTTCTAGATGAATTAAGCTATCATTTTGTGCACCGTTGTGCCTCAGACTCTAGAGTACATTGGTTGTAGTTCATTTTGGGGTTTAGCCAAGTGTTCAAAAGTGTCTGACGATGACTTAAAGCTGAGAGGAGGATGATAGAGAAAGTGACAAGTCAGGCCCTCAGAATCTGGTAGTGGTGCCAGTAGGTATGGAAAAGCAGTAAAGGGAGACAGTTCCCGACCCATTCTTATTTTAGTGAAATATGTCTTGAGGGACCTTGGGTCCCAAGGGGGAGATACCCCATAATGTTATAATAATTTCATGTCCATGCTCTTTCTATGATGTTAACCTCATTGTTCGTTGCATTTCTAGTTATGCTTTCGAGAATTTGGTATATTAGGTATATTCGTATTTAATATGCACGTTCAATAGAAAGGAACTCGAATTGTGGGCATGTTTGAATATGTATTAAAGAGATTGGTTGGATTATGATTCTGTGCATATGAGATGCATGTGTGTTGTAAAAATTTACCAATGAGTGGGTTGTTGAATGTTTTATGCGATAGATGTGCATGACTAGTGAAAGTACGCAGAGTATTGGTTGCTTCAATCTCTTCGGCTACGAAATCTAAGGTATGCAAGTGTTTATCTATGGGCTCCTTTCGTCCGTAGAGCCCACAAATCCTTTTTCAAAGGCTCAAGATACATGTGTACATATATATATATATATATGATTATACTTTCTAAATTTTCATTGTGTATGTGTGTAGTATTCACATGATGGTTGAGAATTTATAGCCTACCATTTCACATCCTTTCGCATACTAATCATTCAACACAAACATATTGATTATCAGAACCTTAAAACTTAGGAAAATCATCATTTGTTTAAAAATTAGCCTTCAACGTTGGTTTAGCATAAGTCTATTATTCCAAAAGGGTTCTTAAACCATGCTCTCAATAGTGTACAATTCAATACCATACAAGTACATAAATATCATCATGGATTTAAAGGATTCACAATTCATATTCAAAACCATCCTTCAAGTTCAAAGCACATATTTATATATATATGAAATCATAAATCAAGGTTATGAAAAGAACTCCCATGACTATTAGATACCTTTATCAAACTATGTTCACAATACATGCTTTTAAAACAAATTCCCAAACTCACCACATGTATATATATACTTATAAAATTTGAAACTTTGTTAAAAATTTCATAGAAAACACATGTCCGTGAGATTAGGACAACCCCACGTACCATAAGTAGTTTAATTTGAAAATTGGAACTCCAATCTTGACACTTTTCTTGAATTCTTAAACTTAGAGTATGAACTCTTGATCTTTGGGAGGGAGGTTAGGGTTTTTGTTCTTGATAAATTTAAGTAAAATTGGGCATATTATGCCATAAAAATGCTTTAATCACCAGTTAATAAAATTAGAAATTGTAGGGAAAAGACGAGACTGCCCTCAGACTTAAAAGTTGCAGAAAAATTCCGATTTTGAGGCTTACCGCTGATTCGTATTGGTCCCGCTGCTATAGCACCACTGAGTGGGCTAATAGCGGTGACCTACTGCATTAGGAAGAGTCCGATTTGAAGGTATATCGCTGAGCGGTATTGGCTTCACCGCTATTGCACCGCCGAGTGGGGCAATCACGGCAGCCCACTGCCTCTCACGAAAAATGCTATACCTTCTCACTCGGTTATCAGATTTAGGAAAAATTAGTATCGTTGGAAAGAGGACTCAAACAACTTTCATTTGATATATAGTAGGCCCTCTAATTCGATATATATGAGAAGTTATGGTTGATGGAAATTGACCCAAAGTTTAGACGCTCACTAAAACTCAAACCATAGGAAAGTTTTCAACTCGTCTTTGAGTTAAGGGACCCCTATGATCACAATTCACGCTCTACTAGATTCCCGTACATAATTGATTAACACACTAATTTTGCATAGGATTTATTGTCTTTTGGAACTATTATGCGTAGAAACGACAATTTACATTCTAGCCCGAAATACGGGTTGTTGCAGTAATAGTAACCCAAAATTTGTCATCAGAAAATATACAAGGTATATAACTAACGAGCACAACCATTTTTCAAATACAGAACTATCCTTTATACACCAAACCAAACTATTGAAGCAGGTAGCTAAATGTGTTCCAACTATGTCAAATTACTACTGCAACGACTCATAACTAACCTCTAGGTCACCACTAACCAACCAACGAACCTACTGGTAGTCTTAGCTCACTAACTGCATATATAATATATATACACATGTATCATGTACTATTGGATAACAACTTGAATAACAAAATTACATTCTTGGTTAATACTCTATGATCTTCTTTGTTCTCTCTTCTCTTCCTCTCTTCCTTACTTTCTTGCTTCCTTGCTGAGTTGTTCATGGTGATTCTTATTAAGATCACTTAATTCTTCATGGTATCAGAGCTGCAATACTCTGCATGCAACTCCAACACATCATTGACTTGAAACAAAATGGATTTTGCAGGTTCAAATCAATGTACACATCGTTAACGTGCTTATTATTTACAAGGTATCAAATAATAAACATAGACATCTACTCTAGTTAAAATATTTGGATAAGGTAGACATCTAAGCTAAAAAATATTTTGGAGAATCTTAGAAGCTCTGTCAATTTTCTGACTGGACTGAACATCCTCTGCAAGTAGCTAGCAAAAGGTCAAAGCACATAAAGTAGCTGTGTGTGAAAGCCTACTCCAGCATTGTAACATGTCAAAACTTATTGTCTAAGAGACCTATAAACTCATTGTACAAATAAGCCCAAAAGCCCCCTTTACATGATATAATTGAAGGACTGTTTCTTTCTAGATCCACCTTCTCCATACAGATCATTCCACTGAAGAAGCTCGGTTATATTTGCGGATTCAGATGAAACACTTGGGCAAACCTACAAGAAAAGACGATCACAGTACTCCAATCGTCAACACCCTTATGCAGTTCAAAAATTAGAAAGTTTAA
Source organism: Capsicum baccatum var. pendulum (assembly GCA_030864225.1). Lineage (NCBI taxonomy): Eukaryota > Viridiplantae > Streptophyta > Magnoliopsida > Solanales > Solanaceae > Capsicum > Capsicum baccatum. The sequence continues at coordinate 17,441,256 of CM061555.1, forward strand.
AGACACCATCAGAATTTTTCAACTCAACTGCTGATGAGAATATCTGAAGTCGTCCATATTCAGTGGTAGTAAGTCTGCACTACTGCTTAGTGCTGGAGGTGGTCCACCATCAGCACTAGCTGCAGCCTGTTCCTATAATCAAATGTAAGCATTCGATGCCTGTTTTATCAGGTATACAAAGGAGGCACGCGCACATGTACACATATATATACACACAAGGGCTTCCGGAATTGCCTTTATATCATACTTGCAAGTACAATTCAAATCAAATGAACAGAATAGCCAAATTAATCAGTGTGGAATCTATATTGCGCCTTCATTTTAGGTTGTTAGATATTTTTTTAAACATTTTATTACAATAGGGGAGCTCATCAAGTGAGCTGGCCCTCAAAATTATGTTTATCCTGAGATGTGAAATCAATCACTCGTGCATGTGTCGGTGAACACACATCAACAAAAGAAAAGTAGTACCTTTTTTTCCTTTTCTAGGATATCTCTAATGGGTCGATATGCAGCTGTTACACACAGATTCTACATAATAAGGGAGTTAATTAGAAAACACAGCAAATTCAAACTTCAGAAAAATGAAACAAGGACTAGTTATTTATCCAAGCAAACATGAATAGCAAAGACACTTTAAGGTCACTTCCGGAATATCCATTGGTCATATTTGCAATTGATTCCAAATCAACATCCTGAGCCAAGTCTTCTTTAGCGAATATCACTTTTAGACTTTTTTCTCTGTTTGGAGCATCTGGTAAATTGACCATCAACCTGTACAGAAAAGACATGAAAACGGCATTAACCAAGTGTTAAAAATAATTTCTTCAATAATATCTGCAAATTAGTCGTTCCTCTTTTACCTGCGAGGCAGTCGCCTTATACAGCTTCATCAAGGTCAAATGGACTGTTTGTTGCTGCAAGTACCAGAACTCGTTCAGTATCCTTTGTGCGCAACCCATGCCAATTCACCATGAATTCATTTTTCAATCTGCGCATTGCCTCATGTTCTTCAGGATTTTCCCTCCATCCCAGCATACTATCAACCTTGAGAAAGCCACATAAACAAACAGGAGACAAAAGGGATCAGAAAAAGGATAGAATTTTAAAGCAGGAAAGATCAAAAAAATATGCTAACGTCTAAGGAAGCATACTTCATCTACAAAAATAACGCTAGGAGCAATTTTACTAGCCAGCGAGAAGACGGCTTTTATGCATTTCTCACCCTCACAAGACCACTGCGGCATTGGAAAAGAAAAATATTAAGGTTGTTCTAATGCGAAGAAACTACTATGAACAACATCACCTATACTCAATAGACCACAAATAAGCTCCGAGCAACCAAACCTTTGAACAGATACTTGACATTGAAATATTAATAAAACTTGCTCCCGCTTCAGTGGCAACGGCTTTTGCCAGCATGGTTTTCCCAGTTCCAGGAGGACCAAACAAAAGTATTCCTTTGCAGGGCTGCGAACAAAATTGAAGAGAAATATTTTCTTAAATAATTACAAATATCTAGATAATGCTTGACAATTCAAGTCCCAAAAGGAGAAACAACAGTTGGAGTAACATTTTTCATCAAGCACAAACTTCCAATCAAATCGCTCAGATGAAGTTGAGAAAAACTATAAGCAAGAAGCAAACCAAAGAGTAATAAGAAATATTGGTAACTGTCTTTATGTTCAAGTTAACTGTGGAAGTAATGTGGTCAAACTTAAACCAATATTATTAGGTAATAGTCTTGTTTTAGTGGGAAAAACAAATGGATAAAAACAAAGCTGGAGTAATTGATCTGTGAACAAAAAGGTCAAGTACTTCCAGGCTTTTATACAAACTAATCTAATTAGATGAGAAAAATATGGATAAATTACAGATGTACACCTTGGTTAGTTTACTCTTGGAGAAAAGTTCTGATCTTTGTAAGGGAAGCATGATCAGCTGTTTTAATGTATTCTTGACACTTTCAAGTGCACCGATATCATCAAATGTCACCCCAATATCACTGGGGGGAATGACATCAGCCAGAAGTGCCTTCTCAAACTCATTGTCTGTCTCAACATCCTGCGTTGGACACAAATTAGTTCATCAGTTCCTAAGTCTTATGGAATCAAATTTTGGGGTTTCTTGAAAAAGTATTTCATGAGAACAGTTATATTTTAAGGTAGATGAGGGTAACCTATTGATAAGATAAACTACTTGTAATACCCCGGAAGATTTTTTCATTGAAATTTTGTGCGTAAATGTGTCGGGGTCCTATCTTCGAGAATGATTTATAATTTTTCTGTGTGTCATTTCTTGGATTTCGATCCACCATTTCGTAGAGTATTGAATAATATTTCCAACGATATTTGGATCACCCAAAACAGACACTCGAGCGATGAGTCACGACCATTCCGATCAAACTACAACCATTCCAATCGAACTGTGAACACTAAAATGTGCAGGAGAAAAAATACTGCAGCCAGGCGATTTTTTTGGTCAACTTCAAACGATCATAAATCCTTGTACATAATGAACTGTGCGATCTGCTATATATGAAAGGAAATCCCTGAGAGTCTTCTTTCCAATAAAATTGGTTTCATCCCATTTGGATATTGGAGTAAAAAGTTATGACCAATTTACTTCAGCCTATCGGATAGATCACAAAAGGACAGATTCGGGTTTTATTTGTTTCTTAGGGGCATTTTGGTCTTTCAACACTCCTTTAAACCTCTATAAATACCCCATTCAGCTAAGAACTTGTATTATTTTCCTCTCATTTCTCTTATATGTGTGTGTGTATATATATATATATATATATATATACACATATTAGGGTTCCAATTGGGGGAAAATCGATTCAAGACTTCGCTTCGCGAATTGCTTCCATCTATCTCTTGGGCTACGAAATCTAAGGTATGTAAGTGTTTATCCATGGGCTCCTTTCATCCATAGAGCCCACAAATCCTTTTTCAAAGGCTCAAAATACATGTGTACATATATATATATATATATATGATTATACTTTCTAAATTTTCATTGTGTATGTGTGTAGTAAATTTCACATGATGGTTGAGATATATGTGTGGGATGATTATGTTTGTTCGTTGAAGTATATGTGTGTAGTATTTGTGTGATGGTTGGTGATTATGTTGTTGAAGTTGATGATATCCAAGAAGAGATCTTTGTATGTTTGTGGAAACTATGGTGGTGTTTGATGTATAAATATATGAAATGGGTGATTGAATACTTGTAATCTTGATGAATCCACCTATGCCTAAGAATTGTAAGGTGTTTGTGAAAATACCTAATAGACTAGAGATTTTGTTTTTATAACATAATAGGTCCAAAATTAATTGATTATGAATATATGATGATCTAAATTGTTAAGCCCTGATTTATACTATTATTCCATTATTTCCTTGTTATGACTTGATAATTGTTATTGGAAATTATATATCCCTACTATTGATTGATATGTCAAATATTTTCTAAATATGAGTTGGATTGTGAATTGAGAAATGTGGATGTTGAAGTTGAAGGATGATGGTATTGTGGTGCATGAAATTGAGCATTAAACCTATGCCCTAAATGGTGCATGTAAGATGATTGCTAAAATGACTATGTGAAGAAGAATTTAAGTATTTGACATGTTTGTTATCCAAACTATGATTTCATGCCATATCCATATTCTTAACTTATGTCTACCATATGTTTGACAAAATATTTAAGAGAATAGGAAACTATGCAAGGTTCATTAGGGCTTAAAGGATAAATTCATGCTTTGTTCCTATGGATAGTTGATTTCCTTGAATTTGTGGTGCGTTGTGGGTATATGATGGAATGCCATGATGAATTATTGAGGTAACTATGATGTTTGTGCGTAGTATTTTCTGTGGACCCAAAGCATGCTCCCCACGTGTTCGATTGGATGCTTATATGGAGAAATGAGGCCATTTGATTTGCTAAGTGTGAAGTCCTCAATTATGTGTTACGTATGATGGCCTATGGGCATTTTGTGTATGAGTTATCTATCTTGTGTTACTTTATGCTATTGTGTGCTGGGGGTATGTATGCCCGAAATAGTTTGCTGGTCTAGAGCCGAGTAAGTTTCACGGTAATCTCAATCGAGCGATCAACAATGAACTCCCGATTAGTTTCAAAACTTGGGGATAACTCAGTAATCTCGGAAATCATTCTTTATTGAATAATCGGGCCATGAAGCTCTGAAATCTTACATATCAATTCACCCCATTACAAACCTCTGTACATTTTGTGAGGTAGTAAGCTTATCTAAAAAGTAAGTGGCAATTAGAAATACTCCGTCAGAGAACTGAATCAAGCGAACTCTGTCATATTGATAAAGTATCATAATGTGAGAACAGATTCAGTTCAGTTGAGTACAGTTAAGAACCGGTTAAATGTCTTTCAGTTGGGAGTGGGATTCAGCACCGAGCGAGCTAAGGATGGGAACATTCCTGCGAGTAGAGGATTTGATTCCTGGTAGCAATCCTTATGTTCCAGAACTACGTCGCCAGTGTAGATTAAGACATCCATCTTGCGAGTAGAGGGTTAGATGAGGTGGTTGTCTTGCGAGTAGAGGGTCCCACCATTCTCGTTTGAGGCCCTGATAGTAGAGGGTGCTATACAGTTGTCTTTGCTGGTGGCGCGGTATTGACACCCTTCCAGCTGGGGTTTAGGTTGGATCCCACTTGTGGTAAGTGGGGCATGTCAGTTAAATGATCACTCCCACAGTTTCAGTAACAGTCTCATAAAAGAACTCAGTTAATTTGCAGAAGTTGAAGCTATCAGATACAGGCCTCCCAGTATTGCTATCATTATCATTGAGTAGAGAGACTTCCTACAAGATGAGGGTTGCTCTCGAACTTATTTACCCATTATCATTATCGTTGAGTATAGAGACTTCCTGCTAGATGAGGGTTGATCTCAGATTTAGTTGTTCAGTGTTCTAGAGTTGGTGAATTTGAATATCAAATATCAATAATATCAGTTATCCGATTTCTCAGTTTGGATAAGTACAGATGTCAGCTCTAGTAGCTTCAGTTACTCAGTATCTTATTGTCAGTATTATTATTTTTAGGTGTTAGCATTCAAAATGTAACATTGGTGTCATGATGATTTCAGTTGTACTTTATGCATCCATGTGTGTATTGTTGATCAGACATGTTTCAAAATTGGTTACTGCAGAGTTTCTATATATGTTTATTCCAGCGAATACATATTATTCAGATTGTTATGTTTATGCATAAGCCTTATATTTTACCTTACCCTATCCTTGCATACTTGGTACATTCTTTGTACCGACGCATTCATGCTATGGTGCTTTCCCCACCATAGGTTCAGAAGACTGAGATTCAGAGTATATTTAGCTGTCAGTTCTTGTAGCAGTGGGTGCAATAGTGAGTCTTCATCATCCGAGGATATTCTATTTCAGTGTTTTGATGATTTTAGTAGACGGAGTTAGTTGGGGAATTGTCCCTTCAACTCCACAGTTAAGACAGTGTAAAGGCTTTTCAGATGTATTGATATTTAGTTTTCAGTACTGTATATTTAGATGTTTGAACCTTATGGCTAGATTTAGCCAGTTTTTGCATTTATCGTATTATATTATGCAGTGAACAAATACGGATATCAGTGAAGGGTTAGCTTGTGGTCCTTCGGGGCCACGAGCACCGTGTGGCATTTCGGTTCATGGGAATCGGGGCGTTACAAACTTGGTATCAGAGCCTAAGGTTCAACAGTGTCCTAGGGAGTCTGAAAAGCTGCATCTCGTAGAGTCTTGTACAAGAGTGTGTTGCGTACCACATTCATGTACGGGAGGCTATGGGATGTTTAGAAGAGTTTCCGTTCTTTCATGATCTAGATCGTGCTATAGCAAGATTTTCCAAGAGAGTTATGTAGACTTTTGTAATGATCTACTTATGTCAGATTTACCTTACTCTTAAGGTAATAGAAGTAGTGAAGCAAAAGTCTTTCAGATAGAACTTTCTCTAATGGACCCCACAGATAGTTTTGGGACAGTGTTCTCTAAAGTGAGCAGAGTATGCCTTATGGGGTTAGCTATTTATATGGTTAATGAATAGGCTTGAAATTATATATGTAAGCATCTAAATGTGGAAGTTGGGAATTATAAGTGTTGATTGATAGAGATATAGCTGTGATTCTCATGGTGTGGAGAAGTTTAAGTTTAAGAGACGTGATGTTTGAAGCCTAGAATGAGAATAGTATGTTTATTAAAGATTTGTGGATATTCATGTTATGTTTTAGAAGCTAAGCTTGAATGTTTGAAGAATGTAAGTTTGTGGACTCCAAATTAAGTATTAAGATGTGAATGTGGTATTAGTAGCCTATGAAGAAATCGAAGCAGATAATGTGTTTAGTGAGACAAGTAGGTGTTGAAAAGAGTGTATGTATATGATGATGATTGTAGAGACTAAGGAAAGACAAGAGTTGTATTCCAAGAAGTATCATTGGTATTGAATTTATGTTTTCAGGTGTAGCCTTTCTAGATGAATTAAGCTATCATTTTGTGCACCGTTGTGCCTCAGACTCTAGAGTACATTGGTTGTAGTTCATTTTGGGGTTTAGCCAAGTGTTCAAAAGTGTCTGACGATGACTTAAAGCTGAGAGGAGGATGATAGAGAAAGTGACAAGTCAGGCCCTCAGAATCTGGTAGTGGTGCCAGTAGGTATGGAAAAGCAGTAAAGGGAGACAGTTCCCGACCCATTCTTATTTTAGTGAAATATGTCTTGAGGGACCTTGGGTCCCAAGGGGGAGATACCCCATAATGTTATAATAATTTCATGTCCATGCTCTTTCTATGATGTTAACCTCATTGTTCGTTGCATTTCTAGTTATGCTTTCGAGAATTTGGTATATTAGGTATATTCGTATTTAATATGCACGTTCAATAGAAAGGAACTCGAATTGTGGGCATGTTTGAATATGTATTAAAGAGATTGGTTGGATTATGATTCTGTGCATATGAGATGCATGTGTGTTGTAAAAATTTACCAATGAGTGGGTTGTTGAATGTTTTATGCGATAGATGTGCATGACTAGTGAAAGTACGCAGAGTATTGTAGCGATAGAGGCAGTCGCCTTATACAGCTTCATCAAGGTCAAATGGACTGTTTGTTGCTGCAAGTACCAGAACTCGTTCAGTATCCTTTGTGCGCAACCCATGCCAATTCACCATGAATTCATTTTTCAATCTGCGCATTGCCTCATGTTCTTCAGGATTTTCCCTCCATCCCAGCATACTATCAACCTTGAGAAAGCCACATAAACAAACAGGAGACAAAAGGGATCAGAAAAAGGATAGAATTTTAAAGCAGGAAAGATCAAAAAAATATGCTAACGTCTAAGGAAGCATACTTCATCTACAAAAATAACGCTAGGAGCAATTTTACTAGCCAGCGAGAAGACGGCTTTTATGCATTTCTCACCCTCACAAGACCACTGCGGCATTGGAAAAGAAAAATATTAAGGTTGTTCTAATGCGAAGAAACTACTATGAACAACATCACCTATACTCAATAGACCACAAATAAGCTCCGAGCAACCAAACCTTTGAACAGATACTTGACATTGAAATATTAATAAAACTTGCTCCCGCTTCAGTGGCAACGGCTTTTGCCAGCATGGTTTTCCCAGTTCCAGGAGGACCAAACAAAAGTATTCCTTTGCAGGGCTGCGAACAAAATTGAAGAGAAATATTTTCTTAAATAATTACAAATATCTAGATAATGCTTGACAATTCAAGTCCCAAAAGGAGAAACAACAGTTGGAGTAACATTTTTCATCAAGCACAAACTTCCAATCAAATCGCTCAGATGAAGTTGAGAAAAACTATAAGCAAGAAGCAAACCAAAGAGTAATAAGAAATATTGGTAACTGTCTTTATGTTCAAGTTAACTGTGGAAGTAATGTGGTCAAACTTAAACCAATATTATTAGGTAATAGTCTTGTTTTAGTGGGAAAAACAAATGGATAAAAACAAAGCTGGAGTAATTGATCTGTGAACAAAAAGGTCAAGTACTTCCAGGCTTTTATACAAACTAATCTAATTAGATGAGAAAAATATGGATAAATTACAGATGTACACCTTGGTTAGTTTACTCTTGGAGAAAAGTTCTGATCTTTGTAAGGGAAGCATGATCAGCTGTTTTAATGTATTCTTGACACTTTCAAGTGCACCGATATCATCAAATGTCACCCCAATATCACTGGGGGGAATGACATCAGCCAGAAGTGCCTTCTCAAACTCATTGTCTGTCTCAACATCCTGCGTTGGACACAAATTAGTTCATCAGTTCCTAAGTCAGTATCTGCCATATCAAATCAAGGAGCTTTTTATACAAATTTCGCGAAGCATCAGATGAGGAATATTGTAATCACCTTAAGTGAATTCTTCAAGCTCTTGGTATCATTTTTGTTAGCTTGTAAGAGTTCCAACCCATACTGAATGCTGTTAAATCGCAAATGATTTCCACAATTGTTCAAATAAACAATTATTACAGTGAAAGAAAATCACTGATAGGAGAATATCAGATGCTGCTATTTCAATTACCTAACAGGAAACAAAACAAGCCTCATGTCTACATCTGCTTGAGGGTTCTGCATCAAATGATGGCTTAACGCCCATCCAACAACCTTCTCTGTGCCTTCAAGCACCCAAAAATAGTATTAACTCCAGCTCTTCTTGCATAAAAGCATCTGGATTACATAATTGTCTTTTCTTCCTTTTTTTTTTTTTTGGAAATGAGGGATATAAACGCTATTTACATTGATGTAATGCATCTAGAATTCAGATTTTCATCAACAGCTAAATCTTATGATTTGAGGACACTGATAGGAGTATGGGTACGAGTATTAAGATACAACCAATAAATATATATTGCTACAAGTATATAAGTAAACTTTTGAACCAATTAATATAAGTTATTAAATTAAAATTAGAATTTTTTAATTCTCTGATAACACTTGATATCCAATCAACCTATAGTTCTTAGCCATTAGTATAATCAAAGCACATAAGTTAGCTCGACCAAATACTATATAGATCCTACAACCACACCCAAATCGTGTCGGATTAACATGGATGTGGTAGTGATTTTGAAAGATCTAAAAGACATAGTGACGATATAATAGTGAGAATCTAAAGTATCCCATGCATCAGCTTACTTTTAACTGAGAAATTTTGGTCTTTGATGCACAATGTCTCGAGTCCGTTGCATTCTAATCCAATCCAATTCAGAACCTATATAACAGCGGCCATCATATAGAAATAAGTAGTTAAAGATAGAAGTTATGTCATTAATCTATTGAAATCAATCATTCAACTGGTTCACACAATTTAAACAAAAAAGAATATCAGAGAGCAGTAACCTAGTCTCAGAATGCTGGAAATACATTGAAAGCATTTTTATGGAAATCAGAAATATATAGCAGATGTGTTGAGTCAACAAGGGTGGAATTTTAGTTTCAGAAGGCTACAGTAAGACGATCTTTACAGTAAGGTCAACTTATTATTTTTACACAGGTGTCCAACTGGCCTTGGAAACATATTAGGGCAGTCAAGGTTCCATTTGACTTGGTAGACATATAGAACTTTCTGAATTGGTCATTCATAACTTTAATTTAAAGGTCAGAAAGCCTTACTCTTTGCAGCATCTTGATCCAATTGTTGTTTCCAAGTCGACAGAAGTGCTTCATCCTGCAATACTCAAAGCCACTCAGTGATTTGCTAAAGAATTTAAAATTCTATAGAATTTAAAAAACAGACCTGTGGCATGTGGATAACCACTTTATTTGGGAAAAGTTTGGTCAGAAATTTATTTGTCCTTGCAATCTGTTTCCCCTTGTCTTGCATCTTCCCAAAACTATCCTGAACACATCAAGATTCAGTGTTTTAAAAGACAATTAAGTTGTCATATGGCAGTGTTTATTCAACACAAGGGCAAATTCAGCTGGAGGAAAGGGAACTGTGCAGGATCAGAGCTCATATCCAGGGTTTTCCAATGTAAATGACACTTTTTTGGATACGATAAATTTCTTTTAAAAAATGTAAAAAACACTAAAGTTGGTGAAGCGGAAAAAGCGCCTATAATGAAGAGGAAAGGAACCGAAAGATGACGTAGAATTAGAAAAATTATTTTAAAAGAATATGAGGACAATAAAGGCCTAATTCACGGCCATAAGCAAGAGGAATTTAGTTAGAATTAGAATTATTTTGTGGTTTGGTTTTATAAAATATTGGTTGAGACAATTATCAAAGAAGTAGCTGCTCTTAGAAAACAAGATCATTTTGATGGTTTATTTTCTGAAAATCCTTTTAGATTGTTTTACAAAATAAGTCTAGTTTCCAAACAAACAAGGTAGTAATTCGTATCCAAATGCCTTAGTTTAATATAAAAGACATATCGTGCTTCCAAAAGTAAACCCTCCAAAATGCTCAACAGGACCCCCAAAAAAGAAATAAAAAAAGAAAATATGAAAAAGAACACAGGCCTACAGGCTACATGTAAAGCAAGGTTCTTTTCCCATTATTTATAATTCGACATCCTCATTTATGAGATATTTTTAGCACTAATTGAAAATTATTAAAAAAATTGAAGAGCTTATACCGGGAAGGCAAGCTCATGTAAAATGCTGCCCAATTTGGTGAAGAGCGATCCTCCAGGCTGTGACTGCAAATAGTAAAATGGAAAAGCATGTTGAGGACTTATTTTGCCAAGAAATTGAAAGGATGACTTAAACTTTAGCAAAGAGTTAATGCACACTCTTCCTTTCCCCCACCGCTCTCTTCGAGTAGATACAGTATATATGTATAAAAATATGGCATTGGCCATAACTCGACCCCAAGGGCTAGCTAGTATTTACCCAAGTCCATATAAACAAACCGCAACTCAAATACCCAACTATTGTGGGATTGTAGAACCCCCTACGGACCTTATAGCTTTTTTGTGCTTCTCGCTTTTAATAACGTTGGTCATTCTTTCAAATTGTTTTGCTTTGTATTGCTTTTACTTGAGTCGGGGATCTATCAGAACTAGTCTCTCTACCTTGTAGGGGTAAGGTCTACGCACATACTACCCTCCCATACTCCACTTGTGGGATTACATTGGGTATGTCCTTGTTGTTGTTTTCGTTGAGAGTGTGAGTGTATGCCACACTATGTAGTGTGCATATATATGTGTGTGAAAATGATTTGTGTGTTTGTGTCTGTGTCTGTGTATGCTGCATGTGCATGCATGCATTGATATATATATAGCTAAACTAATGTCACTTTTGTGATTCAAAGTTGATCAGTTGAACTTTTTGCTATAATAAGAATCACCTCTCATCCTCCCGATCAAGCATCAGTCTCACAAAGTTTTGGCACCGATAACTACTAAAGCCAAGAAATTTAATCCATAAGAAATTTCCATAACAGGCCACTGTATACACATTATGAAACGAAAAGATCTAATCAAAGGTATTTATTCTTGGGCATTATGATCTCAAAATTAGTACCTCCTCCTTATGGTCATCCGTATTAGTGTGAGACCCAATGACCACTATATTATCTGGAATCTTCTCAAGCCGACTTTTGTACGTTGAATATGACACTGAGTTTCCTGCCATCGTCTTCTCAGCATGTTTCATGAACAATATGACTGGGGAATTTCTGCTTTCTCTGGATACAACCTGAAAAAGTGGAATGAAATGTAAAGACTATAAGTTTACAACAAAATAGAAAAAGAAAGGAACAGAAATCCCACATAGCACTATTAATACTCATTGAAAGAAATCAAACCTCACACAATGTTTTAACAAGTAAATTTTCCAGATCATCCAGTCCAGTGCCTTCTAATCGCAGTTCATCGACTGAGAGGAAGAGATGGTAAAATGAATTGGAAGTAGAGCAAAGACTGTGCACTTAAGAATGACGTTAACTTAATTAACTAAAGGAAAATAGTTAAATGGCATTCCAAAAGTACCTTTGCAGAAGAATCCATGAGCATCTTCACAAAGACCACCTAAGTTGACGCCACGTGGGATGGGTTTATCAAATTGGACGCCAACCTTTGCTGATGGACTATTTTTGAAAGACAATACAATCTTCCCTATAGCTCCAAATGTTGGGCCCTGGAACAATGAAACAGGACAGAGAAGGTTGAAAATAACAGCCTCGGATTGTACTAAAACATATGAATGGGCGGTTGCAGAACAAGGTGTGGTACAGGAGATAAAGAACAATTCACTGCCTACAAATGCAGAAAAATAAAGATTATGTCTTAACTTTATAAACTAAACAAATAAAACAGGAAGTAACAGATACTTCTTAATTCTATCCCAATTAATGTGAAGGTGTTTGACTGGCACGGTAGTTTAAAAATGAAAGTAAGACTTTTGAAACTTGTGGTATAAAACAAATCATAGATATTATGTGGCTATAAACTATCTCATTAATGGTAAAATGGAAAGTTTAATGGTAAATTATTACTCTCAGTTTCAATTAGTTTGTCATAGTTTGACTGGACATGAAGTTTAAGATAGTAATCTTAATCTAAAGATATGTATAATGTATTTAGAATGCCCTTTAATGTTGTGGTATTAATACGTCATGTGAGATGGTGAAACTAAAGAGTTGCGAAATTAGGAAAGACTCATTTTTTTTAAACACGCTAAAAAAGATAGTAAAGCAAACAAATTCAAACAAGAGGGAGAACTAAATATAGAAATATGTCATTCTTTTTGGGATGACTAAAAGGACACATAGTTACTAGCAAATGAATCAAGAGTGATTCTTTTTCTTTTTCCTGGATAATGCAGTTTCATCGATGACATTAAGAAATATGCATCAATAATGATTATTTTCGTTTATGAGAAACCAGAAAGATGACAAACAGACCATCACAAAATAACATCAGAAATTTGTTTAAATGTAAGAAAAAATAGATCATTTTATAGTACAAAAGAGTTGGTGTTGAGGTTTCTACGAAAATTAGAATTTACCTGATGGGAGTCGAGTCATGTGCACCAGAAGTAGAGCCAATAAATCTGACTCTATCACCTAAACATCATCAACATCAGTTATCAGTAAAAACAGAAGCAACAACATACCTAGTATACTCCCAAAAAGTGGGGTATGTGGAGGGTAAAGTGTACGCAGTCCACATCACTACCTCAGAGGTGAAGTCGACTGGTTGTTTTAGATAGACCCCCAGTTCTTTTTTCTATATTTTTAATCTTAGAAAACACAAAAAGCTGAAGAAAAAAGTTTAACTTCTTAATATTCAAAAACAAGGGGCTAACCAAAGGGCAGTCAATACCTGTCATAAAGATGGTGTTTCTCAATGGCCCGGCTAAAGAGGTTATGTTGTCATTAGCAGCTTGGCTAGATGATGGTTCAGTGCCTTTCATTGTCTCAGCATCCCTCACAGAAAGTGTCACGACCCGAGCCTAGGCCCTAGCCGTGATGAGCATCCCGAACCATGAAGGCCCGGAACACCCATTCTCTGTCTGGTTATCATGCACAACATTCATAATCATAATAAAATGCGGAATTTAAACTGAGTACGGAAAACATTGTCAAGTCCTGCAATATTTCTGAATAATACTATCTGACATAGCGAAATCTCTACTAAGAACACAAACATCCGTCTGAAAAGAAACTGGGACAAGGCCCCCAGTGAACCAAAAATATAATAAATAAGATAATGTCTGACATAATTAGGGCTTCCAAATAATAGAAAGCTCACCACTATGAGATCAAGTCTGCAAATCCGAGAATATCTACTGAGTAGCTGGACCCTAGACTGTGCCTCAGAACCTAGAAGGAGGGGGGGCGGGGTCAGCACAAAAGTACTGGCACGCGAAGCAATCCAAAAATAGTATAATGGAACATACATACATATATATAAGTGAAAGCAATTTTTCATCAAGACATCCGATATAAAACTATTTCTGAAAAATACATGGGCACTTTATGAAAACATGCAACCTGTCTGTTCATTTCAAATCATGATCTGTGTTTTACTTCTGAGTTAGGTGGTGTTCCCGTACAAGTCTGAATATTCCACGGGCTGTATAGAATCCACCATTGACTCGGCGGGGAAGCCCCCAACCCAAGTGTGCCGCAAGGGACTCATACGCCACGGGACATTGAAGTCAGCGCATAATAATATACCCGGGTCGTCAAACCACGGTTTTAGGCAATGAGTCGCTTGAACTCAAGCCCTCTTCGGGGAACCACCTAACATCTCTGTATGCCCATTTTTAACCTTTTCTGAACATGCATCATTCTGAAATTTCTAAATCATGAAAGTTTGAAATGTCTGTTAGTCTGAGTCTGATATGGCATTAGTCTGAATTGGTATCGTCATGCCATGACCTTGCAAGTCATGATTTTTTTCTGAGCCATAAGGTACTAAGCAAAAGCTTTCATTCAAAACATAGTTTAGACCACCCAAAACATGCAACTGATGCAAAGGATTTCATATTCCGAACTTAAAGTTCAATTCATGCAGAAATTTCATCAAACATATGGTGGTCATGTGCATTTTGGCAAAACCATGCATTCTTTCATTACATGCATATTCAACATTCACAACCTCTCTTTCGTGTTCAAGAATCGTATTCCAAACATAGCAAAAGTCAAAGCACTTCATATCATAATTTCTTTTCTTCAAGATGTCTTTCAAAACAATTTATATTACGTGAAACATGGAAGAATTTACATTAAGAGAGGGGTTCCATGAAAATCATGCTTTAAATTCATATATTTCAGGACAAACACATATATACATATATATATAATTTTCAAACCACTTTGGGGGAAAGCCAAAAGGCCAAAACAATATCATTAAAGCTTCTAAAACATGAGTATGCACATGAATTCGAAAACCTGATACTTAAAACATGATTTCTATGCCCATGAGATTTTAGGGAAAACCCCGCGTACCTCTATTTCCAAGGATAATAGATGTTTCTTGAAGCTTGCGGATTGGTGATTCCGAATATGTAATTATCTTTGAAAACTTACGGTCGAATCTTGAACTATTTGGGTTTTTATTTTGAAACCCTAAGGAAAATTCTTGAGCAATTTTGAGGAAAGCATGTGTATTATGGTTTTTGAGGGATTAAATCCCATGTTGGTGGTATATATAGGGGTGGAGGATGACCAAAATACCTCTAAGGAACAATTAAGGTCAAATCTGTCCCTCAGTTGACAGTTTGATAGGCTGGAGTAAATCGATTATACCTTTTTACTCATATATTCAAATAGGATTAAACCAACTTCATTTGAAAGAGGACTCAAATATATTTCGTTTGATATATTATAGCTCACACAGTTCATTATATACAGGGAGTTATGATCGTTTGAAGTTGACCCTGAAATGCTGAAAAAACTGGGCAATAGGATATGCGTTTTGCTACTGTTTCGAAATCCAAACGCAGCCTTATGCATTCCGAAAAATTCCAAAACTTATCCGAGATGTACTATGAGATTGCCCGATCGTAACGCAACTTGAAAATCTAAAAATGAAGGTCGGGAAGGTCGATAAGTTGAATCCCGAAGGCTGCCAGCTAGGAATGAGTCTAAGTCATTTGAACACTTAGAAAAATTTTAAAACTTAAGTCTAAAGCTCAGAAATTACAGTCTAATACATGCATGACTTTTACGGGGCGTTACAGAAAACCTCTGAATGATATGAAAACATATCCATGATTTGCATCTAACAACCTCAGTAAAAAAGCAAGAGTGGCGGCCAAGGAAGTAACAAAGTCTAGAAACTGACATGAAAAATTTTAATAGGCCAATGACTCTAGATTTAATTGAAAAGAAATCTAACTCGTAGAAATAAGATTGATGACATGCAAAATCAACCCCCAGGAAAGAAGAAAAGAAGCTTTCATAAGTTGCATCTACTGTCCTTGCATCCCCTCAATATGTATATAGCCCCTTTATAGGTCTTTCCCTTTATAACTTGAAAAGACACAGCAAATTGCAATGTTGGAATGTTTAATAACTATAGTATATAGAGAACTTGTACAGAAGTATGTCTTAAATGCTACTAGTACTCTAGTAGTACTTCAAGGGGGGTCAAGATTAACAAAAAAAGAAAAATAATTAAGGTTAATTTTGCAATGTCCCTCAAAAGAGTATGAGTATTTGATCTTACAAAAGCTTCGCTATCAAAAATGAGCAATTTGGCTCCATAATAATGTGCAAGTGCATTCACCAGCATCTCCTGATATATTTCTGATCCTGGAAAATAAAAGCAGGACTGGTCAGTACCCATAGATTAATATCTTCCATGCATTCCAGTGAGAAAAATGAAATCATGACAAATACAGAATAAGTTAACTAATTACTGTGAAAGTAACAGTCCTGCAGGACCAGAAAGTAAAATTCTTGAGTTCACCGCACGAAGGTCGTTGAAATATTTAACTTGCTCCTTGTGCTTTAGGTGTAAATATGAAGTGGCAATCAACACATTTTTTGTGTTCTCGCTGCAAATGCACAGATACAGACATCTTCAACAAAACCAAGGTTTATTTAAAGCACATAGCTACATACTATATGAGATAGCTACAACCATCAAAATATGACGAGGCATAGTAAACCCTGGGTAAACGGAAACATCTAATTAAAGAGCAATGTCCATTGTAGAAAAACGATAGCTTGTGTAACACCCCGTAAATTTTTTCGTACACTTAACGCGATTATATGGAGTCCTAAAGACTTGCGTATGGGTTAAATTAAGTTTATGGTGTTCAGAAGTATCCCGTCAATAGATGTATGTGTAGGTATTGGAATAAGCTTTTCAACGATATAAAGTTTGCCCAAAACAGAGGAGTATTTCATATAAGCGAGCACATTCGAAATTTCAAAACGGTGGCCGGGAAGCCTGTGAACAGTGATTCTGCAGGAAAATTTCTGCAGCCAGGCACTTCAACTTCAAACGATCATAACTCCTTGTACAAAAAGAACTGTGTGAGCTGCTATATATAGACTAAAATCTCCGAGAGTCGTCTTTCTAATGCAATTGGTTTCATCCAAATACAACATCTGAGTAAGGAGTTATACTCGTTTTACTTCGGTCTCTCAAAACAGATTTTTGTGAACAGTAAATTAGCAGGAAAATACTGAGGCCTGCCAGTTTTTGGGTCAACTTTGAACGATCATAACTTCCTCAATATAATGAACTGGACGATATACCATATATCAAAAGAAAGATCTTTGAGTCTTCTTTCTAATGCAATTGGTTTCATCCAAATCCAACATCTGCGTAAGCAGTTATACGCGGTTTACTTCAGCCTCTCAAAACAGATTTTTAGGGTCAACTTCAAACGATCATAACTCCTTGTACAGGACTAACTGGGCGGTATAATTTATATGAAAATGAAAGCCCTTTGAATTATCTTTCCAATTCAATTGGTTTTACCCAAATCCAATACCGGAAAAAAGAGTTATGATCGATTTACTTCAGCCTGTCAAAACTGTCCACTGGGGACAGATTCGGAATTTAATTCAATTTTTAGGGCACAATGGTCCTTTTCTATTACCTTGGGACGAAAAATTGGTCTTAAAAACCTGCACTTAGCC
Organism: Capsicum baccatum var. pendulum; assembly: GCA_030864225.1. NCBI lineage: Eukaryota > Viridiplantae > Streptophyta > Magnoliopsida > Solanales > Solanaceae > Capsicum > Capsicum baccatum. The sequence goes on from CM061555.1 coordinate 17,458,858, forward strand.
TCAATTTTATCAGATTTTATCCAAATTTTAGGAAAGGTGAAAACCCTAGCCAATTTCAACCTCAAATATTTTGTGATTCAACCGTAGAAAATTAAAATTTGTTCTGTAGTTGTGTTCACCATCTCGGAAGCTTCAAGAAGCACCCCATAGTTATGTAAGGAGGATCCTAAATACAAGAGTTCATTGTTAAGGTATGAATATTGTTTATTCTTGATTCTTATCCATGAATAAGTATTGATAAAGGATTATGAGTATTGTCTTGATGTTGGAAGATAACTAGAAACATAGTTATGAATTGTTGTGTATAAATTGTTAGTAGTAAATTATGGAAGTTGCTGTGTTGGATTATGGAGGATGAATTGTGGTGATATATCATTATATTAGTGGTTATGTATGCCTAGTGATCATGTTGGTATTGGATGGTGATTAAGAAGGGAAATAAAGGCTAAGAGTGATGTTGAGGGATATTTCATGAAAATGCATGATATGTGAATGTAATAAGAGTATAAGAGGATGTATGTAGTACTCTTATTGATGAGCTAAAGGATTACTTCCTAGACATTATTTGGTGAAGTTAATACCTAAATGGTAAGGTTTGGTTGCTAATACTAGTTTGCCACAAATGACTTATTATAGATAAGTGTTCGAAGAGTACGGGAAGTCACTTGTATTGAAGTGGTTATATCAAGGTATGTAAGACATACTCTATCTATTCTTTGGCATGAATAATGACCCATGGCACTCTCAAGTAAGCTTCCAACATTGTCCTATGACACATGACACATAATAACATCATATGATCTTCGACACTACCAATTGAACTTGTTTTCACTTTTAAGATGTCCGGCTAGTCAAAAAAAATGTCCATATACTATTGTTGACTTCGAAATGGTTTAATGAGGTATCCATGATTCTCTACTTCATCTTCATGATATTGATTACCTATTTACATGTTTTTCCTATTGAGGTATCATGGTTTCAAGTTCCATAAAGTGTGACCACAAAGTAACCAATCTCAAAGATTAATTGAATTAAGAAATGGAATGTCTGTATTTTAAATTGATAATATGATGTAATGTATTAGTACCACTGATCAGTTGGCCATTGTATTATAAAGATTATGTATATATGTTATTCCAGGGGTGGTCCCTGATGTATTGTATTAGTACCACTGATCAGTTGGCCATTGTATGACATATGTTATGTATTGATAAGGATTACGGGAAGTAATGATATGAAAGTAATGTGCAGGTATCCCATCAGTTCTTTTATGTGTGGCCTACTCATACTGTTTATTCACTGGTATCTGGGTTCTGTTGATCTTTTGTATCTCATCTTGATACTCACTGCCTTACAAACTCAGTACATATTTCCGTACTGACGTCCCTCACGGGGGACCTGCATTCATGCCTGCAGGAACAGGTACTTCAGGTCGTACGCCTCCGCAGTAAGAGCCAGGACATTCTGTTGTTAGTGGTGAGCTCCAGTTGTTTTGGGGCATCCCAAGTCGTCTCTATATGTACTTTTGGTATTTGCATAAAAGTCTTTTGTGGGCGGGAGTTTGTCCCGACCCCAACTCAGTTGTGTATCTATGTAGAGGCTTTTGTAGACATATTTTACAGCCATAAAAGTGTTTGGTTGATAGACGTGATGGCTCTGACGGCCAATTACTGTTTATATATATATTTATGCGTGTCTGCTGGGCTGATACAGGTACTATTTTCTTCTACTTACAACGAAGTGCTGCCCAAATTTCTAATTTTCATAAGTAATGTGAATGTGAAAGTATAGGTTATGAACGGGTTCTCCCGGGCCTCCTCGGCTACGGGTGCCAGTCTGCTCCAATGGGATTTAGGGTATGACAGAAGTGGTATCAGAGAAGTTCGTCCTAGTGAGTCTACAAAGCCATGTCTACGTAGAATCTCGTTTATCGGTGTGTTGTGCACCACATCTATAAACAGGAGGCTATTGGACATTTACGAATTGTTTCCACTCTTCATTTCTTAGATCGTGCAATAGATCCCATATTAGAGATAAAGTCATAATCAATCGCTTAATCCAATTATTTCTTTTTTATTTATTATAGTGACGATGCCGGTTACAAGGAGAAAGAATAAGTGGAAGCGAGTAGATGCAGTGGCCGGAGAAGGTACTAGTAAGTCACCACCGGCGCAAGCTGAGCAAAGTGAGTCTCAAGCTGAGCATATATCAGGCGCTTCTTCTCCTCCGGAAGGGCCGTCTATTAATGCTGTTGATGGAGATTTGAGGGATGCAGTACAACTTCTGACGCGTATAGTTGCCGGTCAAGTTCAAGGGCAAGCTATTCCTACCACGGGTTCTAGTGGTATGGATAGAGCAGCTAGCCTTCGGACTCAGGATTTTCTGAAACTGGATCCTCCTACTTTTACCGGATCAGATATTAATGAAGACCCGCAGGATTTTGTCGATCAAACCCAAAGGGCTCTAGATGTTATGCATGTATCCGGTAAAGAGATGGTTGAGCTAGCAGCATATAGACTGAAAGGAGAGGCTATATTGTGGTATGAGGATTGGAAACGATCTAGGAGTATTGATGCACCTCCAACTACGTGGGGAGAGTTCAAAAATGCATTTATTGATCATTATCTTCCATTTGAGACTCGTCAGGCCCGTTCAGATCAATTCTTAAATCTTCGTCAGGGTAATATGAGTGTAAGGGAGTATAGTCCTCGATTTAACTCCTTGTCTCGATATGTTTCTAATGTGGTAGCTACTATGGACGACAGAGTTCATCACTATGTGAATAGATTGGAACCATACTTGGTTAGAGATTGTACCATTGCTGCTTTGAACAAGGACATGGATATAGCGAGGATACAAGCTTTCGCTCAGAAGATGGAAGATCAGAGGCAAAAAAGAAGAACCCAGGAATCAAAAAAAGGATATTCTAAGCGGCCCAGAGCTATAGGGCAGTTTGTGGCATCTCAGGGAGGTTTTAGGCCTTCGTTCTCTCATAGATTGCCTAGCCCGTTATCTTCTTATCCTGCAATTAGTGCTCTACCGCAATTTCAAATGTTCAGAGGTAATTAGTTCGGGCAAAGCAATGAAAATCAGAGTTCGCGAACAGTGGGGTATCAAGGGCAAGGGAGTATGAGTCAATTGAGACCTCCACGACACCCGTGCCCCATTTGTAGAAAATTTCACTTTGGCGAATGTCGGCTTGGGACGAACAATTGCTTTTGGTGCGGTAAGCCGGGGCATATGGCTAGAGATTGCCCACGCAGGACCACAGGTAGTATAACACGACCTACCGGATCAGCTGTTGCGTCATCTTCGGTGCCTCCTTTGAGTAGGGGTGCACAACCTATGGGTCACGGTAGAGGTGATAGAGGAGAAGCTAGTGCTAGCGGAGCTCAGAACAGTGTGTATGCCCTAGCAGTTCGGCAGAATTTAGAGGCTTCTCCAGACGTGGTTACAGGTACGTTGTCCATCTTTGCATTTGATGTGTATGCCTTAATTGATCCTGGTTCTACATTATCGTATGCTACTCCTTTGGTTGCGGGAAGGTTCGGAAGAACACCCAAATTATTAGCCAAGCCATTTGAAGTATCAACGCCAGTGGGGGAATCTCTTATAGCTAGGAATGTTTATCGAAATTGTGTTGTGAATATTTGTGGTCGTGATACGATGGACGATCTTGTTGAGTTAGAAATGGTAGATTTTGATGTTATTATGGGCATGGATTGGTTAGCGTCTTGTTATGCTACAGTAGATTGCCGTTCTAAGAAGGTATATTTCCATTTCCCAAATGAGGCAGTCCTTGAATGGAAGGGTAATGTTGGCGCGCCGAGAGGTAGATTTATTTCTTACTTTAAGGCAAAAAAATGATTTCCAAGGGGTACATATACCATCTGGTTAGAGTAAGGGATACAGAGGCAGAGCCACCAACTTTTCAGACCGTTCCGGTTGTGAATGTATTTCCTGATGTATTTCCTGAAGAACTACCAGGTTTACCTCCTGAACGAGAAGTGGAGTTTGGTATTGATTTGTTGCCAGACACACAGCCAATCTCAATTGCTCCTTATAGAATGGCACCAGCAGAGTTGCGAGAATTGAAAGAGCAACTGAAAGACTTGCTAGAGAAGGGATTCATCAGGCCTAGTATGTCCCCTTGGGGAGCACCAGTATTGTTTGTGTGTAAGAAAGATGGTTCGTTGAGGATGTGTATTGACTATCGGCAATTGAATAAGGTGACTATCAAGAATAAATACCCCCTTCCTCGAATTAATGATTTATTTGACCAGTTGCAGGGTGCCCAGTGTTTTTCCAAGATTGACTTGAGATCAGGCTATCATCAAGTGAGAGTCAAGGATAAAGATATACCCAAGACAGCTTTCCGAACACGATATGGTCATTATGAATTCCTGGTTATGTCATTCGGGCTGACAAATGCACCCGCAGTTTTTATGGATCTGATGAATAGGCTGTTTAAGCCGTTTCTAGATGTGTTCGTGATAGTTTTCATAGATGATATTCTGGTCTACTCTAGATCAGAAGAGGACCATGTTAATCACTTAAGGCAGGCGTTGCAGATTCTTCGTGATCGTAAGTTGTATGCGAAGTTTTCTAAATGTGAGTTTTGGCTCAAGTCAGTGGCATTTTTGGGCCATATTGTATCCAGTGAAGGCATAAAAGTTGACACTCAGAAGATTGAGGCTGTGAAGAATTGGCCAAGACCCATGACGCCCACGGAGATTCGTAGTTTCCTCGGGTTGGCAGGTTATTATAGAAGGTTTGTTGAAGGTTTTTCTTCTATTTCGGCACCCTTGACTAAGTTGATGCATAAAGCCTCCATGTTTCAATGGAATGATGCCTGTGAAAAGAATTTCCAGGATCTGAAGAGCAAGTTGACTTCTACACCGGTATTGGTACTTCCTGAAGGCACAAAAGGGTATGCAGTGTACTGTGATGCTTCGAGAATTGGCTTAGGATGCGTACTAATGCAACATGGTAGAGTAATAGCCTATGGCTCTAGACAGTTGCGACCTCATGAGAGGAATTATCCCACGCATGATTTTGAGCTAGCTGCAGTTGTATTTGTTTTGAAGATATGGCGCCACTACTTATATGGGGTTCATGTTGACATATATACCGATCATAAGAGCCTGCAATATATCTTCAGTCAGAAAGATCTAAACTTGATGCAGCGGAGATGGCTTGAATTTTTGAAAGATTATGATGTTGATATCTTGTATCATCCAGGGAAAGCGAATGTGGTAGCGGATGCACTGAGTCGTAAGTCTAAAATGGCATCTATAGAAAAGCAGGGGATGATTAAGGATCTTCACCAACTAGCTAATTTGGGAGTCCGACTTCTTGAAACTCCAGATGAAGAGGTTATTGTACGTAATGCAGCGGAATCTTCATTGATAGCTGAAGTGAAAGAGAAGCAGTATGCAGATCCAATTTTATTGCAGCTTAAGGAGGATGTGCAGAGTGGCACGACAAAGGCATTTGAGCTTACGCGAGAAGGAGTGCTTCAGAATTGTTTATGTGTACCTTATGTAGTTGAGCTAAGAAAGAGAATTATGACCGAAACACACTGTTCAAGGTATTCCATCCATCCAGGGTCGACTAAGATGTATCAAGATTTGAAAGCAATATATTGGTGGAATGACATGAAGAAGAATATTGCCGAATTTGTAGCTGAATGTCCGAATTGTCAAAGAGTCAAAGTGGAACACCAGAAACCCGGTGGTTACATGCAATGTATAGATCTTCCAGTCTGGAAGTGGGACAAGATCAATATGGATTTCATCACGGGTTTGCCTCGTACATATCGGAAGTTTGATTCCATATGGGTGATCATTGATAGGCTTACCAAATCTGCGCACTTCTTACCAGTTAAGACAACTTATACGGCGGAAGAGTATGCGAAGTTGTATATTAAGGAGATCGTTCGGTTACATGGTGTTCCAATTTCCATTATATCCGATCGAGGAGCCCAATTTACCGCGAATTTCTGGAAGTCTTTTCAAAGGAGTTTGGGGACACACGTAAATCTAAGTACGGCTTTTCATCCTCAAACGGACGGACAAGCGGAACGTACCATCCAGACACTTGAAGATATGCTACGAGCATGTGTATTAGATTTCAAAGGCAACTGGGATGATTACCTACCTCTTATCGAGTTTGCCTACAATAATAGCTATCATTCAAGTATCAAAATGACACCATATGAAGCATTCTATGGAAGAAAGTGTAGATCGCCAATAGGATGGTTTGAAGCAGGTTATGCGGTCTTATTTGGACCGGATCTTGTTTATCAAGCAATGGAGAAGGTTAAAGTGATCCAACAACGGCTTGCAACAGCTCAAAGTCGACACAAATCTTATGCGGATGTTAGAAGAAGAAGACTTGAGTTTTCTATCAACGATTGGGTATTCTTGAAAGTACTACCAATGAAAAGAGTGATGAGGTTTGGCAAGAAAGGAAAGTTAAGTCCACGATACATAGGTCCGTATAAGATCATTCAAAGATTTGGACAAGTTGCTTATGAGTTAGAGCTACCTCAAGAGCTCTCAACGGTTCATCCCGTATTTCATGTTTCGATGCTTCGCAAGTACATCGGAGATCCATCGCACATCACTACTATGGAAGATGTACAAGTTTCAGAAGATCTCACTTTTGAAGAAATGCCTATTGCTATTCTTGATCGCCAAATTAAAAAGATAAGAAATAAAGTGATAGCATCGGTAAAAGTACTTTGGAGGAATCAACAAGTTGAGGAGATCACATGGGAAGCCGAGGAAGCGATGAAGATTAAGTACCCTTACCTATTCAGCGATGAGGAGGAAGTTCATGAGACGGAAGAAGAACAATAACAAGTAAGTGTTTTTTTTTATGCAAGGATGTTATGATGATGAATATGTTAATTGTGAGCTTGGACATGTCTTAATTGAGTAACTACGCTAACATTCGAGGACGAATGTTCTTAAGGGGGGATAATGTAACACCCCGTAAATTTTTTCGCACACTTATCGCGATTATATGGAGTCCTAAAGACTTGCGTATGGGTTAAATTAAGTTTATGGTGTTCAGAAGTATCCCGTCAATAGTTGTATGTTTAGGTATTGGAATAAGATTTCCAATGATATAAAGTTTGCCCAAAACAGAGGAGTATTTCATATAAGCGAGCACATTCGAAATTTCAAAACGGTGGCCGGGAAGCCTGTGAACAGTGATTCTGCTGGAAAATTTCTACATCTAGGCACTTCAACTTCAGACGATCATAACTCCTTGTACAAAAAGAAATGTGTGAGCTTCTATATATAGACTAAAATCTCCAAGAGTCGTATTTCTAATGCAATTGGTTTCATCCAAATCCAACATCTGAGTAAGGAGTTATACTCGTTTTACTTCGATCTCTCAAAACAGATTTTTGTGAACAGTAAATTAGCAGGAAAATACTGAGGCCTGCCAGTTTTTGGGTCAACTTTGAACGATCATAACTTCCTCAATATAATGAACTGGGCGATATAACATATATCAAAAGAAAGATCTTTGAGTCTTCTTTCTAATGCAATTGGTTTCATCCAAATCCAACATCTGCGTAAGGAGTTATACGCGGTTTACTTCAGCCTCTCAAAACAGATTTTTAGGGTCAACTTCAAACGATCATAACTCCTTGTACAGGACTAACTGGGCGGTATAATTTATATGAAAATGAAATCCCTTTGAATTATCTTTCCAATGCAATTGGTTTCACCCAAATCCGATACCGGAGAAAAGAGTTATGATCGATTTACTTCAGCCTGTCAAAACTATCCACTGGCGACAGATTCGGAATTTAATTCAATTTTTAGGGCACAATGGTCCTTTTCTATTACCTTTGGACGAAAAAATGGTCTTAAAAACCTGCACTTAGCCTCAATTTTATCAGATTTTATCCAAATTTTAGGAAAGGTGAAAACCCTAGCCAATTTCAACCTCAAATATTTTGTGATTCAACCGTAGAAAATTAAAATTGGTTCCGTAGTTGTGTTCACCATCTCGGAAGCTTCAACAAGCACCCCATGGTTATGTAAGGAGGATCCTAAATACAAGAGTTCATTGTTAAGGTATGAATATTGTTTATTCTTGATTCTTATCCATGAATAAGTATTGATAAAGGATTATGAGTATTGTCTTGATGTTGGAAGATAACTAGAAACATAGTTATGAATTGTTGTGTATAAATTGTTAGTAGTAAATTATGGAAGTTGCTGTGTTGGATTATGGAGGATGAATTGTGGTGATATATCATTATATTAGTGGTTATGTATGCCTAGTGATCATGTTGGTATTGGATGGTGATTAAGAAGGGAAATAAAGGCTAAGAGTGATGTTGAGGGATATTTCATGAAAATGCATGATATGTGAATGTAATAAGAGTATAAGAGGATGTATGTAGTACTCTTATTGATGAGATAAAGGATTACTTCCTAGACATTATTTGGTGAAGTTAATACCTAAATGGTAAGGTTTGGTTGCTAATACTAGTTTGCCACAAATGACTTATTGTAGATAAGTGTTCGAAGAGTACGGGAAGTCACTTGTATTGAAGTGGTTATATCAAGGTATGTAAGACATACTCTATCTATTCTTTGGCATGAATAATGACCCATGTCACTCTCAAGTAAGCTTCCAATATTGTCCTACGACACATGACACATAATAACATCATATGATCTTCGACACTATCAATTGAACTTGTTTTCACTTTTAAGATGTCCGACTAGTCAAAAAAAATGTCCATATACTATTGTTGACTCCGAAATGGTTTAATGAGGTATCCATGATTCTCTACTTCATCTTCATGATATTGATTACCTATTTACATGTTTTTCCTATTGAGGTATCATGGTTTCAAGTTCCATAAAGTGTGACCACAAAGTAACCAATCTCAAAGATTAATTGAATTAAGAAATGGAATGTCTGTATTTTCAATTGATAATATGATGTAATGTATTAGTACCACTGATCAGTTGGCCATTGTATTATAAAGATTATGTATATATGCTATTCCAGGGGTGGTCCCTGATGTATTGTATTAGTACCACTGATCAGTTGGCCATTGTATGACATATGTTATGTATTGATAAGGATTACGGGAAGTAATGATATGAAAGTAATGTGCAGGTATCCCATCAGTTCTTTTAAGTGTGGCCTACTCATACTGTTTATTCACTGGTATCTGGGTTCTGTTGATCTTTTATATCTCATCTTGATACTCACTGCCTTACATACTCAGTACATATTTCCGTACTGACGTCCCTCACGGGAGACCTGCATTCATGCCTGCAGGAACAGGTACTTCAGGTCGTACACCTCCGCAGTAAGAGCCAGGACATTCTGTTGTTAGTGGTGAGCTCTAGTTGTTTCGGGGCATCCCAAGTCGTCTCTATATGTACTTTTGGTATTTGCATAAAAGTCTTTTGTGGGCGGGAGTTTGTCCCGACCCCAACTCAGTTGTGTATCTATGTAGAGGCTTTTGTAGACATATTGTACAGCCATAAAAGTGTTTGGTTGATAGACGTGATGGCTCTGACGGCCAATTACTGTTCATATATATATTTATGCGTGTCTGCTGGGCTGATACAGGTACTGTTTTCTTTTACTTACAACGAAGTGCTGCCCAAATTTCTAATTTTCATAAGTAATGTGAATGTGAAAGTATAGGTTATGAACGGGTTCTCCCGGGCCTCCTCGGCTACGGGTGCCAATCTGCTCTAATGGGATTTGGGGTATGACAGCTTGTCCATTGTATGAACCAATGTGATCTATTCAATACCCTATTCCACATCTAAAATTGGATATCTAGTGCATGGACAACACAACATGGGACCCTTGCATTGGTTAAATCAAGAACGATTAGAAGCATGGCTTCGATACTAAGTTGAAATGTGTGATCAATCTCATCTGAAAGCTTAAATTGCTAAAGAGAACACACTTTTAATTAATTGATTAATGTTGAGAGTTGCTTTAGGAATGCTGTCTTTCTTTGTTTTTTTCTCTCCATTTTTTTTTTTACGTACAATCCTAGTTAAATTAGGAGTCCTATCTTTGGTAGGAAACTAATTAGTTATTTTAGTTTTGGTAGAAATAGGTTGTTTCTTTGTCCTATTTTTAGTTTTAATAGTATGATCAATTAAAGATGCCTTTTAACAAGAAAATAATCTGTCTCTCTGCATATTCTCTTCTTCAAACTCCATCTCTGTTTTAGCGGCTAGCTTTAGAATTGAATTCTTGCGTTATTCCCTTTAATGGTTTTTAACCAACAATTGGAATCGGAGCTTTAATATTAAGGGACCTATGAGTGTGTGCATCAATCTGATCTAGTGGATACCATGAAGGAGAAGCAAATTTTCTTCAATGGCATCACCAACTTTTGATGGAGAAAGTTATCAAATCTGGGCAGTAAGAATGTAAATATATCTGCAAGCTTTGGATCTTTGGGAAGCTGTTCAAGATGAATTTGAGATAGCTCCCTTGTCGGACAATTCCATGGTGGCGCAGATTAAAACTCACAAGGAGAGGAATACTAGGAAATCAAAAGCAATGGCATGCTTATTTACCGTGGTTTCATATAATATCTACACTTGTATCATGTCTCTGAAATGAGCGAAAGAGGTATGGGATTATCTCAAGACTGAGTATGAAGGAGATGAAAGGATTCGAGGAATGGAAGTGTTGAATCTAGTACGTGAGTTTGAGCTACAAAGGATGAAAAAAAGTGAAACCATAAAGGATTACTCAGTCAGGCTTCTTAATTTAGCTAATTGCATCAGATTGTTGGTTCCACTTTCAATGATTCTAGGATCGTTGAGCAAATCCTAGTAACAGCACCTGAAAAATTTGACGCTACCATAACAACCTTAGAAAATACTAAGGACTTGTCCAAGATCATATTTGCAAAGATCCTAAGTGCTTTTTAAGCGCAAGAGTAATGGCGTGTTATAAGACAAGAAGGAGTTGTTGAAGGTGCCTTACCAGCCAAGCATCATGATGATGGACGTTCTAAGAAGAAGAAGAAGAATAAGAAGTACCAACCAACTGATGGAGAAGGTGCAACACACAACAACAAAAACAAAATAGGTGGTTTCAAAGGAAAATATCCTCCTTGTAAGAATTGCGGCAAGCTCAGACATGCACCTTTCAAGTGTTGGAAGTGGCCTGATGCTAAGTGCACTAAGCGCAATCATCTTGGACATGAAGCGATCATCTATAAGAACAAAACTCAGCAGCAAGATGTAGAGGCTCAAGTTGTTAATAAGCAGGAAGAAGATTAACTTTTTGTCGCATCGTGTTTTACAAGTAGCATCTCAAATAAGTCCTGGCTAATTGATAGCGGTTTTACAAATCATATGACTCATGATGAGGAGATTTTCAAATATTTAGACAAGTCCGCAATCTCTAAAGTCAGAATCGGTAATGGTGATTATCTTTTTGCCAAAGGAAAAAGAACAGTAGCTATTGAAAGCCGCTCAGGTACAAAGTTCATTTCAGATGTACTTTTTGTTCCAGAACTTGATCAAAATTTGTTGAGCATAGGACAACTTTTGGAGAATGGTTTTAAGATTAATTTTGGGGAAAAAAGTCTGTGATATTTGATCCAAAGGGTCAAGAAATCTTCCAAGTTAAGATGAGAGGAAAAAACTTTTCGTTTCATCTAATGGAGTGGAAGTCGGCTGCCTATCCGAGCCAAGAGTTGGCAACAAATGTATGTCATAAGAGACTCGGGCATTGTCATTACAAGGCACTCTTGCACATGGTAAAGAAAGATATGGTTCTAGGATTACCACCCATGGAGGACAAACTACAGCACATGTCAATTTGGAAAACAAAGCAGGATGCCTTTTGCCTAGGCAACCTGGAGAGCATCGGAGAAGCTTCAGTTGGTCCATACTGATTTGTGTGGACCACATAAAATTGCTTCTCTTAACGGAAGTAAATATTTTATAGCATTTATTGATGATATGACAAGAATGTGTTGGATTTATTTTCTCAGGTTCAAATTTGAAGTACCTCAAGTGTTTTGGAAATTCAAAGCTTTGGTAGGAAATCAAAGTGGTTGCAGGATGCAAATGCTTTGATCAGATAATGGTACTAAGTACACTTCTAATTGATTTGAGAAGTTTTGCAAAAATGTAGGTATTGAGTATCAACTCACTGCCCCGTATACTCCACAATAGAATAGAGTTAGTGAAAGGAAGAATAAGACAATAATGGAGATGTTGAGGTGTTTGTTATATGAGAAAGGCCTACCAAAATATTTATGGACAGAAGCAGCAAACACTGCTATTTTTTTGCTGGGCAGATTGCCTACCAAAGTAGTTGACGACAAGACACCTTTAGAGGCATGTCACGACCATAAGCCGTCATTAAAAAACTTAAAAATCTTTGGTTGTTTGTGTTTCTCTCATATTCCGCAGGTTATGATGGACAAGTTAGACAAGAAAGCTGAATCTAGAGTCTTTATTGGTTACAATACAATCTCTAAAGCTTACAAAATTTTTCAGCCTCATACTGAAAAAATTATGGTAAGTAGAGATGTATTTTTTTTTATAGAGAATGAGCGATGGGAATGGGAAAAAGTTAACCAGAAGCAGATCACAAGCTATCTACCAAATTTTGATGAAAACATTGATGATCAACATGTGAGAGGAACAAGGTTGCTCTCTGAGATCTACCAGAGATGCAATGTGGCAATTTTAGAGACTTCTGGATTTGAAGAGGTTGTCTTAGTTCCTAAGTGGGAAGCCGCAATGGAGGAGGAGCTTGTAATGATTGAGAAGAACAAGACCTGGCAGCTTGTGGAAAAGCCTCAAGATAGAAAGATCATCGGTGTGAAGTGGATTTACCGCATAAAATTGAATGCTTATGGTTCTATTAACAAGCTCAAGGCAAGACTTGTAGTTAAGGGGTATGCATAGATTTTTGGTGTTGATTATTCTGACACGTTTGCTCCAGTTGCTAGGCTCGACACAACTAGGTTGCTTCTTACTATTGCTGCATAACGTGGTGGGAAAGTGCACCAGATGGATGTCAAATCCACATTTCTTAATAGAGTTCTTGAAGAAGAAATCTATATCGAGCAACCTGAAGGTTTTGTTGCAAATGGAAAAGAAGAGAAAGTCTACCGACTACATAAAGCTCTTTATGGCCTAAAACAGGCACCAAGAGCTTGGTATAGTCGAATAGATGATTATTTGCTTAGCTTCAGTTTTGAGAAAAGTGTTTCATAATTCACACTATATGTTAAACACAATAAAAGTGGGATTCTTGTTGTTTCTCTTTATGTCGATGACCTTTTGATTACAGGAAGCAGCGCAAAGCTCATTATTGAGTTCAAGCAGGCTATCATGCAAGATTTTTAAATGTCTAATCTTTGTCTGATGACTTATTTTCTTGGAATGGAGATTACACAGGGAAAAGATGAGTTTTTCATTTGCCAGAAGAAGTACTCGAAGGAAATTCTCAAGAAATTGAAAATGGAAAATTGCAAAGAGATGAATACTCCCATGAACCCAAAAAAGAAACTAAGCAAACATGATGGAACTGAAAAGTTGGAGGAAACATACTTTAGAAGTTTTATTAGGTGTTTAATGTATCTTACAACAACAAGACCCGATATATTGTATGTTGTAAGTATTCTATCAAGGTTCATGCATTGTCCTAGTGAAGTACATCTTAAGGCAACCAAGAGAATTGTGCGATACATCAAAGAAAATATCACCTATGGAGTCATGTTTCGAATGAGTCAACCTGTGAAGCTTTTTGGGTACTCTGATAGTGGTTGGGGAGGTTCCAAAGATGACTCGAAGAGTACTTAAGGGAACTATTTTAGTCTTGGTTCTGGATTTTTTCATGGAGTTGTAAGAAACAGGATATTGTGGCTCAATCTACTGTCGAAGCTGAGTTTGTGGCAGCTACAACAGCGGTAAATAAAGCATTGTGGCTGAAGAAAATTCTGATTGATCTGCATATGGAACCAACAGGAAGCATTGAAGTGTTCATGGACAACCAGGCAACAATAGCTATTTCTCACAATCCTGTGTTTCATGGAAAATCTAAGCACTTCAATATCAAGTTTGTCTTCCTGAGAGAAGTTCAAAAAGATGATGATGTGATTCTTGTCTACTGCAAGATGGAAGAACAATGGGTTGATATATTCACTAAGCCTTTACCTGTCAGCAAATTTGAGCTTCTTAGACAGAAAATTGGAGTTTACATTTCATAAAGCAAGGAGGAGTGTTGAGAGTTACTTTAGGAATGCATGTCTTTCTTTGTTTTTTTATCTCCAGTTTTTTTTTAAGTACAATCCTAGTTAAATTAGGAGTCCTATCTTTGGTAGGAAACTAATTAGTTATTTTAATTTTGATAGAAATAGGTTATTTCTTTATCCTATTTTTAGTTGTAATAGCAACTATTTAAGTTGCTAAGTTGATGATCAATTAAAGACGGTCTTTTAACAAGAAAATAATTTGTCTCTCTGCATATTCTCTTCTTCAAACTCCATATATCTCCGTTTTAGAGGCTAGCTTTTGAATTGAATTCCTGCGTTATTCCCTTTAACGATTTTTAACCAACAATAAATTATTTTTTTACTGATGGAGAAATTCATCTAGGGCCAATCCTTAAACCGATCGTAGCTTTGAAATTTAAGAATTGTGGGTCCATGTCTCCACCCTTCTCTATGTAAATACCAATATGTGGCTTAGTTCGCATGGCACAAGGCTCAAATATGTGATCTAAGTGTAGAAAGGAAGTACATAATACCCTAAAAACTAGTCTACCTAAGTATAGAAAGAAAGTAATACCCTAAAAACTAATCTCTTTGCTTTTTTGCGAATTACACATATCATACAGAAACAAGAACCAAGATTGGCTTAGATAAAAACATAGAAGTAATCAATGGGCCAGGATTAGAGACCTTTCCACATTCACAAAACATAGAAGTAATCAAGATTGGCTTAGATAATCTTTTCCTTTTTACAAAGTCACTATTTAAATTGATCTGCATTTGCTCAAGGTTTCAAATTTTTTTCTAACACAAATATTACATAGCAACTTTTATTTTTTGCAAAATTAATTAATTCACTAATAAATTAACATAAACAAAATTAAAACCCATCGCCAAAAGAACGTATTGTGAAAATATTTTTATGATGAAAAGAAAATATTTCTTATTTCTTAGCTAGAATATAAGAAATGTTAGGAAATGCCTAAAAGACCAAAGAACTCAAGAGCAAAAAATGACTAAAAACATTAAAGGAAACTAAGTAGAACTTCAGATATACAATGGTAACCGGATTATGCTATGTGATCTTATTGCCTAATTGCCCACCTTAAGTAATATGGAAAGTCTTCAAATGACACTTCTATATTTTGTCCGTCAATGATTGCAGCATAAAGTTTTTCCATAACTGCAGCAGATTTTAAAGACATCTCTGAAGTTGAAGCAGGCATTGATTCTGTAATCCCCCGTCATTCCTCCAACATCTGTTAATAAATACATTTTTTAGTTATGTATGGATCAGTCTGTGAGCTCATAGAAAGAAGGCCAAAAGAAATGGTTCAGCGAATGACTTAGCATTGCCTGTACCAATGGATAATTCAAAATCAGCAGCATTATTGCTGCCGATATTTGCTGCTGAATCTAATTCAGGGCCATCAAGCTTGTACCAATGGATAATTCAAAATCAGAATATCATGAATAACAAGGGAAGGAGGCATGCAGCTCATTTCTTGGGTGTTTTTTACCACTAACCTGAGAAGTCGGTTTCAAAGAAAATAGATCTCGACATGGGTTTGAAAATACTGACTAATCAAAAGCACGAGCAATAGCTAAAGCATCTTCTACCTGGTTTTCAATATTCAACAGTTTTCCTTTTCCAGCACTTGTCCCAACATCTGAAGGTGACTCCACTAGTAACTGAACAATCTATATAGAACAATGTCAAGGATATTCAATCATATAGATGAGAAATAGTAAAGAATCATAAAAACCGTAAGGATTGAGCAAATACAAATGGAATCACAATAGCTCCTACAGCAACATGTAGAGGATACGTAAGCATTATTTTCTGCTTGACTTAAGATAACTTCATCACCTGAATTGAGAAAGCAAAAAGAATATTTGCTGATGGTCTTTCCATTTACTTGCACATGGCCGCTTCCTTTTCTATCAAGCAAAGCCACCCACTTGCCTTGATGCTGATCATGTCCACAAACAATGAGTAATCTATATACATTATGAAGTTCACAACCTTAGAAAATAGTCTAACAAATGTCAACTAATGCAGTCCTTCGATATGCGACATGTTCATATTCAAATTATATGGCAATCTCTCAGGAAGAAGAGTTCTTAAAGATAGTTTTGTCCAACTGCCTGAAGAGATTCCAAGGAATATAGCTGTGCTCAAAGAGAATTCATGAAGATACCACAGATATTTCCAATCGAGAAAATATGTGTGCGTCAGCAGCATCAGGAAAAAAATGATTTCTTTTGATTCGAGTAGCATCTTCGTACTAAAATTATCACAAGTAGACAGCATATTTTTACATTATGGCAAACAGACTTAAACTGTTGAACAAAGAGGAAAGTCAAGGCAGTCCAAATTTAGAGCACTAAATTTACAAGCCTTATAAAGCACGTCATCGCAGCAGCAGGAGCTTCTTTGTTCGCACCAACCACCAAAAAACTCTTATTAACCTCTACTGTTGGGTTCTGCAGTATATACATTTTATTAGATATCAAATCTATAAACCAAAATTCAACAGAAAAATAGTTAAAGAAAAACAAATACTACTAAAATAAAACCTCCGGATACTCTGATATGACTCGGCACCAAGGCTTGTCCGATACAAAACCTGAATGACACCCATTGAATATGATCAAAGACAAGAACAGTAGCAAAAAAGAAAAGAACTTCCTAAGAAAATAGAAAAGATAAATAATAAAGCATTTCCTACGTTCATTTTTTACTTGTCCATTATTGACTTGACATCAAAGACAATTTTAGTATATCACCTTTTTGAAATTAATAAATTCAATAACTACATAGTGAAATGATTATAATTAATAATAAGGATAAATTAGAAATAAAAGGAAATCATTTGTAAACTAGTAAGGATAAATTATTAGTAATAAATAGGTAAATTATTTTTAAAGTAAAAAGTTGATGTTATATTTTTAGTATACCTTGCCTTCTGTATGGTGTGACTAAAGTGGATGGACTAAGTAAAAAACAAAAACAAAAAAACACTTGCCTACTGGGACAGGTATGATAACTTCACCCTCCACCGTAGTGTCAACTTTTCCGTCCACCATAGCATCTACTTTTCCATCAGCTGCAGACTCAACTTTTTTGTCAGCAGTGTCATTAACTTTTTGGTCAGCCATGCTGCCAACTCCAAATTCTGGTTGATCAGTTGAACATAACTCCTTTGGATTTCCCAATGACGGCACCAATTTTTTGTCCAAAGCATCCACATTGTCATCTCTCTAAAAAATCAATTCACACCAATCGAAAAGAACCAAGAAAATCAATTTACTCACCCGACGCTTAACAAAAAAAATATAAAAAAAAAATAAAGAAAGATAAAGTATAACTTTCAGTGAACCTTTTGACGCTTCATAAAATGAGGTATATCATCTACCTAAAAAAATTAATTTACTAACCAAACGCTTAACGAAAATCAAATAATGAATGAAGTAGAAATTTGAGTCACCTTTGGACGCTTCACAGAAGGAGGTGCATCATCCACCTAAAAAAATGAATTTGATACAATCAAGGAAGAAAAAAAATGAATCAGTTCACTCATCGAATGTTTAACAAAAAACTAAAACAAAAAAAATGAACGAAGTGAAAATTTATGTGAACCTCTGAATGCTTCAAAAATGGAGGTACATCATCAGACGACGATGAGGTCGGTCGTTTTGGCGATACCATTTTTGTTGAGTGAAAGAGAGGAACAGGTTGGTGTTTTGGCTTCTTGCTTTGTTGCTTTATTCAACTTTGCTGTTGATACTTCAGTAGTGTTGTTTTTCTGAAAGATATAGAGTATAGATAGGTAAGCACAGTTGGGCAAAAGAGAAATTAACTCAAAAAAATAGACTTTTTATGTATTTTAAACAGCTAACATTAATAAGGAGTATTCTACTGCATAAGTCATTTATTATTGTAATTAAGAAAAAATATAAATATCATTTAAGGACCCGTTTGATCATAATTTTTTTTCTCGTTTTCCTGAATTGAACTTTAGAAAACAAATTTGGTCATAAAATTTTGAAAATTCTATTTTTATTTTTGCGAGAATTTTCAAAATTCCAAAAACAACAAAGAAGTTGTCACTTTTTTACTCCAAATTACCCACAAAATTTTAAAAACAACTCAATTTTATTCCATTTCCAAGCACAACTTTAATTTTTTAATATCATGGTTCACTTTGAAAATAAAAACTATTTTTTTCTATTTTCCACAATGAAACATGGTCAAAAGCCAACTATTTTTTTTGAGAAGGGGGGGGGGGGGGGGTATTTATAGTATATTAATTACGCCAAAAACTCGTCCTGAAAAGGTCAAGTCATCATTGTAAATATAATTTGATTTTAAGTCTGGAGTTTAACTCTACCGTGAACTAATTATCACGACCCGAACTAGGGCCTGGCCGTGACAGACATCCCGAACCATAAAGGCCCAGCCGTCCTACTCTATCTGATCTGGTAATCATGCATAACATTCATATCATAAAAGAAAACGCGTAAATATAATCTGATACAGAAACATGATCATTAACTCTGGGTTTCAAGACAAAGAAAGAAAAGTGCAATTCAAAACATCTGAATAAGATCTGACTCAGTCTGCAAAATCTCAACTACATCTCAAAACTGTTTTGAAAACTGAGACAAGGCCCCCACTAGACCAAAACAACAGAATAACATAATTTGAAATAATAGGCCTTCCGGAACAAAGAAGGCTCACCACTGAACGAATCACTTCTCTCTGGAATACTCTACTGATTAGCTAGACCCTTAAAGTGAGCCTCCAAACCTGAGAGGTAGGGGTCAATACAGATGTATTGGTATGCAGAGAAAATTCAAAATAATAATTTATATTCAACATATATGAGAGAAATTTAAAACAATTCATAAACATATCATATAGTAAGAAATCTCATGGACATTTATGAAAGACTCTGAAAGAAAATTATCTGAACTCTGAGACATTTTTTGTTTTACTTCTACGCTATGTGGTATACCCTACAACTCTGAAATTCCAAGGGCTATATGAAATCCGCCATTGACTCGGCGGGGAAGCCTCCAACCCAAGTGTGCTGTAAGGGTTGGAGTCTCTGACTCTGCTACGCCACACGGCCATCGCCAGCGTAAAAATAATATACCCAGATCGGCAAATCACGATTTTAGGCTAAGAGTTACTTGAATTCAAACCTTCTTCGGGTAACCACCTAACCCTCTTTAAGCCCAGTTTTAACTCTTTAAAATTTGCATTCTCTGAAATCAAACTCTGAAAACATACTCTGTTATGGCATACATACTTATGGTGTCATCATACCATTGACTTGCAAGTCATATCTCTGAGCCATTATTAGCATATTACTATCTCTGTTTTCAAAACATAAATTCGGGACCACCATATCAATAAATCATTTTAAGGAACTCTTTCTCTAAAACTCATCTAAACACATGTATACAACTCTCCTAGTCAAACTTTCAATGAAGCAAGGTGGTTATGTCAAATCTCTTAATCTCATACAAATATTTCTCTTTTAACAAAATATATTTATATCAAGAAACTCCCTCTCTTAAATCTCTAAATCATGCTCAAAATACTATGGTATTTGACTAAACAAATTTCAAGCCACAAATCATGCATTTCAAATCCTTCACATTAAGATCATAAACTTAAAGTCATCATAAAAGAGGATTTCATAAGTTGTGCTCTCAAACAATCTTAAATCTAAATTTTCATACATATACATATACATGTAAATCAACTTAAGGGGGAAAGGCCTAAAGACCAAATAAACAATACAATTAAACATTCATAATGCATAATAAATCATAATTTCGAAACCCCCTTTTTAAATTCATGCTTGATAATCTTTAAATCATGTTCTAGTGTTTACAAGCTCATGTAGTTTTTAGGATAAAACTAACGTACCTCAATTTAGAAATTTGATGGATGATTCTTGAAGCCTACGATTTGGGAATTCCAAATCTTCAATCAATCTTGAAAACCCACTGTTAAATCTTGAGGTATTTGGATTTTCTTTTTTGAAACCCTAAGGAGTGTTCTTGAAGGTTTTTGATGAAAATATCAATAATGAGGTCATTTGGGATTAAATCCCATGTTTAGGATGATAAGGGGGTAGAAAATACCCAATATATCATTGAGATGGACTAAAACTATAACTGGGATCCCGATTTCATGGGCTACCGCGATGCGCGACAATCGCGGTGGTTCACTGGAAATTGACGAGTTGGATTCTTAAGGTTACCACGACGCAGAGCCATCGCGTTTTCCCATTGGTTGGGACCTGAAACTTCAGCGCGACGCACCACAATCGCGCTATTCTACTGAAATTTGACAATTTCTAAATAGGCCCCCATCGCGACACGCCAAGCACCAAAATGATGGTATTTTATGACTAGTATCGGACTTGGGAGAATATTTTATCGACGGAAAGCTCATTCATTTTCCCATATGATAAAAAGTTCAAATTATGGAAATTATAGATGGTTTAAACTTTACTCACTTTGGAAGTCAAAAATGAGACTAAGCTTCTTTGACACAATTCTAGTAATTTAACTCTAAGAGCATATTACCATGAGCTAATGCATGGACGATTTTTATGGGGTGTTACATTATCCCCCCTTGGGATCATTCATCCCCAAATAATGACGCGAAACACAAACAAGTACGATTTAAAGTATACTAAGACCATAAAAGAATAACACTAGGATTGTACCTTCCATTTCATCATCCACCGGATCAAACAAGTTTGGGTATCTATCTCTCATGTCATTTTCTGATTCCCGAGTTTCTTCCTCAACTTTTTGATTTCTCCATAACACCTTAACTGACACTATCTCTTTGCTCCTCAACTTCCGAACTTGGCGATCTAAGATTGTAATAGGTTCCTCTTCATATGCTAATGAATCTGTCACCTTGATCTCCTCTATAGGCAACACTAGGGAATGGTCTCTAATACATTTCTTCAGCATGGATTTGTGGAATGCCGGATGAATATAGCCCAAACTTGCAGGTAACTCTAACTCATAGGCAACTCTTCCTATCCTTCTCAAAATCTGGTATGGCCCTATATAGTGAGGACTTAGCTTACCTATCTTCCCAAAATACATGACTCCCTTCATGGAAGAAACTTTGAGAAACACCCAATCACTAACCTCAAACTCTAAGTCTCTTCTCCTAAAATCGGCGTAGGACTTCTGTCAACTCTGGGCTGTCTTAAGTCATTCTCTAATAATTTTCACGTCCTTCATTGCCTGATTAATAAGATCAGGACCAAACAACTGAGTCTCACCCACTTCATACCACCCTATTGGCGACCTACATCTTCTTCCATACAATGCCTCAAAAGAAGCCATCTTAATACTTGAATGGTAACTATTAATATATACGAACTCTATCAATGGCAAGTGATCCACCCAACTCCCCTTAAAGTAAATTATGCAGGCCCTTAACATATCCTCAAGAGTCTGAATGGTGCACTCAGCTTGTCCATTAGTCTGAGGGTGGAATGCAGTACTTAGGTTCACTTAGGTACCTAAACCCCTCTAAAAGACCTCCAAAACTGCGAAGAGAATTGCATACCTCGGTCAGATATGATGGATACAGGTGCTCCATGCAAATGGAATATCTCCTCAATGTACAGCTTGACATAGTCATCTCCCGAATAGTTAGTTCTGGCGAGCAAAAAATGGGCTGACTTAGTCAGTCGATCAACAATCACCCAAATTGAATCATACTGGCTTCAGGACCTCAGAAGTCCCGTGATGAAATCCATATTGATCATCTCCTATTTTCACAAAGGCAAGGCTATCTCCTGGGAAGTACCACCTGGTTTCATATGCTCTACTTTCACTTATTGAGAATTCAAACACTTGGCAAAAAAATTAGCCACATCATGCTTCATATTATTCCACTAGTAAATAGCTTTCAAAACATGATAAATCTTAGTAGAGCCTGGGTGAACAACAGACCTCAAAGTGTGAGCTTCATCAAGGATCCTCTTTTGTAACCCATCTACATCTGACACACATAGTCTGTCCTAGTATCTCAAAACTCCATCACCACTAATTTCAAAAGATATCACATTCTGTTGACCCATATCTTTCTTGATTTACATCAAGATGGGATCTTCAACCTGCTTCTATCTTCAGCACAAAGGGAATATTTAGCTACCTCATGAACAACCACTCCCCCATCTTTGAAATCCAAGAGTCGCACTCCTAGATTTGAAAGTCGGTGAATATCCTTAACCATCTCCCTCTTTCTTTTTTTTCAACATACAAAAGATTGCCCATAGATAGCTTACTGAGGGCATCGGCTACCGTATTTGCCTTACCCGGATGGTAGTGCAGGCTTATGTTATAATCCTTTAAAAGTTCCAACCAACACTGTTGCCTGAGGTTTAATTATTTCCACGAGAAAATATACTGAAAACTCTTATGGTCAGTAAATATAATAACATGTACCCCATAGAGATAATGCCGCCAGATTTTGAGCGCAAACAACACAACCGTTAACTCCATGTTATGGGTGGGGTAATTTCGCTCATGCACTTTTAACTGCGTGGAAGCATAAGTCATCACTTTACCATGCTACATAAGTACACACCCAATTCCCATACGGGATGCATCACAGTACACAACAAACCCTTCCGTACCTTTTGGAGGAGTCAAAACAGGAGCAGTTGTCAACTTATCTTTTAAATTCTCAAAACTATTCTCACAGGAGTTAGACCACACAGACTTTACCTTTTTCTGAGTCAACTTAGTAAGTGGTCCAACTATGGAAGAAAAACTCTCTACAAATCTTCTAAAATACCCTGCCAAACCTAAGAAGCTTCAAATATTGGTTGGAGTCATGGGTCTGGGCCATTTTCTCACTGCCTCAATCTTCTGGGGATCAACCTTAATCCTGTCACTAGACACGATATTCCCCAAGAAAGCAATAATATTAAGCCAGAATTTGCACTTGGAAAATTTTGCGTACAACTCATGATCTTTGAGAGTCTGAAGGATGATTTGAAGGTGATTGGTATCGTCCACCTCACTCTTGGAATAAATCAGAATATCATCAATGAAAAATATAACAAACAGATCTAGAAACTAACGAAACACCCTATTGATAAGGTCCATAAAAGCCGCAGGGGCGTTAGTAAAACCAAAGGACATGACTAAGAATTCATAATGACCATATCGGGTTCAGAAAGTTGTTTTAGGAATACCTGACTCTCTAACCTTCAACTGATGGTATCTCGAATGAAGGTCTATTTTTGAAAAATAATTAGAACCCTGAAGCTGGTAAAAATATAATCAATTCTAGGAAGAGGATATTTATTTTTAATAGGGATCTTATTCAGCTGATGGTAATCTATACACATACGTAGGGAACCATCTTTCTTTCACACGAAGAGTACAGGTGCACCCCAGGGAGAAACACTAGGACGAATAAAACCCTTATCTAGAAGGCCTGCTAGCTTCTCTTTCAACTCTTTCAACTCTACAAGATCCATTCTATATGGTGAAATAGAGATGGTACGGGTATCTAGCGACAAATCAATACCAAAATCTATTTCCTTATTAAGTGGTATTCCTAGGAGATTATCTAGAAAAACTTTTAGGAACTCATTCACCATAGGGATGGACTGAAGAGAAGGGCTTTCGGTATTCGTATCTTTAACCTGAATAAGATGATAAAACAGCCCTTAGAAATGAGTTTATGGGCTCTGAGACAAGAGATAAACTTCCCTCTAGGTGCTAAAGAATGTCCCTCCTATTCTATTATTGGTTTATTCGGAAAAGAGAGAGTAAACTTTTGGGTTGTACAATTTAGCGTGGCATAGCATGAATGAAGCCAATCCATTCCTAAGATAGCATCAAAATCAACCATGTCTAAGTATATGAGGTCTGCCCTAGTATCCCGCCCACAAACAGTCATTATATAGTTTCTATACACCCTTCTAGACACAACAGAGTCTCCCACGAGAGTGGAAATAGAAAAAGGTTTGGCAATTACATCAGGCTCAAACCCAAAACCAACAACCACATAAGGGGTCACGTAAGACAGGGTAGACCCGGTATCAAGTAACACGTAAACATAAAATATTTGCAATGTACTAGTAACTATATCCGATGAGTCTTCTTCCTCTTGGAGGTTAGTCAAGGCGTACAACCGGTTGTAGCCATTTTCGGTAGCTGAAGTGGCACCCTTCTGAGGCGGTGGTGGTGCAGAAGAATTAGCCTGTGACTTGGATCCACCAATATTACCCTTTGCTTCTGGATATTCTCTCTGGATATGGCCTGGTTGGCCACATAAATAACACACCATAACGCCAAACTAACACTTTCTTAATGATTCCTCCCATATTTCTTACAGCACGGGTATCTCCGAGAGTTCTAAGCTACACTTCCTTGAAATTATGAACCCTGCATCCTCAACCCTTGCCTATACTAAAAATCTTTAGTGCGCTGTCCAGCTGCAGGTCTGGTCATCATGGCATTGGCTGCAGACTGCGCATTACTCCAATTTTTCTTCTTCCGCTATTTGTTACCCCAATTCCCACTCTGCTGCTGACTGTAGCTCTAGTATACTATTTTGGATCTCTTTGCCTGTCTGTCCTTCTCCCTAGATTCAGTAATTTTCTTTTTATTTTCCTCAACTTGCTGCATGTGCACTGATAGCCTGGCAAAATCCATCAAGCACCGACCCTTACTCAATAGGGAAATTCAAAGAGGACGGTTATATAATAGGGGAAGCAGATGCAAGCTTTTTCGCATACCGGCACAGCTGAATTCAAATCCACGAGATGAGCATAAGTGGTCAAGCCCTGCAATGAGATCATGCACCCTAACTGTCACGATTCAATATTGCTCCTTGACATTTAATTACTAAGTCATTTGAAAGGCCGTATGCAAATTTCCTCATTTGGGATCTCATGTTACTAGTCATCTCTGGAGAATAACGGGCTAGTTGGTTGAACCTTAGAGTATACTCCTAGACACTCATCTTACCTTGCTTTAGATTTATAAACTCTTCGGCTTTGGACTCCTTCAGCTCGCCCAAACTGTGGGCTTAGGATGCTCACTCTTTGAATTTTGCCACTCATTATACCATTGGTTCACTATATCCTTAAGCTGGTAAGCCGCTAACTCAACCCCCTCTACCTCATCTACATGCATCACCTTAAAGATCTTCTCCATATCATCTACAAACTCCTGTGGATCTGGTTTTACCTTGGTACCAGTAAACTTGGGTGGGTTCATCTAGATGAACTGACCTACTCTTGTAGCCTTAGATGTAATAGATGCAGACCTAATATCTTTTAACCATTGAGTTTGTGTGGCTACCAACTGGGTAGGCATGTGAATGGACTATCTGAATTCTACATTAGATACCTCTCTCTCATGAGGCTGAGTGTGGTTAGTCCCCATTCGAGGAGCTCTAGGTGCCCTAAGTGGGCTGGTCTGAGTAGGTGGGACTCCCAGAGTAGCATCAATCTCCAGAGTCTGAGCTCTATTTTGGGTCCTCATCCTATGAGTAGAATGAACCTCATCTGTGCGTTCTGATCGATAGTACGATGGGGAGACCTCCCAAAGAATCATTTGCATTTTTTATTGCCAACCTTCTCAATATATTTTCTAATGTGTTATGACCTAAGATGTGTGGGAATTCAAATAAGCCCTTTAAAATTTGTAGGATCAATTTTTTTTGACTCATCAAAGATTAAGCTTTGCGGGGATTGCAGATGAGCCTGGTCAGCTCTAAACTTTCTCTTGTTTCTTGGCTTTTATGTCTATCACACTTCATGGGGTACTTAGATGAGTCTGGCCATCCTTCTTTTTCTTTTGCTTCAAAACAAGCCAAAATCACTTTAGTGTTCATTTAATGCATTTCCTACATATAAAACTCTTTAAAAATTCAAAAACACCAAGATAACGATGTAACAACACAATTATGCATGAAATATGAGGCAATAATGTATTATATATTGAAAATACTAACCTTAAATATTTTAGTGTCTAGATTTGATATGGAAATTCCTAGCTCGAGACCTTTCACACGAAGTCAAGTGCGTAAGTTGCAAGGAATCCAAGACTTTTTCACATGCTGTGTGTGAGGCCCTTGTGAGCCCATATAAGGGCCTATACTAATTAAAGAATGAATAGGCCGAACGAAATACCCCAAACCCACCTACTTAATGTCAAGGGTATTTTGGTATTTTATCCCTCCTTTGTAATTGACTATATAAGCCATTTATTAGGGCTAGTATTTTAGTTAGTTCATTCATATTTTGGAAGACAACAAAACACTTTTAATATTTTGGAACTTCTCTCTTCCATTGGAGAAGCCCCAATTTCAAAAACTCACAAGTAGAGTGATACTATTGTTGTCTCTTGGCTAGAAATTAGCAACTAGGATCTTGGAGTTCTTGAGTTCCTCTTGGTCCAAGTAAGAACTTGGTATTGATATTCACTAATCTTAGGGTCCTTTCTCATTGTTCGGGTTCTTAGATCTTTGAATATTGCATGTCAAGATTCTATCTCTTTTGTAATCTTGTTAACTTCGTGTTGTTGAATCTAAAGTGTAGTGAAGCCGTGTGGGGATTTTTTGATTCATGAGCATTGTTGCCTTGTTATTCATCTCATTTTCTTTTTCAAAACACAAACTAAAAGTCTAGTGAAGCCGTGTGAGGCCTATTTTGATTCACTAGCAACTTGTTGTTCATCTTGTTGTTCTTGAGTTGGTTGGAATTTCTTGATACACACTTAGCTTTGTATCATTTGGTATCAAAGATTGTGGTTGATTTTGTTCTAACAAAATCAATCTTGGGCTTGGTAGCTGAAAAATACAAAAAATAAATAAATTATTGAAATCTAAAAATTCCAGAAAAAAGAGAAATCTGTTTATCTTGTTCTTGACCGAGAAAATTGTGTTATTTTGTTGTCTTTGCCGAGATTGGTGTTTGTGTATTTAGATCTAGATGTTCTTTTATTTGTCTAGTTTATTTCTTGTGCTGATTTCTTTCTCATCAACACAAAAGGTGTCTAAAGCTAAGTTGAGCTTAACATATTGACATTGCTATTGTGGACTTGAAGTGGTAGTATGATGAACTTGAAGTAGGCCGAGTTGTGTGTTGTTGTTGCTTGACGTTTAAAGTGGGCTGTTATTTGTGAATTGTGGTTTTGTTCTTGAAGTATTGTTGTTGTTCTCATCTTGATCTTCTCCTTATCTCATATCTTGACCACGATAAAGAATAAAATAGATCCAAAAGGTTGCAAGACAAAGTTGTAAAGTTGTTTTGTGAGAAGACTTGACAACATCACTTCCTTGATTTAACAACCATTTTTCCTTAAAACAAGGAGCCTTGTCTTGTGTAAATAGTAAAGTCAAGCCTTTACTTTCCCTCCAAAATCAAAGTCATCCATTACCAAATTGTGAAGATTAAATCTTCAAGTTGTTGAACAAAATGTATGGACCTATGACCAATACTATGCTGCCATGTCACCTTAATCATTATTCACGTCATTAATTAAGCTCAATTTGGATATTCTAGTTTCTAATTATTGATTCTTAGTTTATGTAATTGACTCGAGAACTAATTAGCAAGATAGTACATTCCTACTAGGTTGTCAATTAGTTCTTTGAAGCCATGTATTCGTGTCATCATTTGTTTGTGTGGTTTTGTCGTTTAAATATGTTTTAACTCCTTGACTCTAGTTTGATGGGAATTGTTTCAATTTCAAACAAGAATCCATTCCGGACAAGTTCATACTCATACCTTAAGGATTCATGGGTTACTATCCAATCTACAACACGTGTGGAACTTGAGTGTTAGTGAACCAAGAGAGTGTAAGTGAGGAGAGCGGTTTTAAACTAACTTATTTGTTGCTTGTGTAGGTGATACATTGACAATAGAGGGAACCACATCTCAAACCGTGGATTCTAATGAAATGGAGAATATAAGGGTCACTCTTGAGGCTATGACCTGAACTCTGAAAAGGTTGAGTACGAAAGTAGGAGCAATAAGGGGAGAAGTAACGACTATTAGTAGGAGGTTAGAACAAGTGGAGAGTCAAAGGAACTCTCACCCTTCTACTCCTCGACATGTTTCGTCAAGTGGACATGATAGAAATTTCTCCTCCACCGTTACTCCCAAAACGTGGCCACAATTGCCAAATCCTTCACTAGCTCCACTAAATGCCGCAGGCCAAACCACTCATAACCCCCTAAACCAACACTCCAATAGACCAACCCATTCCTAAAATCCTCAAGTTCATTAAGAGGGACTTGGGCGTCCAATACCTCTACTAAATCCAAACCCACCCTTCCGAACCCCATTAAAACAAAGACCACCACCACTATAAAACCCAATCCCTCCAAATTGAGTTCCAAACATCCAAAACCACCCCGTACACTTTGAGAAATATGGTAGAGAGGATTTTGAAGGGTATGAAGCCCTTGATGATTTTTACATAAGGAAGAAGGAGATGAGAGGAGGGCGTGTGGATCCAAGAAGATACCGCGGGTATGGAGAAAGGGGAAACCAACACCAAGAGAGAGACCTAGGCATCAATACCATCAAATTGATCCTACATATCTTTAAGGGTGAAAGTGACCCCGAGGTATATCTTTCTTGGGAGTCAGCGTATGATAATGTGTTTCAAGTGAATAATATCTCAGAAGAGAAGAAGAGTTGTTATGCCATTGCTCATTTTAAAGGCTATGCTAACACTTGGTGGGAATACATCAAGCGGTTTGGCAACGAGTTGGTATCGAGAAAACCACTATCATGGTTTCGGTTGAGGTACCTAATGAGGCAACTGTATCTTTCCGAAAGCTATCATCATGAGTTTCTTGCTAGATTGTACAACTTATGACAAGGGAATTAAAGTGTTATGGCATATTATGATGAGTTTCAACAACTCATGTTGAAACTTGATCATCGTGGGAAACAAATTAGTTATGACATCATTCGGTTCAAGTGTGGGTTAAACAAAGAGATCTCCACTCATTTGACACTTCACAAGTTTGATACCGTCGAAGGTATTTTCCAAGCAGCTCTTGAGATTGAAAGGGAACTTAAAGAGAGGTCGTCATTCAAAGAAAAGGTATAATCAACCTTGGGTTGGAGAGGGGCAATGATATGGTTCAATCCTCTTTGTGTTTGCCCAAAAAGTGGACCTACCCGCCACTACTAGGCTGCCTTTGCCCAAAACAGTCCACAAAATCCCTTTGAGGCAAGAAGTTCACAAGTATCCTAATCAAAAAGGGTTTCAATGCTTCAAGTTCTAAGGTTGGGTTCATAAATCCAATGAATGCACTAACCGAATCAATGTAATCCTAAGGTAATATAGATTGTATTTCTTTGGTAAAGAAGTGGGTATTGAGGGTGATGAGAGTGAGGCTGAGCCTTAAGATGGAAAGACTGATGATAAGGAGCCATATGATGATGATGATTGTGAGGATGTTTATCCACAAGAAGGGGAGTTTGTGGTTCCAAACTTTGTAGTGGGGTATGCCATGATTAGCAAGGCGATATATGATCCTAGCCAATGGGAGAATTCGATACTAAAAGCCTTGTGAAAGAAAGTGTGTGCACTATGGTGATAGATAGTGGAAGTTGTGCAAATTTGGTTAGTGTTGCAATGGTCAACTTCATAAAATTACCAACTACAGCTCATGCTAGTCCTTACAAATTGGAATGGTTGAATGAATCCAGCGAATTAAAGGACACAAGGCAATGAGTGATACATTTTAAGGTAGACAACTACCATGATGAGGTGCTTTGTAACGTAATACCAGTGTAATTTTGTCACTTGTTGTTAGGAAGGCCTTGGCAATACGATAGGTCGACCAAATATGATGGAAGGTCCAATTGGTAAACACTTGAGAAGGATGGCCAAAAGGTTTCTCTTCATCCATTATTGCCTTCCTAAGTGAATAACTTACACCAAAAGATGTGGGAATTGAGGAAAAATGGAAAAAAGGTTGGGAGTGAGGGAAAGAGAGGGGAATCTGAGAGTGAGAGGGAAGGGGAAGCCGAGGCTCCCCTAAATTCTAAGGGGAATGGAAGCATGGTGATGTTGGCTAAGAGGAAGGAGCAATTTGTGGATCATAACAAGGACACACTGATGCTCCTCTTGGATCATTGTTTTAATACTAACCCCGCTAATGTTTCTATTTCTCCTCCTATTTCTCATGTTTTACAGGATTACGAGGATGTCTTCCCAAAGGAATTTATGAAGTATTTCCTCCACTTTAGGGCATTGAGAACTAAATTGATTTTATGCCGGGCTCACAATTGCCCAACAAACCGGCTTATAGAAGCAACCCGACGGATACCAAGGAATTTCAATGCCAAATTCAGGAACTTCTTAACAAAGGGTACATCAAGGTGAGTATGAGACCTTGTGCGGTTCCGGTGATACTAGTTCCCAAGAAAGATTGGACTTGGCGTATGTGCGTTGATTGCCAAGCCATCAACAAGATAATGGTAAAATATCATCACCCTATTCCTAGGCTAAATGATATGCTTGATGAATTGAGTGGTTTGTGTTTGTTTTCTAAAATTTATTTGAGGAGTGGCTATCACCAAATACGTATGCAACTGGGTGATGAACGGTAAACCTCCTTCAAGACCAAATTCGGTCTCTATGAATGGATGGTTATGCCGTTCGGCCTAACAAATTCTCCAAGTACTTTCATGAGGCTAATGAATTATATGATGAAGCCATTTATCAGAAAGTTTGTTGTTGTTTACTTTGATGATGTGTTGGTGTATAGTAAATCCTTAGATGAGCATGTAAATAATTTACAATGTGTGTTTGATGTACTCCAAAAAGTAAAGTTATATGCTAATCTAGAAAAGTGTTCTTTTGGTGTCCATGAAGTTATATTTCTTGGGTTTGTGGTGATATCAAGAGGGGTCTAAGTGGATGAATCTAAGATTGACGCTATTAAAAATTGGCCATCTCCCTAAATCATAGGTTAAGTGGGAAGCTTCCATGGGTTGGCTAGTTTTTATAGACCTTTTGTCAAAGGATTTAGCACCATTGCCACCCCTTGACCAAAGTGATTAAAAAGGATCGGTCTTTCAAGTGGGGAGATGAGCAAGCTAAGGGCTTTGAGGACTTGAAAGATATGCTCATCTTGGCCCCTTTGCTGCAATTGCCAAAGTTTGACAAGACTTTTTAGGTCGAATGTCATGCTAACAAAGTTGGCATAGACGCGGTTTTAATGCAAGAATTGAAGCCTATTTCCTACTTTAGCAAAAAGCTCAAAGAAGCAACTCTAAACTACTCTACGTACGATTTAGAGTTGTATGCCTTGATTAGAGCCTTGTCAACTTGGCAACATTATTTGTGTCCTAACGAATTTGTGATCCGAGCGGATCATGAATCCTTGAAGAATCTACGGGCACAAGATAAGCTTAACCGGTGGTATGCCAAGTTGATTGAATTTCTTGAAACTTTTCATTATGTTATTTATTACAAGAAGGGTAAAGACAATGTGGTTGTCGATGCTTTATCCTGAAAACATGTTCTTGTGTCTACTTTGTCGTCTAAGTTGATGGGGTTTGAAAGCCTTATGTCTTTATATCCCGAGGACCCTCACTTCGCTCCTATCTATAGGGAAACTGAATAGTTGGATAGGGATAGGTGGATTACGGATAGGGGTTCCCATCCTTATACCAAATTTGATGGATACTTATTTAAGGGTAGACGATTGGGTGTTCCCTAAAGTGCGTAGAGAGAATTGTTTGTGAGGGAAGCACAGAATTCCAGTCTAATGGACCATTTTGGGGTCGAGAAGACCCTCGGAATTTTGGAAGAACAATTTTATTAGCCTAGAATGCACAAGGATGTGTCCCGGATTTGCGGCCAAAGTGTTGAGTGCAAAGGAGACAAGTCAAGGATCTAACCCCACGAGTTGTACACCCAATTATCCACCCCTTTGCACTCTTGTCTTGACATATCAATGGACTTTGTGTTGGGATTTCCATAACTAGAAGGAGCGGGATAGTATTTTTGTCATGGTGGATTAATTTTCCAAGATGGCACACTTTATTCCTTGTTCTAAATGTGATGATGCGCCTAGTGTAGCCTCTTTATTTATTGATAATGTTGTAAAACTTCATGGTGTTTCGAGGACCATAGTGAGTGATAGGGATTCTAAATTCCTAAGCCACTTTTGGAAGTCCATGTGGATGTAGGCTCGGTACTAAGTTACTGTTTTCGACCTTATGCCACCCACATATTGATAGCCAAATAGAAGAAGTAAATAGGACCTTAGGGTCTATACTATAGTCCATGGTTAAGAAAAAAATGACTTCTTGGGAGGAGCACTTACCTTTGATTTAGTTTGCTTATAATTGTGTTATACACTCAAGCACAGGGATGACACCCTTTGAGTGTGTATACGTCACCAAATCCCTCACCCCTTTGGATTTAACCCCTTTACCAAGTGATCTTGTGACAATATTAGATGGAAGCAAATGAGCCGAGCCCATGAAGAAGCTAAATGAGAAGGTGAGGTTGCAGTTGGAGGAGAAAAACCAAGAAGTTGCAAGGCAAACCAACAAAGGAAGAAGAAAGCTCATTCTTGAACCAGGAGATTGTGTGTGGTTGCACCTAAGGAAGGATCGATTCCTGTCTAAAGGAATGGTAAGTTGATGCCGCGGGGTGATGGCCCATTCTAAGTATTAGAAATGATCAACGACAACGCCTACAAGATTGATCTACCCCCAGAATATCAAGTGCACAACACTTTCAACGTGTGTGACCTCTCTCGAGTGGAAATGGTAGAGGATGACAATGTGCCAAATTTAAGGACAAATTATCTTCAAGATGGTGATGTTTATACGGGAATTCCTAGCTCAAGACCTTTCACCCGAAGTCAAGCGCGTGAGTTGCAATGACACCAAGCCTTGCTCACATCCTTGGCCGTGTGTGAGGCCCTTGTGATTCCATCTAAGGGCCTATACTTATTAAAGTGTGAAGAGGCCCAAAAAAATACTCCAAACCCACCCACTTAATGTCAAGGGTATTTTGGTCTTTTGTCCCTCCTTTGTAATTGACTATATAAGCCATTTATTAGGGCTAGTATTTTAGTGAGTGCATTCATATTTTGGAAGACGACAAAACACTTGAAATAGTTTGGAACTTCTCTCTTCCATTGGAGAAGCCCCAATTTTCAAAACTCACTAGTAGAGTGATACTAGTGCTGTCTCTTGGATAGAAACTAGGAACTAGGATCTTGGTGCTCTTGAGTTCCTCTTTGTCCAAGTAAGAACTTGGTATTGATATTCACTACTCTTACGGTCCTTTCTCATTGTTAGGGTTCTTAGATCTTTGAATGTTGTATGTCAAGTTTCTTTGTCTTTTGTAATTTTGTTAACTTTGTGTTGTTAAATTTAAAGTCTAGTGAAGCCGTGTGGGACTATTTTGATTCACTAGCATTGTTGCCTTGTTATTCATCTTATTTTCTTGTTCAAAACACAAACTCAAAGTCTAGTGAAGCCGTGTGAGGCCTCTTTCGATTCACTAGAAACTTGTTGTTATTGAGTTGGTTAAAATCTCTTGATACACACTTAGCTTTGTATCATTTGGTATCAAATCTTGTGATTGAATACAAAAAAAATCAATCTTGGGCTTGGTAGTTGAAAGAATACAAAAAAAAAAAAAATTGAAATCTGAAAATTCCAGAAAAAAGAGAAATCTATCCATCTTGTTCTTGGCCGAGAAAATTGTGTTGTGTTATTGTCTTGGCCGAGATTGGTATTTGTGTTTTATTTTCTTTGTCTAATTTTTTTCTTGTGTTTATTGCTTTCTTATCAACACAAAATGTGTCTAAAGATAAGTTGAGCTTAACATATTAACATTGCTATTGTGGACTTGAAGTGGTAGTATGATAAACTTGAAGTAGGCCGAGTTGTGTGTTGTTGTTGCTTGACGTTTAAAGTGGTCTGTTGTTGGTGAATTGTGGTTGTGTTCTTAAAGTATTGTTGTTGTGTTCATATAGATCTTCTCCTAATCTCATATTTTGACCACTATAAAGACTAAAATAGATCCAAAAAATGTTGCAAGACAAAGTTGTAAAGTTGTTTGTGGGAAGACTAGCCAACATCACTTCCTTGATTTAACAACCATTTTTCCTTACAACAAGAATCCTTGTCTTGTGGAACTAGTAAAGTCAAGCCTCATCTTTTTGAGTTGTAAAAAGTTGAAAAGTTACAAAACTTTACTTTCCCTCCAAAAGCAAAGTCATCCATTATAAAATTGTGAAGATTAAGGCTTGAAGTTATTGAACAAAATGTACGGACCCGTGACCAATACTATGCTGCCATGTCACCTTAATCACTGTTCACATCATTAATTAATCTCAATTTGGATATTCTCGTTTCGAATTATTGATTCTTAGTTTCTTCTAATTGACTCGGCAACTAATTAGTAAGATAGTACATTCCTACTAGGTTGTCAATTAGTTCTTTGAAGCCTTGTATTCGTGTCATCATTTGGTTGTGTGCTTTTGTCATTTAAATATGTTGTAGCTCTTTGACTCTAGTTCGATGGGAATTCTTTGACTTTCAAACAAGAATCTATTCCGGAAAAGAGTATACTCATACCTTAAGTATTGACGGGTTACTTTCCAATCTACAACACTTGTGGATCTTGAGTATGAGTGAACCAAGAGAGTATGAGTGAGGAGCGGGATTTTAAACTATCTTATTTCTTTCTTGTGTAGGTAATACATTAAAAATGGAGGGAACCATATCTCAAACTGTGGATTCTAATGAAATGGAAAATATAAGGGTCAGTCTTAAGGCTATGACCTGAACTCTTAAAAGGTTGAGTACGAAAGTAGGAGCCATAAGGGGAGAAGTGACGACTATTAATTGGATGTTAGAACAAGTGGAGAGTCAAAGGAGCTCTCACCCTTCTTCTCCTCAACATATTTCGTCAAGTGGACATGATAGAAATTTCTCCGGCACTGTTACTCCCAAAACATGGCCACAATTGCCAAATTCTTCACTAGCTCCACTAAATGCCGCAAGCCAAACCACTCATAACCCCCTAAACCAAGACTCCAATAGACCAACCCATTCCTAAAATCCTTAAGTTCATTAAGAGGAACTTGGGCATCCAGTACCTCCACTAAATCCAAACCCACCCTTTCGAGCCCCACTGAACCAAAGACCACCACCTCTATAAAACCCAATCCCTCCAAATTGAGTTCCAAACATCCAAAACCATTTTGTATACTTTGAGAAATATGGTAGAGAGGATTTTGAAGGGTATGAATCCTTTGATGATGTTTACAAGAGGAAGGAGGAGATGAGAGGAGGGCGTGTGGATCCAAGAAGCTACCGAGGGTATGGAGAAAGGGGAAACCAACACTAAGAGAGAGACATAGGCATCAATACCATAAAATTGATCCTACATATCTTTAAGGGTGAAAGTGACCTCGAGGTATATATTTCTTGGGAGTCAGCGTATGATAAAGTATTTCAAGTGAATAATATCTCAGAAGAAAAGAAGAGTTGTTATGCCATTGCTCATTTTAAAGGCTATGCTAACACTTGGTGGGAATACATCAAGGGGTATGGCAACGAGTTGGTAGAGGTAAAACCACCACCATGGTTTCAATTAAGGTATCTAATGAGGCAACTGTATCTTTCCAAAAGCTATCATTATGAGTTTCTTGCTAGATTGTACAACTTGCGACAAGGGAATTGAAGTGCTATTTCATATTATGATGAGTTTCAACAACTCATGTTGAAACATGATCATCGTGGGGAACAATTTAGTTATGACATCTTTCGGTTCAAGTGTGGGTTGAAGAAAGAGATCTCCACTCATTTGACACTTCACAAGTTTGATACCGTCGAAGGTATTTTCCAAGCAGCTCTTGAGATTCAAAGGGAACTTAAAGAGAGTTTATCATTCAAAGCAAAGGGAAAATCAACCTTGGGTTGGAGAGGGACAATGTTATGGTTCAATCCTCTTCGGGTTTTCCCAAAAACTAGGACCAACCCGCCACTACTAGGCTGCCCTTACCTAAAATAGTCGATAAAATTCCTTCGAGGCAAGAAGTTCACAAGTATCCTAATCGAAACGGGTTCCAATGCTTCAAGTTCTAAGGTTGGTGTCACGCCCCAAATCCCATTGGAGAGGACTGGCACCCGTAGCCGAGGAGGCCCGGGAGAACCCGTTCATAACCTATACTTTCACATTTACATTACTTATGAAAATTAGAAATTTGGGCAGCACTTCGTTGTAAATAGAAGAAAACAGTACCTGTATCAGCCCAACAGACACGCATAAATATATATATGAACAGTAATTGGCCGTCATAGCCATCACGTCT
The DNA here is from genome assembly GCA_030864225.1 of Capsicum baccatum var. pendulum. Classification (NCBI taxonomy): domain Eukaryota; kingdom Viridiplantae; phylum Streptophyta; class Magnoliopsida; order Solanales; family Solanaceae; genus Capsicum; species Capsicum baccatum. The sequence continues at coordinate 17,495,520 of CM061555.1, forward strand.
ATCAGCCAAACACTCCTATGGCTGTACAATATGTCTACAAAAGCCTCTACATAGATACACAACTGAGTTGGGGTCTGGACAAACTCCCGCCCACAAAAGACTTTTATGCAAATACCAAAAGTACATATAGAGACGACTTGGGATGCTCCGAAGCAACTGGAGCTCACCACTAACAACAGGATGTCCTGGTTCTTACTGCGGAGGTGTACGACCTGAAATACCTGTTCCTGCAGGCATGAATGCAGGTCCCCCGTGAGGGACGTCAGTACGGAAATATGTACTGAGTATGTAAGGCAGTGAGTATCAAGATGAGATACAAAAGATCAACAGAACCCAGATACCAGTGAATAAACAGTATGAGTAGACCACACTTAAAAGAACTGATGGGATACCTGCACATTACTTTCATATCATTACTTCCCGTAATCCTTATCAATACATAACATATGTCATACAATGGCCAACTGATCAGTGGTACTAATACAATACATCAGGGACCACCCCTGGAATAGCATATATACATAATCTTTATAATACAATGGCCAACTGATCAGTGGTACTAATACAATACATCATATTATCAATTTAAAATACAGACATTCCATTTCTTAATTCAATTAATCTTGGAGATTGGTTACTTTGTGGTCACACTTTATGGAACTTGAAACCATGATACCTCAATAGGAAAAACATGTAAATAGGTAATCATTATTATGAAAATGAAGTAGAGAATCATGGATACCTCATTAAACCATTTCGGAAAGTCAACAATAGTATATGGATATTTTTTTGACTAGCCGGACATCTTAAAAGTGAAAACAAGTTCAATTGATAGTGTCGAAGATCATATGATGTTATTATGTGTCATGTGTCGTAGGACAATGTTGGAAGCCTATTTGAGAGTGCCATGGGTCATTATTCATGCCAAAGAGTAGATAGAGTATGTCTTACATACCTTGATATAACCACTTCAATACAAGTGACTTCCCGTACTCTTCGAACACTTATCTACAATAAGTCATTTGTGGCAAACTAGTATTAGCAACCAAACCTTACCATTTAGGTATTAAGTTCACCAAATAATGTCTAGGAAGTAATCCTTTAGCTCATCAATAAGAGTACTACATACATCCTCTTATACTCTTATTACATTCACATATCATGCATTTTCATGAAATATCTCTCAACATCACTCTTAGCCTTATTTCCGTTCTTAATCACCATCCAATACCAACATGATCACTAGGCATACAACCACTAATATAATGATATATCACCACAATTCATCCTCCATAATCCAATACAGCAACTTCCATAATTTACTACTAACAATTTATACACAACAATTCATAACTATGTTTCTAGTTATCTTCCAACATCAAGACAATACTCATAATCCTTTATCAATACTTATTCATGGATAAGAATCAAGAATAAACAATATTCATACCTTAACAATGAACTCTTGTATTTAGGATCCTCCTTACATAACCATGGGGTGCTTCTTGAAGCTTCCGAGATGGTGAACACAACTACGGAACCAATTTGAATTTTCTACGGTTGAATCACAAAATATTTGAGGTTGAAATTGGATAGGGTTTTCACCTTTCCTAAAATTTGAATAAAATCTGATAAAATTGAGGCTAAGTGCAGGTTTTTAAGACCAATTTTCGTCCAAATAGAAAATGACCATTGTACCCTAAAAATTGAAACAAATCCCGAATCTGTCCCCAGTGGACAGTTTTGACAGGCTGACGTAAATCGAGTATAACTCGTTACTCAGATGTTGGATTTGGATGAAACCAATTGCATTAGAAAGGAGACTCAAAGATCTTTCTTTTGATATATGGTAGCTCACCCAATTCATTATATTGAGGAATTTATGATCATTCAAAGTTGACCCAAAAACTGGCAGGCCTCAGTATTTTCCTGCTAATTTACTGTTCACAAAAATCTGTTTTGAGAGGCTGAAGTAAAACGAGTATAACTCCTTACTCCGATGTTGGATTTGGATGAAACCAATTTCATCGGAAAGAAGACTCTCGGAGAATTTCGTCTATATATAGCAGCTCACACAGTTCTTTTTGTACAAGGAGTTATGATCGTCTCAAGTTGGAGTGCCTAGCTGCAGAAATTTTCCTGCAGAATTACTGTTCACAGGCTTCCCGGCCACCGTTTTGAAATTTCGAATGTGCTTGCCTATATGAAATACTACTCTGTTTTGGGAAAACTTTATATCGTTGGAAATATTATTCCAATACCTACACATACAACTATTGACGGGATACTTCTGAACACCATAAACTTAATTTAACCCATATGCAAGTCTTTAGGACTCCATATAATCGCGATAAGTGTACGAAAAAATTTACGGGGTGTTACATTATCCCCCCCTTAAGAACATTCGTCCTCGAATGTTAGCATAGTTACTCTATTAAGACATGTCCAAGCTTACAATTAACATATTCATCATCATAACATCCTTGCATAAAAACAAACACTTACTTGTTATTGTTCTTCTTCCATCTCATGAACTTCCTCCTCATCGTTTAATAAGTAAGGGTACTTAATCTTCATCGCTTCCTCGGCTTCCCATGTGATCTCCTCAACTTGTTGATTCCTCCAAAGTACTTTTACCGATGCTATCTCTTTATTCCTTATCTTTTTAATTTGGCGATCAAGAATAGCAATAGGCATTTCTTCAAAAGTGAGATCTTTTGTAATTTGTACATCTTCCATAGTAGTGATGTGCGATGGATCTCCGATGTAGTTGCGAAGCATCGAAACATGAAATACGGGATGAACTGCTGAGAGCTCTTGAGGTAGATCTAACTTATAAGCAACTTGTCCAAATCTTTGAATGATCTTATACGGACCTATGTATCGTGGACTTAACTTTCCTTTCTTGCCAAACCTCATCACTCCTTTCATTGGTGATACTTTCAAGAATACCCAATCGCCGATAGAAAACTCAACTCCTCTTCTTCTAACATCCACATAAGATTTGTGTCTGCTTTGAGCTGTTGCAAGCCGTTGTCGGATCACTTTAACCTTCTCCATTGCTTGATAAACAAGATCCGGTCAAAATAAGACCGCATCACCTGCTTCAAACCATCCTATTGGCGATCTACACTTTCTTCCATACAATGCTTCATATGGTGCCATTTTGATACTTGAATGATAGCTATTATTGTAGGCAAACTCGATAAGAGGTAGGTGATCATCCCAGTTGCCTTTGAAATCTAATACACATGCTCGTAGCATATCTTCAAGTGTCTGGATGGTATGTTTCGCTTGTCCGTCCGTTTGAGGATGAAAAGCCGTACTTTGATTTACTTGTGTCCCCAAACTCCTTTGAAAAGACTTCTAGAAATTCACGGTAAATTAGGCTCCTCGATCGGATATAATGGAAATTGGAACTCCATGTAACCGAACGATCTCCTTAATATACAACTTCGCATACTCTTCCGCCGTATAAGTTGTCTTAACTGGTAAGAAGTGTGCAGATTTGGTAAGCCTATCAATGATCACCCATATGGAATCAAACTTCCGATATGTACGAGGCAAACCCGTGATGAAATCCATATTGATCTTGTCCCACTTCCAGACTGGAAGATCTATACATTGCATGTAACCACCGGGTTTCTGGTGTTCTACTTTGACTCTTTGACAATTCGGACATTCAGCTACAAATTCGGCAATATTCTTCGTCATGTCATTCCACCAATATATTGCTTTCAAATCTTGATACATCTTATTCGACCCTGGATGGATGGAATACCTTGAAAAGTTTGCTTTTGTCATAATTCTCTTTCTTAGCTCAACTACATCAGGTACACATAAACGATTCTGACACTGAAGCACTCCTTCTCGCGTAAGCTCAAATGCCTTTGTCGTGCCACTCTGCACATCCTCCTTAAGCTGCAATAAAATTGGATCTGCATACTGCTTCTCTTTCACTTCAACTATCAATGAAGATTCCGCTGCATTACATACAATAACCTCTTCATCTGGAGTTTCGAGAAGTCGAACTCCCAAATTAGCTAGTTGGTGAAGATCCTTAATCATCCCCTGCTTTTCTATAGATGCCATTTTAGAGTTACGACTCAGTGCATCCGCTACCACATTCGCTTTCCATGGATGATACAAGATATCAACATCATAATCTTTCAACAATTCAAGCCATCTCCGCTCCTCAAGTTTAGATCTTTCTGACTGAAGATATATTGCATGCTCTTATGATAGGTATATATGTCAACATGAACCCCATATAAGTAGAGGGACATGGTTTTTCTCAGGTGACGAAGCCATGGAGATTTTATCCCCCATTAAACTAGCAAACACAACAATAAATTCTTCCTCTACCATCTTGGGGTTAGTAAGTTTTTCACCTGATTCTGTATAAATTGAAACAATTGCATTATGAGTGACTCTAAGCTTCCATTGGGCATGGAAGTATTTGGTATTTGAGTCACCACATTCAATCCATGTGGCTCTAGCTTTTTGTCTCATCACCTGCACTCCACTTTTCAATGTCCTCCACTAGTCATTTCTCTTGATTCATAAGTATTTGACAAGTGAGGTTTCCTTGTAGCCGGAACTATACAAATTCAAGTTTTTCTTGCTAACTGGATTTTTTTGCATATAGGAGGCCATATAAGAATTTATATCTTTGAGAGAATCCCTAACCAGTTTTAGTTTTCTCCACATTAATGTCGCACCACCCTGGTTCCAAGCTTGCTGGATAGTATCATGAAATGTAGGATGTGCCATCACATTAGTGAAAAATCCAAATGGCTTAGGATGCAATTTTGCAGACTGGCACACTCTAATTAAAATAAAATAGGTGTGTGTTCAGATTTAGAAACTCATCTTCGACATGTCCAATCTGAATCCAATCATAATTTCCTAATGCCCAATCAATCTTGCCATAGACCCTGTTGGACCCCTCCTGCTTGTTGCACCAAGTGAATTGCCAGCCTTTTGATCTCAAGGGTGTAGATTGTAGAACGTCAATCAGATTTTGAAAGCCTTGAGTTTCAGCAGCAGTGGCTGGAGTTCCCATCCGATCCTCTGAATGCAAGACATTGTTGAAATCACCACACAATACCCATGGATTAGAAGGCATCAGTGTGTGTTGTAGTAATTCAGACCATAACTCCTCCCTTTTACTAATCTCCTCCATAACACATATGACTGTGAGATACGTGGAACTTTGGGATCCGATGTTCTCAACTAAGCAATGGATAAACTGGTCAGACACTTTTAGAACATTGATTTTCACAGAGGTTTTCCAGATAAGCCTGATTCGCCCATTCAGGGGAATAATTGCAAGCCATATTACATCCATTTTCTACCCTCTTCAACACTTGTTTCATATTAGGTTCCTTTACTTTAGTTTCGACACAACCTAGAACGTCAATCTTATTCTTTACAAGCAAACGTTTCAACTCTTTTTGCTTATGGGCCTGGTTCAGGCCCCTTATATTCCAGGTGGAGAAAATCATGGAGGATTGTACCAATGTGGTGAAGAACCGCTAGCTTCACCTCTTTGTCCCATTCTACCAGTGTCTTCCACTACTTGCTTCCTACAACGTTTGGTAGGTTTGTCCCGTCCAACTGTGTTGTATATGCAGTCTATTGCTTGTGTTCATTCCCCCCTCCACAGTTTTAGGCACCTGAGGTATCACCCTCACCTCCAGGGATATATTGCCCTGAACGCACTGCACGTCTACTGGATTGGGATCAAGGCGTGGAGATCCAAACTTGCTTGGTCTTCCTCCTCCTGTTGCATTTCCTTCGAGTTTTGGTTACTCCCCGTTTTCCCTACTGCATAGGCTCAGCTTCAGCATCTTTGTTGCACCAGCACTCATGGTCCTCATGCCCACACATAACACAATTATTGAAGAATTTGGGTACCAAATCATAAGTAACAGGTTGGTCCCAAGGCCCTATTGGTGTTTCAACCGTAATCATCTCAGGAAGTGGCTGGGAGATGTCCACCTCTATAACAGTTCGTGCATAAGAAATTTGCTCCGACTTCTCGGTAAATTTGTCCGTGTAAAGTGGTTTACCCACTGCACTAGCCATCTTGCTTAAGACTTCAGTTGACCAGTAACCTACGGGCAACCCAGGGAATTTCACCCATATGGGGATAGTGCTCAACACTTGCTAATCAAACGTAAAGTCCAGCTCCCACTCCTTTAGGATCAATGGCTTGTTATTGAAATATTAAGGTCCTGACCGAAGTACCTGATCTCGATCTCCGAAGTTGAACATATAATATCCCTCATCATGCATCAAAATCAGGGGTTTTGCCGCAAAGTTCCATAGTGTGCGCTGATGTCTGTAGATTAGTTTTCCGGCGTCAAGCCACCGTTCCGTTGGCCACAATTGCAATCCTGCTATTGTGCACCGAGAGAATTTAGTGTCCTATCCTTAACGTGCGCACAAATAGCTTTATCTTTATTTTATTATTCGAAAATGTAAGTTTCGAATACCACCTGAGTTGTAGATAAACAATGAAACATCCGTCTTTGAAGGATAAAATTCAAGGGACACCAAAAATTGGAGAAGCTTGGTTTCCAGGCCCTCAAAGCATGCTTGAGACCATAGAATGATTTATGGAGTTTGCAGACATAATGAGGAAATTGTGGATGAGCGAACCCCGGAGGTGGAGCCATGAACACATCTTCAATGAGATCGCCATGTAAAAAGGCAGTTTGAACACCTAACTGATGTAGGGACCATTTTTGCGAGACTGCCAATGGGAGAATAATGTGAATTGTCGCTGGTTTTACAACTGGGCTGAATGTTTCAGAAAAATTATAGCCTTCAACCTGGTGAAAACCTTTTTGCAACAAGATGAGTTTTGTACCTTTCAATAGACCCATTAGAATTTCACTTATTCTTTCTCCTTGTAACCGGCATCGTCACTATAATAAATAAAAAAGAAACAATTGGATTAAGCGATTGATTATGACTTTATCTCTAATATGGGATCTATTGCACGATCTAAGAAATGAAGAGTGGAAACAATCCCTAAATGTCCAATAGCATCCTGTTTATAGATGTGGTGCACAACACACCGATAAACGAGATTCTACGTAGACACGGCTTTGTAGACTCACTAGGATGAACCGCTCTGATACCACTTCTGTCACGCCCCAAATCCCATTGGAGCGGACTGGCACCCGTAGCCGAGGAGGCCCGGGAGAACCCGTTCATAACCTATACTTTCACATTTACATTACTTATGAAAATTAGAAATTTGGGCAGCACTTCGTTGTAAATAGAAGAAAATAGTACCTGTATCAGCCCAGCAGACATGCATAAATATATATATGAACAGTAATTGGCCGTCATAGCCATCACGTCTATCAACCAAACACTCCTATGGCTGTACAATATGTCTACAAAAGCCTCTACATAGATACACAACTAAGTTGGGGTCTGGACAAACTCCTGCCCACAAAAGACTTTTATGCAAATACCAAAAGTACATATAGAGACGACTTGGGATGCTCCGAAGCAACTAGAGCTCACCACTAACAACAGGATGTCCTGGCTCTTACTGCGGAGGTGTACGACCTGAAATACCTGTTCCTGCAGGCATGAATGCAGGTCCCCCGTGAGGGGCGTCAGTACGGAAATATGTACCAGTGAATAAACAGTATGAGTAGACCACAATTAAAAGAACTGATGGGATACCTGCACATTACTTTCATATCATTACTTCCCGTAATCCTTATCAATACATAACATATGTCATACAATGGCCAACTGATCAGTGGTACTAATACAATACATCAGGGACCACCCCTGGAATAGCATATATACATAATCTTTATAATACAATGGCCAACTGATCAGTGGTACTAATACAATACATCATATTATCAATTTAAAATACAGACATTCCATTTCTTAATTCAATTAATCTTTGAGATTGGTTACTTTGTGGTCACACTTTATGGAACTTGAAACCATGATACCTCAATAGGAAAAACAGGTAAATAGGTAATCATTATCATGAAAATGAAGTAGAGAATCATGGATACCTCATTAAACCATTTCGGAAAGTCAACAATAGTATATGGATATTTTTTTGAATAGCCGGACATCTTAAAAGTGAAAACAAGTTCAATTGATAGTGTCGAAGATCATATGATGTTATTATGTGTCATGTGTCGTAGGACAATGTTGGAAGCCTACTTGAGAGTGCCATGGGTCATTATTCATGCCAAAGAGTAGATAGAGTATGTCTTACATACCTTGATATAACCACTTCAATACAAGTGACTTCCCGTACTCTTCGAACACTTATCTACAATAAGTCATTTGTGGCAAACTAGTATTAGCAACCAAACCTTACCATTTAGGTATTAAGTTCACCAAATAATGTCTAGGAAGTAATCCTTTAGCTCATCAATAAGAGTACTACATACATCCTCTTATACTCTTATTACATTCACATATCATGCATTTTCATGAAATATCTCTCAACATCACTCTTAGCCTTATTTCCGTTCTTAATCACCATCCAATACCAACATGATCACTAGGCATACAACCACTAATATAATGATATATCACCACAATTCATCCTCCATAATCCAATACAGCAACTTCCATAATTTACTACTAACAATTTATACACAACAATTCATAACTATGTTTCTAGTTATCTTCCAACATCAAGACAATACTCATAATCCTTTATCAATACTTATTCATGGATAAGAATCAAGAATAAACAATATTCATACCTTAACAATGAACTCTTGTATTTAGGATCCTCCTTACATAACCATGGGGTGCTTCTTGAAGCTTCCGAGATGGTGAACACAACTACGGAACCAATTTGAATTTTCTACGGTTGAATCACAAAATATTTGAGGTTGAAATTGGATAGGGTTTTCATCTTTCCTAAAATTTGAATAAAATATGATAAAATTGAGGCTAAGTGCAGGTTTTTAAGACCAATTTTCGTCCAAATAGAAAATGACCATTGTACCCTAAAAATTGAAACAAATCCCGAATCTGTCCCCAGTGGACAGTTTTGACAGGCTGACGTAAATCCAGTATAAATCCTTACTCAGATGTTGGATTTGGATGAAACCAATTGTATTAGAAAGGAGACTCAAAGATCTTTCTTTTGATATAAGGTAGCTCGCCCAGTTCATTATATTGAGGAAGTTATGATCATTCAAAGTTGACCCAAAAACTGGCAGGCCTCAGTATTTTCCTGCTAATTTACTGTTCACAAAAATCTGTTTTGAGAGGCTGAAGTAAAACGAGTATAACTCCTTACTCCGATGTTGGATTTGGATGAAACCAATTTCATCGGAAAGAAGACTCTCGGTGATTTTCGTCTATATATAGCATCTCACACAGTTCTTTTTGTACAAGGAGTTATGATCATCTCAAGTTGGAGTGCCTAGCTGCAGAAATTTTCCTGCAGAATTACTGTTCACAGGCTTCCCGGCCACCGTTTTGAAATTTCGAATGTGCTCGCCTATATGAAATACTACTCTGTTTTGGGCAAACTTTATATCGTTGGAAAGATTATTCCAATACCTACACATACAACTATTGACAGGATACTTCAGAACACCATAAACTTAATTTAACCCATACGCAAGTCTTTAGGACTCCATATAATCGCGATAAGTGTACGAAAAAATTTACGGGGTGTTACAGTTGGGGTCATAAAGCCAATGAATGCACTAACCGAATCAATGTAATCCTAAGGTAATGTATATTGTATTTCTTTGGTAAAGAAGTGGGTATTGAGGGTGATGAGAGTGAGGCTGAGCCTCAAGATGGAAAGACTGATGAGAAAGAGCCATATGATGATGATAATAATTATGAGGATGCTTATCCACAAGAAGGGGAGTGCATGGTTCCAAACTTTGTAGTGACGCATGCCATGATTAGCAAGGCGATAGATGATCCTAGCCAACAGGAGAATTCCATACTAAATGCCTTGTGAAAGAAAGTGTGTGCACTATGGTGATAGATAGTGGAAGTTGTGCAAATTTGGTTAGTGTTGCAATGGTCAACTTCTTAAAATTACCAACTACAGCTCACGCTAGTCCTTACAAATTACAATGGTTGAATGAATGCAGCGAATTAAAGGACACAAGGCAATGAGTGATACATTTTAAGGTGGCCAACTACCATGATGAGGTGCTTTGTGACATGATACCAATACAAGTTTGTCACTTGTTGTTAGGAAGGCCTTGGCAATATGATAGGTCGACCAAATATCATGGAAGGTCAAATTGGTATACACTTGAGAAGGATGGCAAAAAGGTTTCTCTTCATCCATTATTGCCTTTCCAAGTGAATGAATTACACCAAAAGATGTGGGAATTAAGGGAAAATGGAAAGAAGGTTGGGAGTAAGGGAAAGAGAGAGGAATCTGAGAGTGAGAGGGTAGGGGAAGCAAAGGGTCCCCTAAATTCTAAGGGGAATGGAAGCATGGTGATGTTGGCTCAGAAGAAGGAACAATTTGTGGATCATGACGAGGACACTCTGATGCTCCTCTTGGCTCATTGTTTTAATACTAACCTCGCTAACGTTTCCATTTCTCCTCCTATTTCTCATGTTTTGTAGGATTACGAGGATATCTTCCCAAAGGAATTTATGAAAGGATTGCCTCCACTTTAGGGCATCGAGCACTAAATTGATTTTATGTCGGGCTCACAATTGCCCAACAAACCGGCTTATAGAAGCATACCGATGGATACCAAGGAATTGTAATGCCAAGTTGAGGAACTTCTCAACAAAGGGTACATCAAGTAGAGTATGAGCCCTTGTGCGGTTCCGGTGCTACTAGTTCCCAAGAAAGATTGGACTTGGCGTATGTACGTTGATTGCCAAGCCATCAACAAGATAATGGTAAAATATCATCACCCTATTCCTAGGCTAAATGATATGATTGATGAATTGAGTAGTTCGTGTTTATTTTCTAAAATTGATTTGAGGAGTGGCCATCACCAAATACGTATGCAACTGGGTGATGAATGGTAAACCACCTTCAAGACCAAATTCCGTCTCTATGCATGGATGGTTATTCCATTCGGCCTAACAAACGCTCCAAGTACTTTCATGAGGCTAATGAATTATATGATGAAGCCATTTATCAGAAAGTTTGTTGTTGTTTACTTTGATAATGTGTTGGTGTATAGTAAATCCTTAGATGAGCATGTCAAAAATTTACAATGTTTGTTTGATGTCCTCCGAAAAGAGAAGTTATATGCTATTCTAGAAAAGTGTTCTTTTGGTGTCCATGAAGTTGTATTTCTTGGGTTTGTGGTGAGATCAAGAGGGGTCTAAGTGGATGAATCTAAGATTGATGCCATACAAAATTGGCCATATCCCAAAATCGTAGGTTAAGTGGGAAGCTTCCATGGGTTGGCTAGTTTGTATAGACATTTTGTCAAAGGAATTAGCACCATTGTCGCCCCTTGACCAAAGTGATTAAAAAGGATCGGTCTTTCAAGTGGGGAGATGAGCAAGCTAAGGGCTTTGAGGACTTGAAAGATATGCTCATCTCGGCCCCTTTGCTTCAATTGCCAAAGTTTGACAAGACCTTTTAGGTCGAATGTCATGCTAACAAAGTTGGCATAGGCACAGTTTTAATGCAAGAATTGAAGCCTATTTCCTACTTTAGCGAAAATCTCAAAGGAGCAACTCTAAACTACTCTACGTACGATTTAGAGTTGTATGCTTTGATTAGAGCCTTGGCCACTTGGCAACATTATTTGTGGCTTAAAAAATTTGTGATCCGAGTGGATCATGAATCCTTGAAGAATCTACGGGCACAAGATAAGATTAATCGGCGGCATGGCAAATGGATTGAATTTCTTGAAACTTTTCCTTATGTTATTCATTACAAGAAGGGTAAAGACAATGTGGTTGTCGATCCTTTATCCCAAAAACATGTTCTTATGTCTACTTTGTCGTCTAAGTTGATGGGGTTTGAAAGCCTTATGTCTTTATATCTCGAGGACCCTCACTTCGCTCCTATCTATAGGGAAAGTGAATAGTTGGATAGGGATAGGTGGCTTACGGATAGGGGTTCCATCCTTATACAAAATTTGATGGATACTTATTTAAGGATAGACGATTGGGTGTTCCCTAAAGTGCGTAGAGAGAATTGTTTGTGAGGGAAGCACACAATTCCAGTCTAATGGGCCATTTTGGGGTCGAGAAGACCCTTGGAATTTTGGAAGAACAATTTTATTAGCCTAGAATGCACAAGGATGTGTCTCGGATTTGCGGCCAAAGTGTTAAGTGCAAAGGAGACAAGTCACGGATCTAACTCCACGGGTTGTACACCCAATTATCCACCCCTTTGCACTCTTGGCTTGACATATCAATGGACTTCGTGTTGGGATTGCCATAACTATAAGGGGTGGGATAGTATTTTTGTCGTGGTGGAACGATTTTCAAAGATGGCGCACTTTATTCCTTGTTCTAAATGTGATGATATGCCTAGTACTGCCTCTTTGTTTGTTGATAACATTGTAAAACTTCATGGTGTTTCGAGGACCATAGTGAGTGATCGGGATTTTAAATTCCTAAGCCACTTTTGGAAGTCCATGTGGGGTAGGCTCAGTACTAAGTTATTGTTTTCGACCTTATGCCACCCACAAATTGATGGCCAAATAGAAGTAGTAAATAGGACCTTAGGGTCTATGCTACAGTCCATGGTTAAGGAAAAAATGACTTGTTGGGAGGAACACTTACCTTTCATTGAGTTTGCTTATAATTGTGTTATACACTCAAGTGCGGGGATGACATCCTTTGAGTGTGTATACGTCACCAACCCCCTCACCCCTTTGGATTTAACCCCTTTACTAAGTGATCTTGTGACAAGATTAGATGGAAGCAGATGAGCCGAGGCCATGAAGAAGCTAAACAAGAAGGTGAGGTTGCGGTTGGAGAAGAAAAAACAAGAAGTTGCAAGGCAAACCAACAAAGGAAGAAAAAGCTCATTCTTGAACCAGGAGATTGGGTGTGGTTGCACCTAAGGAAGGATCAATTCCTGTCTAAAAGGAATAGTAAGTTGATGCCGCGGGGTGAAGGCCCGTTCTAAGTATTAGAAATTATCAATGACAATGCCTACAAGATTAATCTACCCCCAGAATATCAAGTGCACAACACTTCCAACGTGTGTGACCTCTCTCGAGTGGAAATGGTGGAGGATGACAATGTGCCAAATTTGAGGACAAATTCTCTTCAAGATGGTGAAGATAATACGGGAATTCCTAGCTCAAGTCCTTTCACATGAAGGCAAGCGCGTGAGTTGCAATGACTCCAAGCCTTGTTCACATTCTTGGCCGTGTGTGAGGCCCTTGTGATCCCATCTAAGGTCCTATACTTATTAAAGTGTGAAGAGGCCCAAAAAAATACCCAAACCCACCAAATTAATGTCAAGGGTATTTTGGTCTTTTGTCCCTCCTTTGTAATTTACTATATAAGCCATTTATTAGGGCTAGTATTATAGTTAGTGCATTCATATTTTGGAAGACGACAAAACACTTGAAATAGTTTGGAACTTCTCTCTTCCATTGGAAAAGCCCCAATTTTCAAAACTCACTAGTAGAGTAATACTAGTGTTGTCTCTTGGATAGAAACTAAGATCTAGGATCTTGGGGATCTTGAGTTCCTCTTTGTCCAGTAAGAACTTGGTATTGATATTCACTACTCTTACGGTCCTTTCTCATTATTAGGGTTCTTAGATCTTTGAATGTTGTATGTCAAGTTTCTTTCTCTTTTGTAATTTTGTAAACTTTGTGTTGTTGAATTTAAAGTCTAGTGAAGACGTGTGGGGCTATTTTGATTCACTAGCATTGTTGCCTTGTTATTCATCTCATTTTCTTGTTCAAAACACAAACTCAAATTCTAGTGAAGCCGTGTGAGGCCTATTTCGATTCACTAGAAACTTGTTGTTCTTGCGTTGGTTAAAATATCTTGATATACACTTATCTTTGTATCATTTGGTATCAAAGCTTGTGATTGATTTTGTTGCAAAAAAATCAATCTTGTGCTTGGTAGTTGAAAAAATACAAAAAAAAAAAAATTATTGAAATCTGAAAATTCCAGAAAAAAGAGAAATCTATCCATCTTGTTCTTGGCCGAGAAAATTGTGTTGTGTTGTTGTCTTGGCCGAGATTGGTATTTGTGTTTTTACATATAGTGTAACACCCCGTAAATTTTTTCGTACACTTATCGCGATTATATGGAGTCCTAAAGGCTTGCGTATGGGTTAAATTAAGTTTATGGTGTTCGGAAGTATCCCGTCAATATTTGTATGTGTAGGTATTGGAATAAGCTTTCCAACGATTTAAAGTTTGCCCAAAACAGAGGAGTAATTCATATAAGCGACCACATTCGAAATTTCAAAACGGTGGCCGGGAAGCCTGTGAACAGTAAATCTGCAGGAAAATTACTGCAGCTAGGCAATTATTTTTTTGGATCAACTTTAGACGATCATAACTCCTTGTACAAAAAGAACTGTGTGAGCTGCTATATATCGACGAAAATCTCCGTGAGTCTTATTTCCGATGAAATTGGTTTCAACCAAATCCAATGTCTGAGTAAGGACCTATACCCGTTTTACTACAGCCTACCAAAAAAAAAAAAACAGAATTGTGGGACAGATTTTTGGGTCAACTTTAAAAGACCATAACTCCTTGTACAGGAAGAACTGGATGGTATACTTTATATGAAAATAAAATCCCTTTGAATTATCTTTCCAATTATATTGGTTTCACCCAAATCCGATACCGGAGCAAAGAGTTATGATCGATTTACTTCAGCCTGTCAAAACTGTCCACTGGGGACAGATTCGGATTTATTTAAATTTTTAGGGAAAAATGGTCATTTTCTATTACCTCTTGGACGAAAATGGGTCTTTATAAACCTACACTTAGCCTCATATATATCATATATCATCCAATTATTAAGAGAAGGTGAAAAACTAGCCTAATTTCAACTTCAAATATTTTGTGATTCAACCGTAGAAAATTCGAATTGGTTCCGTAGTTGTGTTCACCATCTCGAAAGCTTCGAGAAGCACCCCATGGTTATGTAAGGAGGATTCTAAATGCAAGAGTTCATTGTTAAGGTATGAATATTGTTTATTCTTGATTCTTATCCATGAATAAGTATTGATAAAGGATTATGAGTATTGTCTTGATGTTGGAACATAACCAGAAACATTGTTATGAATTGTTTTGTATAAATTGTTAGTAGTAAATTATGGAAGTTGTTGTATTGGATTATGGAGGATGAATTGTGGTGATATATCATTATATTACTGGTTATGTATGCCTAGTGATCATGTTGGTATTGGATGGTGATTAAGAAGGGAAATAAAGGCTAAGAGTGATGTTGAGGGATATTTCAGGAAAATGCATGATATATCTGGTTATGTAGGCCTAGTGATCATGTTGGTATTGGATGGTGATTAAGAAGGGAAATAAAGGCTAAGAGTGATGTTGAGGGATATTTCAGGAAAATGCATGATATGTGAATGTAATAAGAGTATAAGAGGATGTATGTAGCACTCTTATTGATGAGTTAAAGGATTACTTCCTAGACATTATTTGGTGATGTTAATACCTAAATGGTAAGGTTTGGTTGCTAATACTAGTTTGCCCCAAATGACTTATTGTAGATAAGTGTTCGAAGAGTACGGGAAGTCAAGTTGGACTTGTATTGAAGTGGTTATATCAAGGTATGTAAGACATACTCTATCTAATCTTTGGCATGAATAATGACCCATGACACTCTCAAGTAAGCTTCCAACATTTTCCTACGACACATGACACATAATAACATCATATGATCTTCGACACTACCAATTGAACTTGTTTTCACTTTTAAGATGTCCGGCTAGTCAAAAAAAAATGTCCATATACTATTGTTGACTCCGAAATGGTTTAATGAGGCATCCATGATTCTCTACTTCATTTTCATGATATTGATTACCTATTTGCATGTTTTTCCTACTGAGGTATCATGGTTTCATGTTTCATAAGGTGTGACCACAAAGTAACCAATCTCAAAGATTAATTGAATTAAGAAATGGAATGTCTGTATTTTAAATTGATGATATGATGTATTGTATTAGTACCACTGATCAGTTGGCCATTGTATTATAAAGTTTATGTATATATATGCTATTCCAGGGGTGGTCCCTGAAGTATTGTATTAGTACCACTGATCAGTTGGCCATTGTATGACATATGTTATGTATTGATAAGGATTACGGGAAGTAATGATAAGAAAGTAATGTGCAGGTATCCCATCAGTTCTTTTAAGTGTGGTCTACTCATACTGTTTATTCACTGGTATCTGGGTTCTATTGATCTTTTGTATCTCATCTTGATACTCACTGCCTTACATACTCAGTACATATTTCCGTACTGACGTCCCTCACGGGGGACCCGTATTCATGCCTGTTCAGGTCGTACACCTCCGCAGTAAGAGCCAGGACATTTTATTGTTAGTGGTGAGCTCCAGTTGTTTCGGGGCATCCCAAGTCGTGTCTATATGTATTTTTGGTATTTGTATAAAAGTCTTTTGTGGGCGGGAGTTTGTCCCGACCCTAACTCAGTTGTTTATCTATGTAGAGGCTTTTGTAGACATATTGTACAGCCATAGGAGTGTTTGGTTGATAGAAGTGATGGCTCTGACGGCCAATTACTGTTTATATATATATTTATGTGCGTCTGCTGGGCTGATACAGGTACTATTTTCTTTTATTTACAACGAAGTGCTGCCCAAATTTCTAATTTTCATAAGTAATGTAAATGTGAAAGTATAGGTTATGAACGGGTTCTCCCGTGCCTCTTCGGCTACGGGTGCCAGTCCGCTCCAATAGGATTTGGGGTATGACAAAAGTGGTATCAGAGAAGTTCGTCCTAGTGAGTCTACAAAGCTGTGTCTACATAGAATCTCGTTTATCGGTGTGTTGTGCACCACATCTATAAACAGGAGGCTATTGGACATTTAGGTATTGTTTCCACTCTCCATTTCTTAGATCGTGCAACAGAGCCCATATTAGAGATAAAGTCATAATCGATCTCTTAATCCAATTATTTTTTTTATTATAGTAACGATGCCGGTTACAAGGAGAAAGAATAAGTGGAAGCGAGTGGATGTAGTGGCCGGATAAGGTACTAGTAAGTCACCACCGGCACAAGCTGAACAAAGTGAGTCTCAAGCTGAGCATATATCAGGAACTTCTTCTCCTCCGGAAAGGCCATCTATTAATGCTGTTGATCGAGATTTGAGGGATGCAGTACAACTTTTGACGCGTATAGTTGCCGGTCAAGTTCAAGGGCAAGCTATTCCTACCACGGGTTCTAGTGGTACGGATAGAGCAGCTAGCCTTCGGACACAGGATTTTCTGAAACTGGATCCTCCTACTTTTACTGGATCAGATATTAACGAAGACCCGCAGGACTTTGTCGATCAAACCCAAAGGGCTCTAGATGTTATGCATATATCCGGTAAAGAGATGGTTGAGCTAGCAGCACATAGACTGAAGGGAGAGGCTATATTGTGGTACGAGGATTGGAAACGATCTAGGGGTATTGATGCACCTCCAACTACGTGGGGAGAGTTCAAAGATGCATTTATTGATCATTATCTTCCATTTGAGACTCGTCAGGCCCGTGCAGATCAATTCTTAAACCTTCGTCAGGGTAATATGAGTGTAAGGGAGTATAGTCTTCGATTTAACTCCTTGTCTCGATATGCTTCTAATATGGTAGCTACTATGGATGACAGAGTTCATCACTATGTGGATAGATTGGAACCATATTTGGTTAGAGATTTTACCATTGCTGCTTTGAACAAGGACATAGATATAGCAAGGATACAAGCTTTCGCCCAGAAGATGGAAGATCAGAGGCAAAGAAGAAGAACCCAGGAATCAGAAAAATGATATTCTAAGCGGGCCAGAGCTATAGGGCAGTATATGGCATCTCAGGGAGGTTTTAGGCCTTCGTTCTCTCATAGATTGCCTAGCCCGTTATCTTCTTATCCGGCAATTAGTGCTCCACCGCAATTTCAAAGGTTTAGAGGTAATCAGTTCGGGCAAAGCAGTGAAAATCAGAGTTCGCGAACAGTGGGGAATCAAGGGCAAGGGAGTATGAGTCAATTGAGACCTCCACGACACCCGTGCCCCATATGTAGAAGATTTCACTTTGGCGAATGTCGGCTTGGAACGAACAATTGCTTTTGGTGCGGTAGGCCGGGGCATATGGCTAGAGATTGCCAACGCAGGACCACAGGTGGTATAACACGACCTACCGGATCAGCTATTGCATCATCATCGGTGCCTCCTTTGAGTAGGGGTGCACAACCTATGGGTCACGGTAGAGGTGATAGAGGAGCAGCTAGTTCTAGCGGAGCTCAGAACCGTGTGTATGCCCTAGCAGATCGGCAGAATTTAGAGGCTTCTCCAGACGTGGTTATAGGTACGTTGTCCATATTTGCATTTGATGTGTATGCCTTAATTGATCCTGGTTCTACATTATCGTATGCTACTCCTTTGGTTGCGGGAAGGTTCGAGAGAACACCCGAATTATTAGCCAAGCCATTTGAAGTATCAACGCCAGTGGGGGAATCTCTTATAGCTAGGAATGTTTATCGAAATTGTGTTGTGAATATTTGTGGTCGTGATACGATGGCCGATCTTGTTGAGTTAGAAATGGTAGATTTTGATGTTATTATGGGCATGGATTGGTTAGAGTCTTGTTATGCTACAGTAGATTGCCATTCTAAGAAGGTGTATTTCCATTTTCCAAATGAGGCAGTCCTTGAATGGAAAGGTAATGTTGGCGCGCCGAGAGGTAGATTTATGTCTTACTTTATGGCACGAAAAATGATTTCCAAGGGGTACATATACCATTTGGTTAGAGTAAGGGATACAGAGGCAGATCCGCCAACTTTTCAGACCGTTCCGATTGTGAATGAATTTCCGGATGTATTTCCTGAAGAACTACCAGGTTTACCTCCTGAACGAGAAGTGGAGTTTGGTATTGATATGTTGCCAGACACACAGCCAATCTCAATTCCTCCTTATAGAATGGCACCAGCAGAGTTGCGATGTCACACCCCAAATCCCATTGGAGCAGACTGGCACCCGTAGCCGAGGAGGCCCGGGAGAACCCGTTCATAACCTATACTTTCACATTCACATTACTTATGAAAATTAGAAATTTGGGCAGCACTTCGTTGTAAATAGAAGAAAACAGTACCTGTATCAGCCCAGCAGACACGCATATATATATATATAAACAGTAATTGGCCGTCAGAGCCATCACGTCTATCAACCAAACACTCCTATGGCTGTACAATATGTCTACAAAAGCCTCTACATAGATACACAACTGAGTTGGGGTCGGGACAAACTCCCGCCCACAAAAGACTTTTATGGAAATACCAAAAGTACATATAGAGACGACTTGGGATGCCCCGAAACAACTAGAGCTCACCACTAACAACAGAACGTCCTGGCTCTTACTGCGGAGGTGTACGACCTGAAGTACCTGTTCCTGCAGGCATGAATGCAGGTCCCCCGTGAGGGACGTCAATACGGAAATATGTACTGAGTATGTAAGGCAGTGAGTATCAAGATGATATACAAAAGGTCAACAGAAACCAGATATGAGTGAATAAACAGTATGAGTAGACCACACTTAAAAGAACTAATGGGATACCTGCACATTACTTGCATATCATTACTTCCCGTAATCCTTATCAATACATAACATATGTCATACAATGGCCAACTGATCAGTGGTACTAATACAATACATCAGGGACCACCCCTGGAATAGCATATATAGATAATCTTTATAATACGATGGCCAACTGATCAGTGGTACTAATACAATACATCAAATCATCAATTTAAAATATAGACATTCCATTTCATAATTCAATTAATCTTTGAGATTGGTTACTTTGTGGTCACACTTTATGGAACTTGAAACCATGATAACTCAATAGGAAAAACATGTAAATAGGTAATCAATATCATTAAGATGAAGTAGAGAATCATGGATACCTCATTAAACCATTTCGGAGTCAACAATAGTATATGGACGTTTTTGACTAGCCGGACATCTTAAAAGTGAAAACAAGTTCAATAGGTAGTGTCGAAGATCATATGATGTTATTATGTGTCATGTGTCGTAGGACAATGTTGGAAGCTTACTTGAGAGTGCCATGGGTCATTATTCATGCCAAAGAATAGATAGAGTATGTCGTACATACCTTGATATAACCACTTCAATACAAGTCCAACTTGACTTCCCGTACTCTTCGAACACTTATCTACAATAAGTCATTTGTGGCAAACTAGTATTAGCAACCAAACCTTACCATTTAGGTATTAACTTCACCAAATAATGTCTAGGAAGTAATCCTTTAGCTCATCAATAGGAGTACTACATACATCCTCTTATACTCTTATTACATTCACATATCATGCATTTTCATGAAATATCCCTAAACACCACTCTTAGCCTTTATTTCCCTTCTTAATCACCATCCAATACCAACATGATCACTAGGCATACATAACCACTAATATAATGTTATATCACCACAATTAATTCTCCATAATCCAATACAACAACTTCCATAATTTACTACTAACAATATATACACAACAATTCATAACTATGTTTCTAGTTATCTTCCAACATCAAGACAATACTCATAATCCTTTATAAATACTTATTCATGGATAAGAATCAAGAATAAACAATATTCATACCTTAACAATGAACTCTTGTATTTAGAATCCTCCTTACATAACCATGGGGTGCTTCTCGAAGCTTTCGAGATGGTGAACACAACTACGGAACCAATTTGAATTTTCTGCGGTTGAATCACAAAATATTTGAGGTTGAAATTGGCTAGGGTTTCACCTCTCTTAATAATTTGGATAATTTCTGGGATAAATGAGGCTAAGTGCAGGTTTTTAAGACCAATTTTCGTCCAAAGGTAATAGAAAATGACCATTGTGCCCTCAAAATTTAAATAAATCCCGAATCGGTCCCCAGTGGACAGTTTTGACAGGCTGAAGTAAATCGATCATAACCCTTTGCTCCGATATCGGATTTTGGTGAAATTGGTATCATTGTAAAGATAATTAAAAGGTCTATCATTTCATATAAATTAGGCCACCCAGTTCGTCCTGTACAAGGAGTTATGATCGTTTGAAGTTGACCCTAAAAATCTGTTTTGAGAGGCTGAAGTAAAATGCGTATAACTCCTTACGCAGATGTTGGATTTGGATGTAACCAATTGAATTAGAAAGAAGACTCAAAGATATTTCTATTGATATATGGTATCTCACCCAGTTCATTATATTGAGGAAGTTATGATCGTTCAAAGTTGACCCAAAAACTGGCAGGCCTCAGTATTTTCCTGCTAATTTACTGTTCACAAAAATCTGTTTTGAGAGGCAGAAGTAAAACGAGTATAACTCCTTACTCAGATGTTGGATTTGGATGAAACCAATTGCATTAGAAAGACGACTCAAATATCTTTCTTTTGAAATATGGTATCTCGCCCATTTCATTATATTGAGGAAGTTATGATCGTTCAAAGTTGACCCAAAAACTGGCAGGCCTCAGTATTTTCCTGCTAATTTACTGTTCACAAAAATCTGTTTTGAGAGGCTGAAGTAAAACGAGTATAACTCCTTACTCAGATGTTGGATTTGAATGAAACCAATTTCATTAGAAAGAAGACTCTTGGAGCTTTTCGTCCATATATAGCAGCCCACACAGTTCCGTTTGCACAAGGAGTTATGATCGTCTCAAGTTGGTGTGCCTAGCTGCAGAAATTTTCCTGCAGAATCACTGTTCACAGGCTTCCCGGCCACTGTTTTGAAATTTCGAACGTGCTCGCTTATATGAAATACTCCTCTGCTTTGGGCAAACTTTATATCGTTGGAAAGCTTATTCCAATACCTACTCATACAACTATTGACGGGATACTTCCGAACACCATAAACTTAATTTAACCCATACGCAAGTCTTTAGGACTCAATATAATCGCGATAAGTGTACGAAAAAAATTTACGGGGTGTTACATTATCCCCCCCTTAAGAACATTCGTCCTCGAATGTTAGCATAGTTACTCATCGTTGAATAGGTAAGGGTACTTAATCTTCATCGCTTCCTCAGCTTCCCATGTGATCTCCTCAACTTGTTGATTCCTCCAAAGTACTTTTACCGATGCTATCTCTTTATTCCTTATCTTTTTAATTTGGCGATCAAGAACAGCAATAGGCATTTCTTCAAAAGTGAGATCTTTTGTAATTTGTACATCTTCCGTAGTAGTGATGTGCGATGGATCTCTGATGTACTTGCGAAGCATCGAAACATGAAATACAGGATGAACTGCTGAGAGCTCTTGAGGTAGCTCTAACTCATACGCAACTTGTCCAAATCTTTGAATGATCTTATACGGACCTATGTATCGTGGACTTAACTTTCCTTTCTTACCAAACCTCATCACTCCTTTCATTGGTGATACTTTCAAGAATACCCAATCATCGATAGAAAACTCAAGTCCTCTTCTTCTAACATCCGCATAAGATTTGTGTCGACTTTGAGCTTTTGCAAGCCGTTGTTGGATCACTTTAACCTTCTCCATTGCTTGATAAACAAGATCCGGTCCAAATAAGACCGCATCACCTGCTTCAAACCATCCTATTGGCGATCTACACTTTCTTCCATACAATGCTTCATATGGTGCCATTTTGATACTTGAATGATAGCTATTATTGTAGGTAAACTCGATAAGAGGTAGGTGATCATCCCAGTTGCCTTTGAAATCTAATACACATGCTCGTAGCATGTCTTCAAGTGTCTGGAAGGTACGTTCCACTTGTCCGTCCGTTTGAGGATGAAAAGCCGTACTTTGATTTACTTGTGTCCCCAAACTCCTTTGAAAAGACTTCCAGAAATTCGCGGTAAATTGGGTTCCTCGATCGGATATAATGGAAATTGGAACTCCATGTAACCGAACGATCTCCTTAATATACAACTTCGCATACTCTTCCGCCGTATAAGTTGTCTTAACTGGTAAGAAGTGCGCAGATTTGGTAAGCCTATCAATGATCACCCATATGGAATCAAACTTCCGATATGTACGAGGCAAACCCGTGATTAAATCCATATTGATCTTGTCCCACTTCCAGACTATAAGATCTATACATTTCATGTAACCACCGGGTTTCTGGTGTTCTACTTTGACTCTTTGACAATTCGGACATTCAGCTACAAATTCGGCAATATTCCTCTTCATGTCATTCCACCAATATATTGCTTTCAAATCTTGATACATCTTAGTCGACCCTGGATGGATGGAATACCTTGTACAGTGTGCTTCTGTCATAATTCTCTTTCTTAGCTCAACTACATCAGGTACACATAAATGATTCTGACACTGAAGCACTCCTTCTCACGTAAGCTCAAATGCCTTTGTCGTGCCACTCTGCACATCCTCCTTAAGCTGCAATAAAATTGGATCTGCATACTGCTTCTCTTTCACTTCAGCTATCAATGAAGATTCCGCTGCATTACGTACAATAACCTCTTCATCTGGAGTTTCGAGAAGTCGAACTCCCAAATTAGCTAGTTGGTGAAGATCCTTAATAATCCCCTGCTTTTCTATAGATGCCATTTTAGACTTACGACTCAGTGCATCCGCTACCACATTCGCCTTCCCTGGATGATACAAGATATCAACATCATAATCTTTCAACAATTCAAGCCATCTCCGCTGCCTCAAGTTTAGATCTTTCTGATTGAAGATATATTGCAGGCTCTTATGATCGGTATATATGTCAACATGAACCCCATATAAGTAGTGGCGCCATATCTTCAAAGCAAATATAACTGCAGCTAGCTCAAGATCATGCGTGGGATAATTCCTCTCATGAGGTCGCAACTGTCTAGAGCCATAGGCTATTACTCTACCATGTTGCATTAGTACGCATCCTAAGCCAATTCTCGAAGCATCACAGTACATTGCATACCCTTTTGTGCCTTCAGGAAGTACCAATACCGGTGTAGAAGTCAACTTGCTCTTCAGATCCTGGAAACTCTTTTCACAGGCATCATTCCATTGAAACTTGGAGGCTTTATGCGTCAACTTAGTCAAAGGTGCAGAAATAGAAGAAAAACCTTCAACAAACCTTCTATAATAACCTGCCAACCCGAGGAAACTACGAATCTCCGTAGGCGTCGTGGGTCTTGGCCAATTCTTCACAGCCTCAATCTTCTGAGTGTCAACTTTTATGCCTTCACTGGATACAATATGGCCCAAAAATGCCACTGACTTGAGCTAAAACTCACATTTAGAAAACTTCGCATACAGCTTACGATCACGAAGAATCTGCAACGCCTGCCTTAAGTGATTAACATGGTCCTCTTCTGATCTAGAGTAGACCAGAATATCATCTATGAAAACTATCACGAACACATCTAGAAACGGCTTAAACAGCCTATTCATCAGATCCATAAAAACTGTGGGTGCATTTGTCAGCCCAAATGACATAACCAGGAATTCATAATGACCATACCGTGTTCGAAAAGCTGTCTTGGGTATATCTTTATCCTTGACCCTCACTTGATGATAGCCTGATCTCAAGTCAATCTTGGAAAAACACTGGGCACCCTGCAACTGGTCAAATATATCATCAATTCGGGGAAGGGGGTACTTATTCTTAATAGTCACCTTATTCAATTGCCGATAGTCAATACACATCCTCAGCGAACCATCTTTCTTACGCACAAACAATACTGGTGCTCCCCAAAGGGACATACTAGGCCTGATGAATCCCTTCTCTAGCAAGTCTTTCAGTTGCTCTTTCAATTCTCGCAACTCTGCTGGTGCCATTCTATAAGGAGGAATTGAGATTGGCTGTGTGTCTGGCAACAAATCAATACCAAACTCCACTTCTCGTTCAGGAGGTAAACCTGGTAGTTCTTCAGGAAATACATCAGGAAATTCATTCACAACCGGAACGGTCTGAAAAGTTGGCGGCTCTGCCTCTACATCCCTTACTCTAACCAGATGGTATATGTACCCCTTGGAAATCATTTTTCTTGCCTTAAAGTAAGAAATAAATCTACCTCTCGGCGCGCCAACATTACCCTTCCATTCAAGGACTGCCTCATTTGGGAAATGGAAATATACCTTCTTAGAACGGCAATCTACTGTAGCATAACAAGACGCTAACCAATCCATGCCCATAATAACATCAAAATCTACCATTTCCAACTCAACAAGATCGGCCAAAGTATCACGACCACAAATATTCACAACACAATTTCGATAAACATTCCTAGCTATAAGAGATTCCCCCACTGGCGTTGATACTTCAAATGGCTTGGCTAATAATTCGGGTGTTCTTCCGAACCTTCCCGCAACCAAAGGAGTAGCATACGATAATGTAGAACCAGGATCAATTAAGGCATACACATCAAATGCAAAGATGGACAACGTACCTGTAACCACGTCTGGAGAAGCCTCTAAATTCTGCCGATCTGCTAGGGCATACACACGGTTCTGAGCTCCGCTAGCACTAGCTACTCCTCTATCACCTCTACCGTGACCCATAGGTTGTGCACCCCTACTCAAAAGAGGCACCGAAGATGACGCAACAGCTGATCCGGTAGGTCGTGTTATACTACCTGTGGTCCTGCGTGGGAAATCTCTAGCCATATGCCCCAGCTTACCGCACCAAAAGCAATTATTCGTCCCAAGCCGACATTCGCCAAAGTGAAATTTTCTACAAATGGGGCACGGGTGTCGTGGAGGTCTCAATTGACTCATACTCCCTTGCCCTTGATACCCCACTGTTCGCGAACTCTGATTTTCACTGCTTTGCCCGAACTGATTACCTCTGAACCTTTGAAATTGTGGTGGAGCACTAATTGCAGGATAAGAAGATAACGGGCTAGGCAATCTATGAGAGAACGAAGGCCTAAAACCTCCCTGAGATGCCACAAACTGCCCTATAGCTCTGGGCCGCTTAGAATATCCTTTTTCTGATTCCTGGGTTCTTCTTCTTTGCCTCTGCTCTTCCATCTTCTGAGCGAAAGCTTGTATCCTCGCTATATCCATGTCCTTGTTCAAAGCAGCAATGGTACAATCTCTAACCAAGTATGGTTCCAATCTATTCACATAGTGATGAACTCTGTCGTCCATAGTAGCTACCACATTAGAAGCATATCGAGACAAGGAGTTAAATCGAAGACTATACTCTCTTACACTCATATTACCCTGACGAAGATTCAAGAATTGATCTGCACGGGCCTGACGAGTCTCAAATGGAAAATAATGATCAATAAATGCATTTTTGAACTCTCCCCACGTAGTTGGAGGTGCATCAATACCCCTAGATCGTTTCCAATCCTCGTACCACAATATAGCCTCTCCTTTCAGTCTATATGCTGCTAGCTCAACCATCTCTTTACCGGATACATGCATAACATCTAGAACCCTTTGGGTTTGATCGACAAAGTCCTGCGGGTCTTCATTAATATCTGATCCGGTAAAAGTAGGAGGATCCAGTTTCAGAAAATCCTGAGTTCGAAGGCTAGCTGCTCTATCCATACCACTAGAACCCGTGGTAGGAATAGCTTGCCCTTGAACTTGACCGGCAACTATACGCGTCAGAAGTTGTACTGCATCCCTCAAATCTCGATCAACAGCATCAATAGACGGCCCTTCCGGAGGAGAAGAAGCGCCTGATATATGCTCAGCTTGAGACTCACTTTGCTCAACTTGTGCCGGTGGTGACTTACTGGTACCTTCTCCGGCCACTGTATCTACTCGCTTCCACTTATTCTTTCTCCTTGTAACCGGCATCGTCACTATAATAAATAAAAAATAAACAATTGGATTAAGCGATTGATTATGACTTTATCTCTAATATGGGATCTATTGCACGATCTAAGAAATGAAGAGTGGAAACAATCCCTAAATGTCCAATAGCCTCCTGTTTATAGATGTGGTGCACAACACACCGATAAACGAGATTCTACGTAGACACGGCTTTGTAGACTAACTAGGACGAACTTCTCTGATACCACTTCTGTCACACCCCAAATCCCATTGGAGCAGACTGGCACCCGTAGCCGAGGAGGCCCGGGAGAACCCGTTCATAACCTATACTTTCACATTCACATTACTTATGAAAATTAGAAATTTGGGCAGCACTTCGTTGTAAATAGAAGAAAACAGTACCTGTATCAGCCCAGCAAACACGCATATATATATATATAAACAGTAATTGGCCGTCAGAGCCATCACGTCTATCAACCAAACACTCCTATGGCTGTACAATATGTCTACAAAAGCCTCTACATAGATACACAACTGAGTTGGGGTCGGGACAAACTCCCGCCCACAAAAGACTTTTATGCAAATACCAAAAGTACATATAGAGACGACTTGGGATGCCCCGAAACAACTGGAGCTCACCACTAACAACAAAACGTCCTGGCTCTTACTGCGGAGGTGTACGACCTGAAGTACCATTTCCTGCAGGCATGAATGCAGGTCCCCCGTGAGGGACGTCAGTACGGAAATATGTACTGAGTATGTAAGGCAGAGAGTATCAAGATGATATACAAAAGGTCAACAGAAACCAGATACGAGTGAATAAACAGTATGAGTAGACCACACTTAAAAGAACTGATGGGATACCTGCACATTACTTGCATATCATTACTTCCCGTAATCCTTATCAATACATAACATATGTCAAACAATGGCCAACTGATCAGTGGTACTAATACAATACATCAGGGACCACCCCTGGAATAGCATATATAGATAATCTTTATAATACGATGGCCAACTGATCAGTGGTACTAATACAATACATCAAATCATCAATTTAAAATATACACATTCCATTTCATAATTCAATTAATCTTTGAGATTGGTTACTTTGTGGTCACACTTTATGGAACTTGAAACCATGATACCTCAATAGGAAAAACATGTAAATAGGTAATCAATATCATTAAGATGAAGTAGAGAATCATGGATACCTCATTAAACCATTTCGGAGTCAACAATAGTATATGGACGTTTTTGACTAGCCGGACATCTTAAAAGTGAAAACAAGTTCAATAGGTAGTGTCGAAGATCATATGATGTTATTATGTGTCATGTGTCGTAGGACAATGTTGGAAGCTTACTTGAGAGTTCCATGGGTCATTATTCATGCCAAAGAATAGATAGAGTATGTCTTACATACCTTGATATAACCACTTCAATACAAGTGACTTCCCGTACTCTTCGAACACTTATCTACAATAAGTCATTTGTGGCAAACTAGTATTAGCAACCAAACCTTACCATTTAGGTATTAACTTCACCAAATAATGTCTAGGAAGTAATCCTTTAGCTCATCAATAGGAGTACTACATACATCCTCTTATACTCTTATTACATTCACATATCATGCATTTTCCTGAAATATCCCTCAACATCACTCTTAGCCTTTATTTCCCTTCTTAATCACCATCCAATACCAACATGATCACTAGGCATACATAACCACTAATATAATGTTATATCACCACAATTAATCCTCCATAATCCAATACAACAACTTCCATAATTTACTACTAACAATTTATACACAACAATTCATAACTATGTTTCTAGTTATCTTCCAACATCAAGACAATACTCATAATCCTTTATAAATACTTATTCATGGATAAGAATCAAGAATAAACAATATTCATACCTTAACAATGAACTCTTGTATTTAGAATCCTCCTTACATAACCATGGGGTGCTTCTCGAAGCTTTCGAGATGGTGAACACAACTACGGAACCAATTTGAATTTTCTGCGGTTGAATCACAAAATATTTGAGGTTGAAATTGGCTAGGGTTTCACCTCTCTTAATAATTTGGATAATTTCTGGGATAAATGAGGCTAAGTGCAGGTTTTTAAGACCAATTTTCGTCCAAAGGTAATAGAAAATGACCATTGTGCCCTCAAAATTTAAATAAATCCCGAATCTGTCCCCAGTGGACAGTTTTGACAGGCTGAAGTAAATCGATCATAACTCTTTGCTCCGATATCGGATTTGGGTGAAGTTGGTATCATTGAAAAGATAATTAAAAGGTCTATCATTTCATATAAATTAGGCCACCCAGTTCGTCTTGTACAAGGAGTTATGATCGTTTGAAGTTGACCCTAAAAATCTGTTTTGAGAGGCTGAAGTAAAACGCGTATAACTCCTTACGCAGATGTTGGATTTGGATGTAACCAATTGCATTAGAAAGAAGACTCAAATATCTTTCTAGTGATATATGGTATCCCACCCAGTTCATTATATTGAGGAAGTTATGATCGTTCAAAGTTGACCCAAAAACTGGCAGGCCTCAGTATTTTCCTGCTAATTTACTGTTCACAAAAATCTGTTTTGAGAAGCTGAAGTAAAACGAGTATAACTCCTTACTCAGATGTTGGATTTGGATGAAACCAATTGCATTAGAAAGACGACTCAAAGATCTTTCTTTTGAAATATGGTATCTCGCCCAGTTCATTATATTGAGGAAGTTATGATCGTTCAAAGTTGACCCAAAAACTGGCAGGCCTCAGTATTTTCCTGCTAATTTACTGTTCACAAAAATCTGTTTTGAGAGGCTGAAGTAAAACGAGTATAACTCCTTACTCAGATGTTGGATTTGAATGAAACCAATTTCATTAGAAAGAAGACTCTCGGAGCTTTTCGTCTATATATAGCAGCCCACACAGTTCCGTTTTCCCAAGGAGTTATGATCGTCTCAAGTTGGTGTGCCTAGCTGCAGAAATTTTCCTGCAGAATCACTGTTCACAGGCTTCCAGGCCACCGTTTTGAAATTTCGAACGTGCTCGCTTATATGAAATACTCCTCTGTTTTTGGCAAAATTTATATCGTTGGAAAGCTTATTCCAATACCTACTCATACAACTATTGACGGGATACTTCCGAACACCATAAACTTAATTTAACCCAAACGCAAGTCTTTAGGACTCCATATAA
Source organism: Capsicum baccatum var. pendulum (assembly GCA_030864225.1). Classification (NCBI taxonomy): domain Eukaryota; kingdom Viridiplantae; phylum Streptophyta; class Magnoliopsida; order Solanales; family Solanaceae; genus Capsicum; species Capsicum baccatum. The sequence continues at coordinate 17,525,639 of CM061555.1, forward strand.
TCGCGATAAGTGTACGAAAAAAATTTACGGGGTGTTACATGCAAGAATTGAAAGAGCAACTGAAAGACTTGCTAGAGAAGGGATTCATCAGGCCTAGTATGTCCCCTTGGGGAGCACCAGTATTGTTTGTGCGTAAGAAAGATGGTTCCCTGAGGATGTGTATTGACTATTGGCAATTGAATAAGGTGACTATCATGAATAAATACCCTCTTCCCTGAATTGATGATTTATTTGACCAGTTGCAGGGTGCCCAGTGGTTTTCCAAGATTGACTTGAGATCAGGCTATCATCAAGTGAGAGTCAACGATAAAGATATACCCAAGACAGCTTTTCGAACACGGTATGGTCATTATGAATTCCTGGTTATGTCATTCGGGCTGACAAATGCACCCGCAGATTTTATGGATCTGATGAATAGGATGTTCAAGCCGTTTCTAGATGTGTTCGTGATAGTTTTCACAGATGATATTCTGGTCTACTCTAGATCAGGAGAGGACCATGTTAATCACTTGAGGCAGGCGTTGCAGATTCTTCATTATCGTAAGTTGTATGCGAAGTTTTCTAAATGTGAGTTTTGGCTCAAGTCAGTGGCATTTTTGTTCCATATTGTATCCAGTGAAGGCATAAAAGTTGACACTCAAAAGATTGAGGCTGTGAAGAATTGGCCAAGACCCACGACGCCTACGGAGATTCGTAGTTTCCTCGGGTTGGCAGGTTATTATAGAAGGTTTGTTGAAGGTTTTTCTGCACCCTTGACTAAGTTGACGCATAAAGCCTCCAAGTTTCAATGGAATGATGCCTGTGAAAAGAGTTTCCAAGATCTGAAGAGCAAGTTGACTTCTACACCGGTATTGGTACTTCCTGAAGGCACAGAAGGGTATGCAGTGTACTGTGATGCTTCGAGAAGTGGCTTAGGATGCGTATTAATGCAACATGGTAGAGTAATAGCCTATGGCTCTAGACAGTTGCGACCATATGAGAGGAATTATCCCACACATGATATTGAGCTAGCTGTAGTTGTATTTGCTTTGAAGATATGGCGCCACTACTTATATGGGGTTCATGTTGACATATATACCGATCATAAGAGACTGCAATATATCTTCAGTCAGAAAGATCTAAACATGAGGCAGCGGAGATGGCTTGAATTGTTGAAAGATTACGATGTTGATATCTTGTATCATCCAGGGAAAGCGAATGTGGTAGTGGATGCACTGAGTCATAAGTTTAAAATGACATCTATAGAAAAGAAGGGGATGATTAAGGATCTTCACCAACTAGCTAATTTGGGAGTTCGACTTCTCGAAACTCCAGATGAAGAGGTAATTGTACGTAATGCAGCGGAATCTTCATTGATAGTTGAAGTGAAAGAGAAGCAGTATTCAGATCCAATTTTATTGCAGCTTAAGGAGGATGTGCAGAGTGGAACGACAAAGGCATTTGAGCTTACGCGAGAAGGAGTGCTTCAGTGTCAGAATCGTTTATGTGTACCTGATGTAGTTGAGCTAAGAAAGAGAATTATGACAGAAGCACACTATTCAAGGATTTGGAAATTGTTGCCAAGATTGGTATTTGTGATTTTATATATAGTGTAACGCCCCGTAAATTTTTTCGTACTCTTATCGCGATTATATGGAATCCTAAAGGCTTGCGTATGGGTTAAATTAAGTTTATGGTGTTCGGAAGTATCCCGTCAATAGTTGTATGTGTAGGTATTGGAATAAGCTTTCCAACGATATATTGTTTTCCCAAAACAGAGGAGTAATTCATATAAGCGAGCACATTCGAAATTTCAAAACGGTGGCCGGGAAGCCTGTGAACAGTAAATCTGCAGGAAAATTACTGCAGCTAGGCAATTATTTTTTTGGATCAAATTTAGACGATCATAACTCCTTGTACAAAAAGAACTGTGTGAGCTGCTATATATCGACGAAAATCTCAGAGAGTCTTCTTTCCGATGAAATTGGTTTCATCCAAATACAATGTCTGAGTAAAGAGCTATACCCATTTTACTACAGCCTACCAAAAAAAAAAAAACAGAATTGTGGGACAGATTTTTGGGTCAACTTTAAACGACCATCACTCCTTGTACAGGAAGAACTGGGTGGTATACTTTATATGAAAATGAATTCCTTTGAATTATCTTTCCAATGCAATTAGTTTCACCAAAATCCGATACCGGAGCAAAGAGTTATGATCGATTTACTTCAGCCTGTCAAAACTGTCCACTGGGGACAGATTCGGATTTATTTAAATTTTTAGGGCAAAATGGTCATTTTCTATTATCCCTTGGAAGAAAATGGGTCTTTATAAACCTACACTTAGCCTCATATATGTCATATATCATCCAATTATTAAGAGAAGGTGAAACCCTAGCCTAATTTCAACTTCAAATATTTTGTGATTCAACCGTAGAAAATTCGAATTGGTTCCGTAGTTGTGTTCACCATCTCGAAAGCTTCGAGAAGCACCCCATGGTTATGTAAGGAGGATTCTAAATGCAAGAGTTCATTGTTAAGGTATGAATATTGTTTATTCTTGATTCTTATCCATGAATAAGTATTGATAAAGGATTATGAGTATTGTCTTGATGTTGGAAGATAACCAGAAACATAGTTATGAATTGTTTTGTATAAATTGTTAGTAGTAAATTATGGAAGTTGTTGTATTGGATTATGGAGGATGAATTGTGATGATATATCATTATATTACTTGTTATGTATGCCTAGTGATCATGTTGGTATTGGATGGTGATTAAGAAGGGAAATAAAGGCTAAGAGTAATGTTGAGGGATATTTCAGGAAAATGCATGATATGTGAATGTAATAAGAGTATAAGAGGATGTATGTAGCACTCTTATTGATGAGTTAAAGGATTACTTCCTAGACATTATTTGGTGAAGTTAATACCTAAATGGTAAGGTTTGGTTGCTAATACTAGTTTGGCACAAATGACTTATTGTAGATAAGTGTTCGAAGAGTACGAGAAGTCAAGTTGGACTTGTATTGAAGTGGTTATATCAAGGTATGTAAGACATATTCTATCTATTCTTTGACATGAATAATGACCCATGGCACTCTCAAGTAATCTTCCAACATTGTCCTACGACACATGACACATAATAACATCATATGATCTTCGACACTACCAATTGAACTTGTTTTCACTTTTAAGATGTCCGGCTAGTCAAAAAAAAAATGTCCATATACTATTGTTGACTCCGAAATGGTTTAATGAGGCATCCATGATTCTCTACTTCATTTTCATGATATTGATTACCTATTTACATGTTTTTCCTATTGAGGTATCATGGTTTCAAGTTTCATAAGGTGTGACCACAAAGTAATCAATCTCAAAGATTAATTGAATTAATAAATGGAATGTCTGTATTTTAAATTGATGATATGATGTATTGTATTAGTACCACTGATCAGTTGGCCATTGTATTATAAAGTTTATGTATATATGCTATTCCAGGGGTGGTCCCTGATGTATTGTATTAGTACCACTGATCAGTTGGCCATTGTATGACATATGTTATGTATTGATAAGGATTACGGTAAGTAATGATATGAAAGTAATGTGCAGGAATCCCATCAGTTCTTTTAAGTGTGGTCTACTCATACTGTTTATTCACTGGTATCTAGGTTCTGTTGATCTTTTGTATCTCATCTTGATACCCACTGCCTTACATACTCAGTACATATTTCCGTACTGACGTCCCTCATGGGGGACCTGCATTCATGCCTGCAGGAACAGGTACTTCAGGTCGTACACCTCCGTAGTAAGAGCCAGGACATTCTGTTGTTAGTGGTGAGATCTAGTTGTTTCGGGGCATCCCAAGTCGTGTCTATATGTATTTTTGGTATTTGTATAAAAGTCTTTAGTGGGCGGGAGTTTGTCCCGACCCTAACTCAGTTGTGTATCTATGTAGAGGCTTTTGTAGACATATTGTACAGCCATAGGAGTGTTTGGTTGATAGACGTGATGGCTCTGACGGCCAATTACTGTTTATATATATATTTATGTACGTCTGCTGGGCTGATACAGGTACTGTTTTCTTCTATTTACAACGAAGTTCTACCCAAATTTCTAATTTTCATAAGTAATGTAAATGTGAAAGTATAGGTTATGAACGGGTTCTCCCGGGCCTCCTCGGCTACGGGTTCCAGTCCGCTCCTATGGGATTTGGGGTATGTCATATAGATATTCTTTTGTTTGTCTAATTTGTTTCTTGTGTTGATTGATTTCTTATCAACACAAAATGTGTCTAAAGATAAGTTGAGCTTAACATATTAACATTGCTATTGTGGACTTGAAGTTGTAGTATGTTGAACTTGAAGTAGGCCGAGTTGTGTGTTGTTGTTGCTTGACGTTTAAAGTGGTCTGTTGTTGGTGAATTGTGGTTGTGTTCTTAAAGTATTGTTGTTGTGTTCATATATATCTTCTCCTCATCTCATATTTTGACCACTATAAAGAATAAAATAGATCCAAAAAATGTTGCAAGACAAAGTTGTAAAGTTGTTTGTGGGAAGACTTACCAACATCACTTCCTTGATTTAACAACCATTTTTCCTTACAACAAGGATCCTTGTCTTGTGGAACTAGTAAAGTCAAGCCTCATATTTTTGAGTTGGAAAAAGTTGAAAAGTTACAAGACTTTACTTTCCCTCCAAAAGCAAAGTCATCCATTACAAAATTGTGAAGATTAAGGCTTTAAGTTGTTGAACAAAATGTTTGGACCTGTGACCAATACTATGCTGCCATGTCACCTTAATCACTGCTCACATCATTAATTAATCACAATTTGGATATTCTAGTTTCTAATTATTGATTCTTAGTTTCTTCTAATTGACTCAACAACTAATTAGCAAGCTAGTACATTCCTACTAGGTTGTCAATTAGTTCTTTGAAGCCTTGTATTCGTGTCATCATTTGTTTGTGTGCTTTTGTCATTTAAATATGTTGTAACTCTTTGACTCTAGTCCGACAAGAATTCTTTGACTTCCAAACAATAATCTATTCCGGACAAGAGCATACTCATACCTTAAGTATTCACGAGTTACTTGCCAATCTACAACACTTATGGATCTTAAGTATGAGTGAACTAAGAGAGTGTGAGTGAGGAGAAGGGTTTTAAACTATCTTATTTGTTGCTTTTGTAGGTGATACCTTGACAATATAGGGAACCTATAACGCCCCAAGTTTCTAGTGAAGCCGGTCAAATATTGTAATCTCTGTCATCTTGTCATTTTTGTAAACCTTGAAGTCTAGTGAAGCCGTGTGTGGCCTATTTTGATTCAATAGCATTGTTGTTGTTCATCTTGTTATTCTTGTGTTTCTGTGTTAGCTTGACTCTCTTGATATGCACTCACTTTTTTATCATTTGTTATCAAATCCATCTTCGATTTTGTTTTAAAAAGATAAATCTTGGGCTTGGGACTTGAAAACTATATATAAAAAAAAAACTGAAAACTGAAAAATTCCAGAACCAGTGAAATCTGTCCATTGTTGTGTTCTTGGCCAAAAATTGTATTCTTGTTGTGTCTTGGCAAGATTTTTAATTGTATTGAGTTTTGTTTCTTGTGTTAGTTCTCTTGTTCACTAAAAGTTTGAGTCGATCTAGATTTGAGCTCTAAAAATTGATGTTGTTATTGTGAACATGAACTTGGCTATCCATTGTTGAACATTGTTGTTGTGGTGGATTGTTTTGGCCGTGGTTGTTGTTGCTTGTTCTTGGTGTTGTTATTCTGTTCTTATTGTTATTCACCCTTTTCATCTTTGTTAGAATAAAAAGTGAACATTAGATCCACAAAAGGTGAAACACCAAGTTGTAGTATTTGTTGATGAAAGACTTGATCACATCACTCGAAAGACTTGACAACCATTTTTCATCTACTTTCCTTGATTTAATGGCCTTGTTTCAAGGAGAAAGTACAAAGAATGTCAAGTTTTGTTTTGAACTTGAAAAGGAAGCTTCAAGACCAAATTTCCCTCCATTAACCAATTCCACCATTTCCAAATTGTAGATTGGTCAAGACTTGAAATTGGAGAGTAAAATTCTGACAAAACCGAGGCCAATAGTGGACTGTCACATCACTAAATTACTATTCACACAATATTTTGAGTTAAAATTTTAGATTTCATAGTTTCATTTTATTGTTTCTTAGTTTCTTTTGTTGGTTCGAACACTAATTGAAAATCTAGTACATTCCTACTAGCTTGTTAATTAGTCCTTTGATGCTTTGTGTTCGTGTCAACGTTTGTTTGTGTACTTTTGTAGTTTGAATACTTTGTAAATCTTAGCTCTAGTCCGACGATAATTATTTGAGTTTCCAACAAAAATCCTCTCCGGACAATACCATACTCATACCTTAAGGATTCAACTAGCCAACCTACAGCACTTGTGGAGCTCGAGTGTGAGTGAACCGAAAGAGTGTGAGTGAGAAGAGGGATTTTAACTAACTTGTTTGTTGTTTGTGTAGTTGATACCTTGACAATGGAGGGAACCACGTCTCAAACCGTGAATTCTAATGAAATGGAGAATATGAGGGTCACTCTTGAGGCTATGACCCGAGCTCTTGAAAGATTTAGTATGGAAGTAAAAGCCATAAGGGGAGAAGTGACGACTATTAGTGGGAGGTTAGAACAAGTGGAGAGTCAAAGGAACTCTCATCCCTCTACTCCTCGAAATGTTTCATCAAGTGGACATGATAGAAATTCCTCCGCCACCGTTACTCCCAAAACATGGCCACAATTGCCAATTTCTTCACTAGCTCCCCTAAATGCCGCAAGCCAAACCACTCATAACATTCTAAATCAAGACTCCAATAGACCAACCCATTCCCATATTTCTCAAGTTCTGCAAGAGGTACTCAAACGTCAAATTCTTTCACAAAACCCGAACCCCCCTTTCAAAGCTCTACTAAACCAAAGACCACCACCTCCACAAAATTCAATTCCTCCAAATCAGGTTCCAAATGTCCAAAACCATCCCGTCCATCTTGAGGAATATGGTGGAGGGGATTATGAAGGGTATGGAGCCTTTGATGATGCCTACGTGAGGGAGGAGGAGATAAGAGGGGGTTATGTGGATCCAAGAAGATACCGAGGGTATGGAGAAAGGGGAAACTGACACCTAGAGAGAGACGTGGGCATCAATACCATCAAATTGAGTCAACCTATCTTTAAGGGTGAAAGTGACCCCGAGGTGTATCTCTCTTGGGAATCGGCATGTGATAAGGTATTCCAAGTGAATGATATTTTAGAGGAGAAGAAGAGTTGTTATGCCATAGCCCAATTTGAAGGCTATGCTAACACTTGGTGGGAATACATCAAGCGATTTGGCAACGAGTTGATAGATGGGCAACCACCACCATGGTTTCAGTTAAGGTATCTAATGAGGCAACGGTACCTTCCCGAAAGTTATCATCATGAGTTTCTTGCAAGGTTGTACAACTTGCAACAAGGGAATCGAAGTGTTATGGAATACTATGATGAGTTTCAATAACTCATGTTGAAGCTTGACCATCGGGGAGAACTAATTGGCCATGACATCATTTGGTTCAAGTGTGGGTTGAATAGGGAGATTCCTACTCACTTGACTCTCCATAAGTTTGATACCATTGAAGGCTTTTTCAAGCGGCTATTGAAACTGAAAGAAAACTTAAAGAAAGAACAAGTTACAAAGCCAAGGGTCAAGCACCCTCGGGTTGGCCAACGGGTAAGAAGGTTGCTTCCTCCACCATGGTTTGGCACAAAAACAAAGACCAACCCACCACTACAAGTCAACCCGAGGCAAAGGCAATTCAAAAATATCCACCAAGGAAAGAGGCTCATAAGTATCCTAATCCTAAGGGGTTCCAATGCTTCAAGTACCAAGGTTGGGGACATAAAACCAATGAATGTCCAAAATGATGCAATGTGATCCTAAGGGAAGGGAGATTGTATTACCTTGGTGAGGAAGTGGGTCATAAAAATGAAGAGAATGAGGCCAAGACTTAATATGGAGAGGAACCCAAAAATAAGCCACATGATGATGAAGATGATGATTGTGAGGATGCATATTCGTAAGAAGGGGAGTGTGTGGTTCCAAACTTTGTAGTAAGGCGTGCCATGATTAGTAAGGCGATAGATGATCCTAGCCAACGGGAGAATATATGTCATACTAAATATCTTGTGAAGGGAAATGTGTGCACTATGGTGATAGATAGTGGAAGTTGTGCGAATGTGGTTAGTGTTGCAATGGTGAACTTCTTGAAATTGCCGACTACACCTCACACTAGTCCTTATAAGTTGCAATGGTTGAATGAATGCGGTGAGTTATAGATCACAAGGCAATGTGTGATATATTTTAAGGTAGCCAACTACCATGACAAGGTGTTTTGTGACGTGATACCAATGCAAACTTGTCACTTGTTTTAGGAAGGCCTTGGCAATACGGTAGGTCGACCAAACATGATGGAAGGTCCAATCAATATACACTTGAGAAGGATGGATGAAAGGTCGCTCTTCATCCATTATTTCCTTCCTAAGTGAATGAATTACACCAAAAGATGAGAAAATGAAGGGAGAAGGGAAAGAAGGCCGAGAATAAGGGGAAAAGGGGGGAATCTAAGAGTAAGAGTAGGAGAAACCGTGGAGCTCCAAATTTATAAGGGGAAAGAGAGTGTGGTGATGATGGCTATGAGGAAAGAACTATTTGTGGATCATGGCGAGGACACTCCGATGCTCCTCTTGGCTCATTGTTTTAATACTAACCCCACTAATGTTTCTATTTCTACTCCTATTTCTCATGTTGTGCAGGATTATGAAGATGTATTCCTGAAGGAATTACCATAAAAATTGCCCCCACTTCAGGGAATTGAGCATCAAATAGATTCTATGTCGGGTTCATAATTGCCCAACAAACCAGCTTATCGGAGTAACCCGACGGATACCAAGGAATTGCAATGCCAAGCTGAGGAACTCATCAACAAAGGGTATATCAAGGAGAGTATGAGCCCTTGTGTGGTCCTGGTGCTACTAGTGACCAAGAAAGATGGGACTTGGCGTATGTGTGTTAATTACCGAACCATCAACAAGATAATGGTAAAATATCGTCACCTTATTCCTAAGCTGATGATATGCTTAATGAATTGAATGGTTCGTGTTTGTTTTCTAAAATTGATTTAAGGAGTGGCTATCACCAAATTCGTATACAACTGGCTGATGAATGAAAAACCATCTTCAACACCAAATTCAGTCTCTATGAATGGATGGTTATGCCATTCATCCTAACAAATGCTCCAAGTACTTTCATGAGGCTAATGAATCATGTGATGAAGCCATTTATCAGAAATTTTTGCTATTGTTTACTTTGATGATGTGTTGGTGTATAGTAAGTCCTTAGATGAGCATGTAAAGAATTTACAATGTGTGTTTGATGTCCTCTGAAAGGAGAAGTTATATGCCAATCTAGAAAAGTGTTCTTTTGGTGTCCATGAGGTTGTATTTCTTGGGTTTGTGGTGACCTCAAGAGGGGTCGAAGTGGTGAATCTAAGATTGACCCCATTAAAAATTGTCCAACCCTCAAAACCATAGGTGAAGTGAGATGCTTCCACGGGTTGGATAATTTTTATTGATGTTTTGTCAAATGATTTAGCACCATTGCCTCCCTCTTGACCAAAGTGATTAAAAAGGATCGACCTTTCAAGTGGGGAAATGAACAAACTAAGGCCTTCGAGGACTTAAAAGCTATGCTCATCTCGACACCTTTGCTACAATTGCCGAATTTTGACAAGACTTTTGAGGTCGAATGTGATGCTAGCAAAGTCAGCATAGGTGCGGTTTTAATACAAGAGTTGAAGCCTATTGCCTACTTTAGCGAAAAGCTCAAATGATCAACTCTAAACTACTCTACGTATGATTTAGAGTTGTATGCCTTGATTAGAGCCTTGGCCACATGGAAACATTATTTGTGGCCAAAAGAATTTGTGATCCGCACGGATCATGAATCCTTGAAGAATCTACGTGCACAAGACAAGCTTAACCAGCGGCATGCCAAATGGATTGAATTTCTTGAAACTTTCCCTTATGTTATTCATTACAAGAAGGGTAAAGACAATATGGTTGCCGATACTTTATCCCGAAAATATGTTCTTGTATCTACTTTGTCATCTAAGTAGATAGGGTTTGAAATCCTCAAGTATTTATATCTCGAGGACCCTCACTTTGTTCCTATCTATAGGGAAAGTGAAGAGTTGGATAGGGATAGGTGGGTTCCGAATAGGGGTTCCCATCCTTATACCAAATTTGATGGGTACTTATTTAAGGGTAGACGATTGTGTGTTCCCTTAAGTTCGTGGAGAGAATTATTTATGAGGGAAGCACACAATGGCGGTCTAATGGGCCATTTTACGGTCGAGAAGACATTCAAAATTTTGGAAGAACAATTCTATTAGCCTAGAATGCACAAGGATGTGGCCGGGATTTACGGCCAATTTGTTGAGTGAAAAGGTGCCAAGTCACGGCTCAACCCCACGGACTGTACACCCCATTGTCCACCCTTTTACGTCCTTGGATTGACATATTAATGGACTTCGTGTTAGGATTACTAGAACTAAAAGGTGGCAGGATAGTATTTTTGTCATGGTGGATCGGTTTTCTAAGATGGCTCACATTATTCCTTGTTCTAAATGTGATGATGCGCCTAGTGTAGCCTCTTTATTTGTTGATAATATTATAAAACTTCATGGTGTTCCGAGGACCATAGTGAGTGATAGGGATTCTAAATTCCTAAGCCATTTTTGGAAGTCCATGTGGGGTAGGCTCGGTACTAAGTTGTTGTTTTCGACTTCATGCCACCCACAAACCAATGGCCAAACGGAAGTAGTAAATAGGACCTTAGGGTCTATGCTGCGGACCATGGTTAAGGGAAAAATGACTTTTTGGGAGAAGAACTTACCATTGATTGAGTTTGCTTATAATCGTGTTATACACTCAAGCTCGGGGATGACACCCTTTGAGTGTGTATACAACATCAATCCTCTCACCCTTTTGGATTTAACCCCTATTACAAGTGATCTTGTGATAAGGTTAGATGGAAGCAAATGGGACAAGGCCTTGAAGAAGCTACATAAGAAGGTGAGGTTGCGGTTGGAGAGGAAAAACCAAGAAGTTGCTAGGCAAACCAACAAAGGAAGAAGAAAGCTCATTCTTGAACAGGGAGATTGGGTATGGGTGCACCTAAGAAAGTATAGATTCTCATCTAAAAGGAATGCTAAGTTGATGCCGTGGGGTGATGGCCCATTCTATGTATTAGAAAGGTCAATGACAACGCCTACAAGACTGATCTACCCCCAGAATATCAAGTGCACAACACTTTCAATGTGTGTGACCTTTCTCGGGTGGAAATGGTGGAGAATGGCAATGATCCGAATTTGAGGACCAATTCTCTTCAAGATGGAGAGGATGATACGAGAATTCCTAGCTCGAGACCTTTCACATGAAGCCAAGCGCATGATTTGAACAACTCCAAGCCTTGTTCACATCCTTGGCCTTGTGTGAGGCCCTTGTGAGCCCATCCAAGGGCCTATACTTATTAAAATGTGAAGAGGCCCAACAAAATACCCCAAACCCATCCACTTAATGCCAAGGGTATTTTGGTCTTTTGTCCCTTCTTTGTAATTGACTATATAAGTCATTTGTTTGGGCTAGTCTTGTGGTAGTTCATTCATGATATTTTGAGAACACAAGACTTGTAATATTTTGAACTTCTCTCTTCCATTGGAGAAACTCAAAACCGAAATTCCCAATTGGAGTGACACTTGGGTTAAATCTTGGCTAGAAACTAGGATCTTAAGGTCATTGAGTTCCTCTTGGTCCAAGTAAGAGCATGGTGATAATATTATTTAATCTTAGGGTCCTTTCATGTTTCTAGGGTTCTTAGATTATTGAATATTGTATGTCAAATTACTATCTTTAATTTTGTAATCTTGTTGTTTGTATGGTAATATAGTGAAGCCGTGTGGGGCTATTTTTGATTCATTATAGTAGATTCCACTTTGTTGTTCTTCTTGTTGTTATTGTAATCTCTATCATCTTGTCATTTTTGTAAACCTTGAAGTCTAGTGAAGCCGTGTGTGGCCTATTTCGATTCATTAGCGTTGTTGTTGTTCATCTTGTTATTCTTGTGTTGGATTTTCTCTCTTGATACACAATCACTTTTGTATCAAAAATCCAAGTTAAAACCAAAGAAAGACCTTCACATCAATCTTTGAGAATGTTAAGACTAAGTATGCAATGGATGTGATGACGCATTTTGGTAAGTACTTGTCTTCCTCGGCATAATGAATCGGGAGAGAAATAAAAATGAGAGTCTTATCGGTGAAAACTCTCATGGGCACCGTAAGATGGTTGTAAGTGAGAGAGATAACAATGAGAGAGTCTTATCGGTGAAAACTCTCACGGGTACTGTAGGACAACGGTGAGTTGAGACAAATAAAAATAAAAGAGTCTCATTGGTGAAAACCCTCACGGATACCATAGGGCAATGGTGAGATGGGAAAAAGAAAATGAGAGAGGCTTGTTGGTAAAAAGCTTTCAAGGCACCACTAGCCCAATGATGTCTTAAATGCAATTAACCTAAGGAAGCAACTCAATTTTGAGGTCGTTCACTCAACAACAATTGGTAGAAGGTTTTAGATGGAAAGATCAAGCAGTTTAATCCGATATGCATGGCATAATCATTAGAGTTGACTGTCATTTCTAGATAAAAATTTGATTTCTCTATTTCAAACGGGGACATTCATTGTCTTTTTTTCTTGTCTTTATTTTTATTTTGTTTTCTTGAGTCAGTGGTCCAAATAAAAGTCATTGTCATTTTTCTCTTGTCTTTGGGTCAAGTCCATATCAAAACAAGTGAGAAAATATTTCAAAATTAGCTACCAGCTTCTTCAATTACACAAAGCAAGACAAAATCAGCATGTGAAAGAGACATGATTGTGAGCTGAATAAGGCATGCAGAAAGTTTTGTCAACAGACAAGCTAGGGAACTCATGAAAATACCAAGGTTTAAAGGGTTTATCTAAGAAGCATTATAAAGGAGAGATACTGTGTTTATTTTGGAGTCACTCTTCATAATCTGAGATTGGGTCAAAGACATGACAGACCAAGGGCAAATGCCAGCAATCTGAAACAAAATGAAAGAAATGAACACTGAGCAGGTGTTGGGACAGCCAAGTGCCGCAAGCCACCACTAAGTTTTTAACTAACAAATTTTCTTTGTTAAAATAGGGGCAAATTTTCTGTTCAGGACCCTCCTGAAAAATAAGATTTTACTTTATGTTCAGGACCCTCTTAAAATATAGGATTTTACTTTCTGTTCAGGACCATCCTGAAAAATGGGAATTTACTTTATGTTCAGGACCCTCGTAAAAAATGAGAATTTACTTTATGTTCAGAACCCTTATCAAAAATGGGACTTTACTTTATCTTCAGGACCCTCTTAAAGAATGGAAATTTACTTTATGTTCAAGACCTTCCAGAAGAATGGGACTTTACTTTTAGTTTAGGACCCTCCTGGAAAATGGGATTTCACTTTCTGTTCAGGACCCTCCTGAAAAATAGGATTTTACTTTTGTTCAGGACCCTCCTAAAGAATGGGACTTTACCTTCTGTTCAGGACCCTCCTAAAAAATGAAATCTTACATTCTGTTCAGGCCCCTCCTGATATAAATGAGATCTTACATTCTGTTTAGGACCCTCCTAAAAAATGGGATTTTTTCTTCTGTTCAGGACCCTCCTGGAAAATCAAATTTTACTTTCTGTTCAGGACCCTCCTGGAAAATGGGATTTTCCTTTCTATTCAGGACCCTCCTAATAAATAGGATTTTACCTTCTATTCAGGACCCTCCTAAAAACGAGATTTTAATTTTTGTTCAGGATCGTCCTGAAAAATATGATTTTACTTTCTGTTCAAGACCCTCCTGAAAAATGAGAATTTACTTCATGTTCAGGACCTCCCTAAAAAATAGTATTTTACTTTCTGTTCAGGACTCTCCGGTAAAATGGGAATTTACTATCTGTTCAGGACCTTCTTGAAAACTAGGATTTTACCTTCTGTTCAGGACCCTTCTGAAAAATAGGATTTTACTTTCTGTTCAAGATCCTCCTAAAAAATGGGATTTAATCTTTTGTTCAGGACCCTCCTAAAATATAGAATTTTACCTTTTGTTCAGGACCCTCCGGTATAATGGGGTTTTACTTTTTATTCAGGACCCTGTTGTAAATGGGAATTTAGTTTCTATTTAGGACCCTGCTGGAAAATGGGGTTTTACCTTCTGTTAAGGACTCTCCAGAAAAATGGGATTTTACCTTCTGTTCAGGACCCTCTTGAAAAATAGGATTTTACCTCCTGTTCAGGACCCTCCTGAAAAATAAGATTTTACTTGTTGTTCAGGACCCTCCTGAAAAATGAGAATTTACTTTCTGTTCAGGACCCTCCTAAAAAATAGGGTTTAACCTTCTATTCAGGACTCTCCTGAAAATTAGGATTTTACCTTCTATTTAGGACCCTCCTGAAAAATGGGATTTACTTTCTATTTATGACCCTCTAAAAAATGGGATGTTACTTTCTGTTCAGGACACTCCTATAAAATGGGAATTTACTGTCTATTCAGGACCCTCCTAGAAAATGGGATTTTACCTTCTGTTCAGGACCCTCCTAAAAAATGAGATTTTACCTTCTCATCAGGACCCTCCAAAAAAAGGGATTCTACCTTCTGTTCAGGTCCCATATGAAAAATGAGATTTTACTTTTTGTGCAAGACCCTCCTGGAAAATGGGAATTAACTTTCTGCTTAAGACCCTCCTGAAAAAATAAGAATTTACTTTCTATTTTGGACCCTCCTAAAAAATGGGAATTTACTTTCTATTCACTTACCTTCTAAAAAATGGGGTTTTACCTTTTGTTCAGGACCCTCCTGAAAAATGGGATTTTACCTTCTGTTCAGGACCTCTTTGAAGAATAGGATTTTACCTTCCGTTCAGGACCCTTCTTAGAAGTGGGATTTTACCTTCTTTTTAGAACCCTCCTAAAAAATAGGATTTTAGCTTCCGTTTAGGGTCCTCAGGAAAAATAAGATTTTACCTTCTGTTCAGGACCCTCCTAAAAAATGAGATTTACCTTATGTTCTGGACTCTCCATTAAAATGGGATTTTATCTCCAGTTCAGAAACCTTATGAAATATTGGACTTTACCTTCTGTTCAGAACCCTCCTGAAACATAGGACTTTACTTTCTGTTCAGGACCCTCCTGGAAAATAAAAATTTACTTTATATTCAGGAATTTCCTTAAAAATTGGACATTACCTTCTGTTCAGGACACTCCTGAAAAATAAGATTTTAGTTTATATTCAGGACCCTCCTAAAAAAGGAAATTTTACTTTCTGTTCAGGACCCTCCTGAAAAATAGGAATTAAAATTATATATTGGACCCTTATGAAAAATGGAAATTTACTTTTTATTCAGTACCCTCCTGAAAAATGGGATATCACATTCTGTTTAGAACCCTCCTATAAAATGGGAATTTACTGTCTATTTAGGAACCTCGTGGAAAATATGATTTTACCTTCTGTTTAGGATCCTTCTGAAAAATGGGATTTTACCTTCTGTTCAGGACCTTCCTAAAAAATAGGATTTTAATTTCTGTTCAGGACCCTCCTGGAAAATGGGAATTTACTTTCTATTTTGGACCCTCCTGAAAAATGAAAATTTACTTTCTGTTCAGGACCCTCTTCGAAAATGGGGTTTTTACTTGCTGCTTAGAACCCTCCTGAAAAATGGAAATTTACTTTCTGTTTTGGACCATCCTGAAAAATAAAAATTTACTTTCTGTTCAGGACCTTCCTGAAAAATAGGGTTTTACCTTCTGTTCAGGATCGTCCTAAAAAAAAGGATTTTACCTTCTATTCAAGACACTCTTGAAAAATAGGATTTTATGTTATCTTCAGGACCCTCCATAAAAATGGGATTTTACCTTCTGTTTAGGACCTTTCTAAAAAAAGGGACTTTACCTTCTGTTCAGGAGCCTCCTGAAAAATGAGACTTTACTTTCTCTCTAGGACCCTCCTAAAAAATTGGACTTTACTTTCTGTTTAGGACCTCATGAAAAATAAAAATTTACTTTATATTCAGGACCCTCCAGAAAAATAGGATTTTATCTTTTGTTCAGGACCCTCCTAAAAAATAGGATTTCATTTTATCTTCAGGAAACACCTGAAAAATAGGATTTTACTTTCTGTTCAGGACCCTCCTGAAAATGAGATTTTACTTTCTATTCACAACCCTTCTGAAAAGTGGGAGTTCACTTCTCCTGAAAAATGGGATTTTAATTTTTGTTCCGGCCCCTATTGGAAAATTAGATTTTACATTTTATTTAGGACCCTCCTGAAAAATGGGATATGACTTTCTGTTTAGGATCCTCCTATAAAATGGGAATTTACTGTCTATTCAGGACCTTTCAAGAAAATAAGATTTCACCTTCTGTTCAGGACCCTCCAGAAAAATGGGATTTTACCTTCTGTTCAGGACCCTCCTGAAAAATAGGAATTTACTTTCAGTTCAGGACCATCCTGAAAAATGGGGTTTTACCTTCCATTCAGGACCCTCCTGAAAAATAGGATTTTATCTTCTGGTCAGGACCTTCTTGAAAAATTAGCTTTTACCTTCTCTTCAGGACCTTTCTGAAAAATGGGATTTTACCTTCTGTTCAGGATCCTCCTAAATAATGGGATTTAATCTTCTGTTCAGGACCCTCCTAAAATATAGAATTTTACCTTCTGTTCAAGACCCATCGGTATAATAGGATTTTTCTTTCAATTCTGGACCCTCCTATAAAATGGGAATTTACTTTCTATTTAGGACCCTGCTAGAAAATGAGGTTTTACCTTCTTTTCAGGACTCTCCAGAAAAATGAGATTTTACCTTCTATTCTCGATCCTCCTACAAAATAGGATTTTACATCCTTTTCAAGACCCTCCAGAAAAATAAAATTTTACTTACTGTTCAGGACCCTCCTGAAAAATGGGACTTTACTTTCTGTTCAGTACCCTCTTGGAAAATGGGATTTTAATTTCTGTTCATGACCCTCCTGAAAAATGGGATTTTAATTTCTGTTCAGGACCCTCCGGAAAAACAGGATGTTACTTTCTATTTAGGACCCTCTAAAAAAATGGGATGTTACTTTCTGTTCAGGACCCTCTTATAAAATGGGAATTTACTGTCTATTCAGGACCCTTCTGCAAAATGGGATTTTACCTTCTATTCAGGACCCTCCTAAAAAAGGGATTTTACTTCTGTTCAGGATCCATATGAAAAATGGGATTTTACTTTCTGTTCAGGACCCTCCTGGAAAATGGAAATTTACTTTCTCCTCAGGATTCTCCTGAAAAAATAAGAATTTACATTATGTTTTGGACCCTCCTGAAAAATGGGAATTTACTTTCTTTTTAGGACCCTTCTGAAAAATGGGGTTTTACCTTTTGTTCAGGACCCTCCTGGAAAATGGGATATCACTTTATGATCAGGACCCTCCTATAAAATGGGAATTTACTGTCTGTTTAGGGCCCTCATGGAAAATAGGATTTTACCTTCTGTTCAAGACTCTTCTGAAAAATGGGATTTTTCCTTCTGTTCAGGATCCTTCGGAAAATTGGGAATTTACTTTTTGTTCAGGACCCTCCTGGAAAATGGGAATTTACTTTCTGCTTTAGACCCTCCTGAAAAATGGGAATTTACTTTCTGTTTTGGTCCCTTCTGAAAAATGAAAATTTACTTTCTGTTCAGGACCCTCCTGAAAAATGGGGTTTTACCTTCTGTTAAGGACCTTCCTAAAAAATGAGATTTTACCTTCTGTTCGGGACCCTCTTGAAAATAGGATTTTTCGTTCTATTCAAGTCCCTCTTGAAAAAAAGGATTTTATCTTAAGTTAAGGTCCCTCCATAAAAAATGGATTTTACCTTCTATTTAGGAACTTTCTAAAAAAAAGCGACTTTACTTTCTGTTCAGGACCCTCCTGAAAAATGAGACTTTACTTTCTGTCTAGGAGCCTCCTGGAAAATGAAAATTTACTTTTTGTTCAGGACCCTCCAGAAAAATGGGACTTTACCTTTTGTTCAGGACTCTCCAGAAAAATGGGATTTTATTTTATATTGAGGACCCTCCTAAAAAATAGGATTTTACTTTCTATTCAGCACCCTCCTGAAAAATGGGATTTTACCTTCTGTTCAGGACCCTCTTGAAAAATAGGATTTTTCGTTCTATTCAAGACTCTCTTCAAAAAAAGGATTTTAGCTTATGTTCAGGGCCCTCCATAAAAATGGGATTTACGTTCTATTTAGGACCTTTCTAAAAAAAGAGACTTTACCTTTTGTTCAGGACGCTTCTGAAAAGTGGGAATTTACTTTCTGTCTAGGACCCTCCTAAAAAATTGGACTTTACTTTCTGTTTAGGACCCTCCTGAAAAATGAAAATTTACTTTCTGTTCAGGACCCTCCAGAAAAATGGGATTTTACCTTTTGTTCAGGACCCTCCTGAAAAATAGGATTTTAATGAAAATTTACTTTCTGTTCAGGACCCTCCAGAAAAATGGGATTTTACCTTTTGTTCAGGACCCTCCTGAAAAATAGGATTTTATTTTATATTCAGGACCGTCCTAAAAAATAGGATTTTACTTTCTATTCAGGACCCTCCTGAAAAATGGGATTTTACTTTTTGTTCAGGACCTTCCTGAAAAGTGGGATTTCACTTCTCCTGAAAAATGGGATTTTACTTTTTGTTCTGGACCCTATTGGAAATGGGATTTTAAATTCTATTCAGGACCCTCCTGAAAAATGGGATGTGACTTTCTATTCAGGATCCTCCTATAAAATGGAATTTACTGTCTGTTCAGGACCCTCAGAAGACTGGGATTTTACCTTCTGTTCTGGACCCTCCCTAAGAATGTGAATTTACTTTCTGTTCAGGACCCTTCTGAAAAATAGGAATTTACTTTTTATTCAGCACCCTCCTGAAAAATGGGGTTTTACCTTCTTTTCAAGACCATCCTAAAAAACAGGATTTTACCTTCTGTTCAGGACCTTCCTAAAAAATAAGATTTTACCTTCATTTCAGGACCCTTCTGAGAAATAGGATTTTACCTTCTGTTGAGAACCCTCCAGAAAATTGGGATTTTACCTTTTGTTCAGGACCCTCCTGAAAAATAGGATTTTACCTTCTGTTTACGACCCTCTGGAAAATGGGATTTTATCTTATGTTCAATACCTTGCATAAAAATGGAATTTCACCTTCTGTTCAGGTCCCTCCTTAAAAATGGGATTTGACATTCTATTCAGGACCCGCCTGAAAAATGAGATTTCACTTTATATTCTAAACTCTCCTGAAATATGGAAATTTACTTTCTGCTCAGGACCCTCCGGAAAAATGTGAATTTACTTTCTATTTTGGACCCTTCTGAAAATTAGAAATTTACTTTCTGTTTAGGACCCTCCTGAAAAATAGGGTTTTAGCTTCTCTACAGGACCCTTCTGTAAAATAGGATTTTACCTTCTATTCAGGACCTTCCTGAAAAATAAGATTTTACCTTCTGTTCAGGACCCTCCTAAAAAATAGGATTTAACCTTCTAGTTAGGACCCTCCAGAAAATTAGGATTTTATCTTATGTTCAGGACCCTCCTGAAAAATAGGATTTTCCCTTCTGTTCAAGACTCTCCTAAAAAATGGGACTTTACCTTCAGTTTAGGACCCTTCTGAAAAATTGGATTTTACCTTCTTTCTAGGACCCTCCTGAAAAATAAGATTTCACTTTATATTCTGAACTCTCCTGAAATATGGAAATTTACTTTCTACTCAGGACCCTCCTAAAAAATGGGAATTTACTTTCTATTTTAGACCCTTCTGAAAATTAGAAATTTATTTTCTATTCAAGACCCGCATGAAAAATAGAATTTTACCTTCTCTTTAGGACCCTTCTGAAAAATAGAATTTTACCTTCTGTTCAGGACCTTCCTGAAAAATAAGATTTTACCTTCTGTTCAGGACACTCCTAAAAAATAGGATTTTACCTTCTGTTTAGGACCCTCCAGAAAATTAGGATTTTATCTTAAGTTCAGGACCCTCCTGAAAAATAGGATTCTACCTTCTGTTCAGGACCCTCCTAAACAATGGGACTTTACCTTCAGTTCAGGACCCTTCTGAAAAATGGGATTTCATTTTCTATTCAGGACCCTCCTGAAAAATAGGATTTTACTTTCTGTTCTGGACCCTCTTGAAAAATGGGATTTTAATTTCTATTCAGGACATTCCTGAAAAGTGGGATTTCACTTCTCCTGAAAAATGGGATTTTAATTTTTGTTCTGGATCCAATTGGAAAATGGGATTTTACATTCTATTTAGGACCCTCCTGAAAAATGGAATGTGACTTTATGTTCAGGATTCTCCTATAAAATGGTAATTTACTGTCTGTTCAGGACCCTTCTGGAAAATAGGATTTCACCTTCTGTTGAAGACCCATCCAAAAAATAGGATTTTAACTTCTGTTCATGACCCTTATGAAAAATGAGATTTTACCTTTGGTTCAGGATCATCCAGAAAAATGGGATTTTACCTTTTGTTCAGGACCCTCCTGAAAAATGGGAATTTACTTTCTGTTCAGGACCCTCCTGAAAAATAGGGTTTAACCTTCTATTCAGGACTCTCCTGAAAATTAGGATTTTACCTTCTATTTAGGACCCTCCTGAAAAATGGGATTTTAATTTCTGTTCAGGATCCTCCGGAAAAATGGGATTTTACTTTCTATTTTGGACCCTCTAAAAAAATAGGATGTTACTTTCTGTTCAGGACCCTCCTATAAAATGGGAATTAACTGTCTATTCAGGACCCTCTTAAAAATGGGATTTTACCTTCTGTTCAGGTCCCTCCAAAAAAATGGGATTTTACCTTATGTTCAGGACCCTCCGAAAAAAGGGATTTTACCTTCTGTTCAGGATCCATATGAAAAATGGGATTTTACTTTCTGATCAGGACCCTCCTGGAAAATGGGAATTTACTTTCTGCTCAGGATTCTCCTGAAAAAATAAGAATTTACTTTCTGTTTTGGACCATCCTAAAAAATGGGAATTTACTTTCTGTTCAGGACCCTTCTGAAAAGTGGGGTTTTACCTTTTGCTTAGGACCCTCCTGAAAAATGGGATTTTACCTTCTATTCAGGACCCTCCTGAAAAATGAGAATTTACTTTCTGTTTCGGACCCTTCTGAAAAGTGGGGTTTTACCTTTTGTTCAGGCCCCTCCTGGAAAATGGGATTTTACCTTCTAATAAGGACCCTCCTGAAAAATGGGATATCACTTTATGTTCAGGACCCTACTATAAAATGGTAATTTACTGTTTGTTTAGGACCCTTATGGAAAATAGGATTTTACATTCTGTTTAGGACCCTTCTGAAAAGTGGGATTTTTTGTTTAGTTCAGGATTCTCTGGAAAATTGGGATTTTACTTTTTGTTCAAGACCCTCCTTGAAAATGGGAATTTACTTTTTGCTTAGAACCCTCCTGAAAAATGGGAATTTACTTTCTGTTTTGGACCCTCCTAAAAATGAAAATTTACTTTCTGTTCAGGACCCTCCTGAAAAATGCGGTTTTACCTTCTGTTCAAGACCCTCCTAAAAAAAGGGATTTTAAATTTTGTTCAGGACCCTCTTGAAAAAAAAGGATTTTAGCTTATATTTAGACTCTCCATAAAAAAGGGGAGCTATTTAGGACCTTTCTAAAAAAGGGACTTTACCTTATGTTTAGACCCTCCTTAAAAATTGGACTTTACTTCCTGTTTAGGACCCTCCTGGTAAATGAAAATTTACTTTCTGTTCAGGACCCTCCAGAAAAATGGGATTTTACCTTTTGTTCAGGCCCCTCCTGGAAAATGGGATTTTATTTTATATTCAGGACCCTCCTAAAAAATAGGATTTTACTTTCTATTCAGGACCCTCCTGAAAAATGGGATTTTACTTTCTGTTCAGGACCCTCTTAAAAAGTGGGATTTCACTTCTCATGAAAAGTGGGATTTTACTTTCTGTTCTGGACCCTATTGGAAAATGGGATTTTACATTCTATTCAGGACCCTCCTGAAAAATGGGATGTGACTTTCTGATCAGGATCCTCCAATAAAATGGGAATTTACTCTCTGTTCAGGACCCTCCAGAAGAATGGGATTTTACCTTCTGTTCAGGGCCCTCCTTAAAATGTGAATTTACTTTCTGTTTTGGACCCTCTTGAAAAATAGGAATTTACTTTTTGTTCAGAATCCTCCTGAAAAATGGGGTTTTACCTTCTATTCAAGACCCTCCAAAAAATAGGATTTTACCTTCTGTTCAACACCTTCCGGAAAAATAAGATTTTACCTTCATTTCAGGTGCCTTGTGAGAAATGGGATTTTACCTTCTGTTCAGAACCCTCCAGAAAATTGGGATTTTATCTTTTGTTCAGGACCGTCCTGAAAAATAGGATTTTACCTTCTGTTTAGGACCCTCCTGAAAAATGGGATTTTATCTTATGTTTAGAACCCTCCATAAAAATTGGATTTTACCTTCTGTTCAGGACCCTCCTAAAAAATAGGAGTTTACCTTCAGTTCAGGACCCTCCTGAAAAATGGAACTTTACTTTTTGTCTAGGACCTTCTGAAAAATGGGACTTTACTTTCTGTCTAGGGCCCTACTGAAAAATGGTACTTTACTTTCTGTTCAGGACTCTCCTGGAAAATGGAAATTTACTTTTTGTTCAGGACCCTCCTGAAAAATGGGATTTGACATTCTGTTCAAGACCCTCCTGAAAAATAAGATTTCACTTTATATTCTGAACTCTCCTGAAATATAGAAATTTACTTTCTGCTCAGGACACTCTTGAAAAATGGGAATTTACGTTCTACTTTGGAACCTATTGAATATTAGAAATTTGCTTTCTGTTCAGGATCCTCCTGAAAAATAGGATTTTACCTTCTGTTCAGGGCCCTCCTTAAAATGTGAATTTACTTTCTGTTTTGGACCCTCTTGAAAAATAGGAATTTACTTTTTTTTCAGGACCCTCCTAAAAAATGGGGTTTTACCTTCTATTCAAGACCCTCCAAAAAATAGGATTTTACCTTCTGTTCAACACCTTCCAGAAAAATAAGATTTTACCTTCATTTCAGGTGCCTTCTGAGAAATGGGATTTTACCTTCTGTTCAGAACCCTCCAGAAAATTGGGATTTTATCTTTTGTTCAGGACCGTCATGAAAAATAGGATTTTACCTTCTGTTTAGGACCCTCCTGGAAAATGGGATTTTATCTTATGTTTGGGACCCTCCATAAAAATTGGATTTTACCTTCTGTTCAGGACCCTCCTAAAAAATAGGAGTTTACCTTCAGTTCAGGACCCTCCTGAAAAATGGGACTTTACTTTTTGTCTAGGACCCTTCTGAAAAATGGGACTTTACTTTCTGTCTAGGGCCCTACTGAAAAATGGTACTTTACTTTCTTTTCAGGACTCTCCTGGAAAATAGAAATTTACTTTTTATTCAGGACCCTCCTGAAAAATGGGATTTGATATTCTGTTCAAGACCCTCCTGAAAAATATGATTTCACTTTATATTCTGAACTCTCCTGAAATATAGAAATTTACTTTCTGCTCAGGACACTCTTGAAAAATGGGAATTTACTTTCTACTTTGGAACCTTCTGAAAATTAGAAATTTGCATTCTGTTCAGGATCCTCCTGAAAAATAGGATTTTACCTTCTGTTCAGGACCTTCCTGAAAAATAAGATTTTACCTTCTGTTCAGGACCCTCCTGAAAAATAGGATTTTACTTTCTGTTTAGGACTCTCCGGAAAATTAGGATTTTATCTTATGTTCAAGACCCTCCTGAAAAATAGGATTTTACCTTCTGTTCAGGACCATCCAGAAAAATGGGATTTTGCCTTTTGTTCAGGACCCTCCTAAAAAATGGGAATTTACATTCTGTTCAAGACCCTCTTGAAAAATGGGGTTTTACCTTATATTCAGGACACTCCTGAAAAATAGGATTTTACCTTCTATTCAGGACCCTCCTGAAAAATGGGATTTTAATTTCTTTTCAGGACCCTCTGGAAAAATGGGATTTTACTTTCTATTTAGGACCCTCTAAAAAAATGGGACGTTAGGTTTTCTTCAGGACCCTCCTATAAAATAGGAATTAACGGCCTATTCAGGACCCTCCTGAAAAGTGGAATTTAACTTCTGTTCAGGATCCTCCTAAAAATGGAATTTTACCTTATGTTCAGGACCCTCCTAAAAAAGGGATTTTACCTTCAGTTCAGGATCTATATGAAAAATGGGATTTTACTTTCTGTTCAGGACCCTCCTAAAAAATGGGAGTTTTCCTTCAGTTCAGGACCCTCCTGAAAAATGGGACTTTACTTTTTGTCTAGGACCCTTCTGAAAAATGGTACTTTACTTTCTGTCTAGGGCCCTCCTAAAAAATGGTACTTTACTTTCTGTTCAGGACTCTACTGGAAAATGGAAATTTACTTTATGTCCAGGACCCTCCTGAAAAATGGGATTTGACATTCTGTTCAGGAACCTCCTGAAAAATAGGATTTTACATTATATTCTGAACTCTCCTGAAATATGGAAATTTACTTTCTACTCAGGACTCCACCTGAAAAATAGGGTTTAAGCTTCCCTTCAGGACCCTTTTGAAAAATAGGATTTTACCTTCTGTTCAGGACCTTCCTGAAAAATAAGATTTTACCTTCTGTTCAGGACCCTCCTAGAAAATAGAATTTTACCTTCTGTTTAGGACTCTCCAGAAAATTAGGATTTTATCTTATGTTCAGGACCCTCTTGAAAAATAGAATTTTACCTTTTGTTCAGGACCCTCCTAAAAAATGGGACTTTACCTTCAGTTCAGGACCCTCCTAAAAAATGGGATTTTACCTTCTGTCTAGGACCCTCCTGAAAAATGAGATTTCACTTTATATTCTAAACTCTCCTGAAATATGGAAATTTACTTTCTGCTCAGGACCCTCCTGAAAAATGGGAATTTACTTTCTATTTTGGACCCTTTTGAAAATTAGAAATTTACTTTTTGTTCAGGACCCTCCTGAAAAATAGGGTTTTACCTTCTCTTCAGGACCCTTCTGAAAAATAGGATTTTACTTTCTGTTCAGGACCTTCCTGAAAAATAAGATTTTACCTTTTGTTCAGGACCCTCCTGAAAAATAGGATTTTACCTTCTGTTTAGGATCCTTCAGAAAATTATGATTTTATCTTATGTTCAGGACCCTCCTAAAAAATAGGATTTTACCTTCTGTTCAGGACACTCTTAAAAAATGAGACTTTACCTTCAGTTTAGGACCCTCCTGATAAATAGGATTTTACCTTCTGTCTAGGACCTTCCTGAAAAATAAGACTTTACTTTCTGTCTAGTGCCCTCCAGAAAAATGGTACTTTACTTTCTGTTCAGGACCCTCCTGAAAAATAGGATTTGACATTATGTTCAGGACCCTCCTGAAAAATGAGATTTCACTTTAGATTCTGAACCCTCCTGAAATATGGAAATTTACTTTCTGCTCAGGACCCTTCTGAAAAATGGGAATTTACTTTCTATTTTGGACCATCCTGAAAAATGGGATTTGACATTCTGTTCAGGACCCTCCTGAAAAATGAGATTTCACTTTATATTCTAAACTCTCCTGAAATATGGAAATTTATTTTCTGCTCAGGACCCTCCTGAAAAATGGGAATTTACTTTCTACTATGGAACCTTCTGAAAATTAGAAATTTACTTTCTGTTCAGGTTCCTCCTGAAAAATAGGGTTTTACCTTCTCTTCAGGACCCTTCTGAAAAATAGGATTTTACCTTCTGTTCAGGACCCTCCTGAAAAATGGGATTTTACCTTCTGTTTAGGACTCTCCAGTAAATTTGGATTTTATCTTATGTTCAGGACCCTCCTGAAAAATAGGATTTTACCTTTTGTTCAGGACCCTCCTAAAAAATGGGACTTTACCATCAGTTCAGGACCCTCCTAAAAAATGGGATTTTCCCTTCTGTCTAGGACCCTCCTGAAAAATGAGATTTCACTTTATATTCTAAACTCTCCTGAAATATGGAAATTTACTTTCTGCTCAGGACCTTCCTGAAAATGGAAATTTACTTTCTATTTTGGACCCTTCTGAAAATTAGAAATTTACTTTTTGTTCAGGACCCTCCTTAAAAATAGGGTTTTACCTTCTCTTCAGGACCCTTCTGAAAAGTAGGATTTTACCTTCTGTTCAGGACCTTCCTGAAAAATAAGATTTTCCCTTATGTTCAGGACCCTCCTGAAAATAGGATTTTACATTTTGTTTAGGACCCTCCAGAAAATTAAGATTTTATCTTTTGTTCAGGACTGTCCTGAAAAATAGGATTTTACCTTATGTTCAGGACCCTCCTAAAAAATGGGACTTTACCTTCAGTTAAGGACCCTCCGCAAAAATGGAATTTAACCTTCTGTCTAGGACCTTCCTGAAAAATAGGACTTTACTTTCTGTCTAGTACCATCCAGAAAATGGTACTTTACTTTCTGTTCAGGACCCTCCTGGAAAATGGAAATCTACTTTATGTTCAGGACCCTCTTGAAAAATGGGATTTGACATTCTGTTCAGGACCCTCCTGAAAAATGAGATTTCACATTATATTCTGAACCCTTCTGAAATATGGAAATTTACTTTCTGCTCAGGACCCTCCTAAAAAATGGGAATTTACTTTCTATTTTGGACCCTTTTGAAAATTAATAATTTCCTTTCTGTTCAGGACCCTCCTAAAAAATGGGGTTTTACCTTCTCTTCAGGACCTTTTTGAAAAATGGGATTTTACCTTTTGTTCAGGACCCTCCAGAAAAATGAGATTTCTCTTTCTGTTCAGGACCCTCCTGAAAAATAGGATTTTTCTTTTTTTTTAGGACCCTCTTGAAGAATGGGACTTTACCTTCTGTTCAGGACCCTCTTGAAAAATGAAATTTTACATTTTATTCAGGACCATCCTGAAATAAATAAGAATTCACCTTCTATTTAGAACCCTCCTATAAAATAGGATTTTTTCTTTTGTTCAGGACCCTCTTGGAAAATGGAATTTTACTTTCTATTCAGGACCCTCCTAGAAAATGGAATTTTACTTTCTATTCAGGACCCTTCTAATAAATAGGATTTTACCTTCTATCCAGGACCCTACTAAAAATGAGATTTTACTTTTTGTTCAGGACCGTCCTGTAAAATATGATTTTACTTTTTGTTCAGGACCCTCCTGAAAAATGAGAATTTATTTCATGTTCAGGACCTTCCAAAAAAATAGTATTTTACTTTCTGTTCAGGACTCTCCTATAAAAAGAAAATTTACTATCTGTTTAGGACACTCTTGAAAACCTGGATTTTTTTCCTTCTATTCAGGACCCTTCTGAAAAATGGGATTTTACCTTCTGTTCCGGATCCTCCCAAAAAATGGGATTTAATATTCTGTTCAGGACCCTCCTAGAATATAGAATTTTACCTTTTGTTCAGGACCCTCCGGTATAATGGGATTTTACTTTTGATTCAGGACCCTCATGTAAAATGAGAATATACTTTCTATTTAGAACCCTGCTGGAAAATGGGGTTTTACCTTCTGTTAAGGACTCTCCAGAAAAATGAAATTTTATCTTCTGTTCAGGACCCTTATGAAAAATAGGATTTTATCTCCTGTTCAAGACCCTCCTGAAAAATAATATTTTACTTGTTGTTCAGGACCCTTCTAAAAAATGGAACTTTCTTTCTGTTCAGTACCCTCTTGAAAAATGGGGTTTTAATTTTTGTTCAGTACCCTCCTGAAAAATAGGATTTTAATTGATGTTCAAGACCCTCCGAAAAAATGGGATTTTACTTTCTATTTAGGACCCTCTAAAATAATGGGATGTTACTTTCTGTTCAGGACCCTCCTATAAAATGGGAATTTACTGTCTATTCAGGACCCTACTGGAAAATGGGATTTTACCTTCTGTTCAGGATCTTCCTAAAAAATGAGATTTTACCTTCTCTTCAGGACCCTCCAAAAAAAGGGATTCTACCTTCTGTTCTGGACCCATATGAAAAATGGGATTTTACTTTTTATTCAGGACCCTCCTGGAAAATGGGAATTTACTTTCTACTCAGGACCCTCCTAAAAAATAAGAATTTACTTTCTATTTTGGACCTTCCCGAAAAATGGGAATTTACTTTCTGTTCAGTTACCTTCTAAAAAATAGGGTTTTACCTTTTGTTCAGGACCCTCCTGAAAAATGAGATTTTACCTTTTGTTCAGGACCTTTTTGAAGAATAGGATTTTACCTTCTGTTCAGGACCCTTCTAAGAAGTGGGATTTTACCTTCTGTTTAGAACCCTCCTGAAAAATGAGATTTTACCTTCCGTTTAGTGTCTTCTTGAAAAATAGGATTTTACCTTCTGTTAAGGGCCCTCCTAAAAAATGAGAATTACCTTATGTTCTGGATTCTCCATATAAATGGGATTTTACCTTCAGTTCAGGACCCTCATGAAATATTGGACTTTACCTTCTTTGCAGGACCCTCCCGAAACATGGGACTTTACTTTTTGTTCAGGACCCTCCTGGAAAATAAAATTTTGCTTTATGTTCAGGACTCTCCTTAAAAATTGGACATTACCTTCTGTTCAAGACACTCCTGAAAAATAAGATTTTAGTTTATATTCAGGAGCCTCCTAAAAAATGGAATTTTACTTTCTGTTCAGGACCCTCCAGAAAAATGGAAATTTAAATTCTATTTTGGACCCTCCTGAAAAATGGAAATTTACTTTTTGTTCAGT
The DNA here is from genome assembly GCA_030864225.1 of Capsicum baccatum var. pendulum. NCBI lineage: Eukaryota > Viridiplantae > Streptophyta > Magnoliopsida > Solanales > Solanaceae > Capsicum > Capsicum baccatum. Next base: position 17,554,512 of record CM061555.1, read on the forward strand.
ACCCTCCTGAAAGATGTGATATCACTTTTTGTTCAGAACCCTCCTGTAAAATGGGAATTTACTGTCTATTTGGGACCCTCCTAGAAAATAGGATTTTACCTTCTGTTCAAGACACTTCTAAAAAATGGGATTTTACCTTCTGTTCAGGAGCTTCCTAAAAAATGGGTTTATGATTTCTATTCAGGACCCTCCTTGAAAATGGGAATTCACTTTCTGCTTAGGACCCTCTTGAAAAATGGGAATTTACTTTCTATTTTAGACCCTCCTGACAAATGAAAATTTACTTTCTGTTCAGGACCCTCCTGAAAAATGGGGTTTTTACTTTCTGCTTAGGACCCTCCTAAAAATGGGAATTTACTTTCTGTTTTGGACTATCCTGAAAAATAAAAATTTTCTTTTCAGGACCCTTATGAAAAATAGGGTTTTACCTTCTGTTCAGAATCCTCCTAAAAAAGGGATTTTACCTTCTATTCAGGACCCTCTTGAAAAATAGGATTTTATCTTATGTTCAGGACCCTTCATAAAAATGGGATTTTACCTTCTGTTTAGGACCCTCCTAAAAAATGAGAATTTACCTTCAGTTCAGGACCCTCCTGATACATGGGATTTTACCTTCTGTCTAGGACCTTCCTGAAAAATAAGACTTTACTTTATGTTTAGGACCATTCAGAAAAATAGGATTTTACCTTTTGTTCAGGACCCTCATGAAAAATGGGATTTCATTTTATATTCAGGACCCTCCTAGAAAATAGGATTTTACTTTCTATTCAGGACCCTCTTGAAAAATGGGATTTTACTTTCTATTTAGGACTCTCCTGAAAAGTGGGATTTCACTTCTCCTGAAAAATGGGATTTTAATTTTTGTTCAGCACCCTATTGGAAAATGGGATTTTAGATTCTATTTAGGACCCTCCTGAAAAATGGGATGTGACTTTCTGTTCAGGATCTTCCTATGAAATGAGAATTTACTGTCTGTTCAGGACCATTCTGGAAAATAAGATTTCACTTTTTGTTCAACATCCGTCTAAAAAATAGGATTTTAACTTCTGTTCATGACCCTTATGAGAAATGGGATTTTACCTTCTGTTCAGGACCCTCCTGAAAAATGGGAATTTACTTTCTGTTCAGGACCCTCCTGAAAAATAAGAATTTACTTTCTATTTTGGACCCTCCTGAAAAATCAAAATTTACTTTCTGTTTAGTTACCTTCTAAAAAGTAGGGTTTTACCTTTTGTTCAGGACCCTCCTGAAAAATAGGATTTTAACTTTTGTTCAAGACCTTTTTGAAGCATAGGATTTTACCTTCATTTCATGACCCTTCTAAGAAGTTGGATTTTACCTTCTGTTTAGAACCCGCCTGAAAAATGGGATTTTACCTTCTGGTTAGGGTCCTCTTGAAAAATAGGATTTTAGCTATTTTAGCTTCTGTTCAGGACCCTCCTGAAAAATGAGATTTACCTTATGTTCTAGACTCTCCATAAAAATGGGATTTTACCTTCAGTTCAGGACCCTCATGAAATATTAGACTTTACTTTCTGTTCAGGACCGTCCTGGAAATAAAAATTTTCTTTATGTTCAGGACTTGCCTTAAAAATTGGACATTAACTTCTGTTCAGGACACTCCTGAAAAATAAGATTTTAGTTTATATTAAGGACCCTCCTAAAAAATGAAATTTTATTTTATGTTCAGGACCCTCCTGAAAAATAGAAATTTAAATTCTATTTTGGACTCTCCTGAAAAATGGAAATTTGCTTTCTATTCAGTACCCTCCTAAAAAATGGGATATCACTTTCTGTTCAGGACCCTCCTATAAAAAGGGAATTTACTGTCTGTTTAGGACCATCTTGGAAAATTTGATTTTTCCTTCTGTTTAAGACCCTTCTGAAAAATGGGATTTTACCTACTGTTCAGGACCTTCCTAAAAAATGGGATTATAATTTCTGTTCAGGACCCTCCTGGAAAATGGAAATTTACTTTCTGCTTAGGACCATCCAGAAAAATGGGAATTTACTTTCTATTTTGGACCCTCCTGAAAAATAAAAATTTACTTTCTGTTCAGGACCCTCCTAAAAAATGGGGTTTTTACTTTCTGCTTAGGACCCTCCTGAAAAATGGGGTTTTTACTTTCTGCTTAGGACCCTCCTGAAAAATGGGAATTTACTTTCTATTTTGGACCATCCTGAAAAATGAAAATTTAATTTCTGTTCAGGACCCTCCTGAAAAATGGGGTTTTACCTTCTGTTCAGGACCCTTCTTAAAAAAAGGATTTTACCTTCTATTCAGGACCCTCTTGAAAAATAGGATTTTATCTTATGTTCAGGACCCTCCATAAAAATAGAATTTTACCTTCTGTTTAGGACCTATCTAAAAAAAGGGAGCTTACCTTCTGTTCAGGACCCTCCTGAAAAATGGGACTGTACTTTCTGTCTAGGACCCTCAAAAAAAATTAGACTTTACTTTTTGTTTAGGACCCTCCTGGAAAATAAAAATTTACTTTATGTTCGGACTCTCCAGAAAGATGGGATATTACCTTTTGTTCAGGACCCTCATGAAAAATGGGATTTTATTTTATATTTAGGACCCTCCTTTAAAATAGGATTTTACTTTCTGTTCAGGACCCTTCTGAAAAATGGGATTTTACTTTCTATTCAGGACCCTCCTGAAAAGTGGGATTTCACTTCTCCTGAAAAATGACATTTTAATTTTTGTTCTGCACCCTATTGGAAAATGAGATTTTAATTTCTATTTAGGACCCTCCTAAAAAATAGGATGTGACTTTCTGTTGAGGATCCTCCTATAAAATGGGAATTTACTGTCTGTTTAGGACCCTTCTGGAAAATAATATTTCACTTTCTGTTCAAGTCCCGTCTAAAAAATAGGATTTTTACTTCTGTTCATGACCCTTATGAAAAATGGGATTTTACCTTCTGTACAGGACCCTCCTAAAAAATAGGAACTTACTCTCTGTTCAGGACCCTCCTGAAAAATGGTTTTTTATCTTCTATTCAGGACCCTCCTAAAAAATAAGATTTTAGCTTCTATTCAGGACCTTCCAGAAAAATACGATTTTACCTTCTGTTCAGCACCCTTCTGAAAAATGGGATTTTACCTTCTGCTCAGGATCCTCCTTAAAAATGGGATTTAATCTTCTGTTCAGGACCCTCCTAAAATATAGAATTTTACGTTTTGTTCAAGACCCACTGGTATAATGGGATTTTACTTTCGATTCTGGACCCTCCTATAAAATGGGAATTTACTTTCTATGTAGCACCCTGCTGGAAAATGGGGTTTTACTTCTTTTCAGGACTCTCCAGAAAAATGAGATTTTACCTTCTGTTCAGGACCCTCCTGAAAAATCGGATTTTACCTCCTTTTCAGGACCCTGCAGAAAAATAAGATTTTACTTGTTGGTCAGGACCCTCCTGAAAAATGAGACTTTACTTTTTGTTAAGTACCATCTTGCAAAATGGGATTTTAATTTCTGTTCATGACCTTCTTAAAAAATGGGATTTTAATTACTGTTCAGGACCCTCCGGAAAAATGGGATTTTACTTTCTATTTAGGACCCTCTAAAAAAATGGGATGTTACTTTCAGTTCAGGACCCACCTATAAAATGGGAATTTATTTTCTATTCAGGATACTTCTGAAAAATGGGATTTTACCATATGTTCAGGACCCTCCTAAGAAATGGGATTTTACCTTTTGTTCAGGACCCTCCTGAAAAATAGGATTTTACCTTCTGTTCATGACCCTCCTGAAAAATAGGATTTTACCTTCTATTTAGGAGCCTGCTAAAAAATGGCATTTTACCATATGTTCAGGACCCTTCATAAAAGTGGGATTTTACCTTCTGTTCAGGACCCTACTGAAAAATTGGACTTTACATTTTGTTCAAGACCCTTCTAAAAATGGGATTTTACCTTCTGTTCAGGACCCTCTTGAAAAATAGGATTTTTCGTTCTATTAAGAATCCACTGGAATAAAAGGATTTTAGCTTATGTTCAGGACCCTCTATAAAAATAGGATTTTACCTTCTATTTAGGACCTTTCTAAAAAAAAGGATTTTACCTTCTATTTAGGATCCTCCTGAAAAATGGGACTTTACTTTCCGTCTAGGACCCTCCTAAAAATTTGGACTTTACTTTATGTTTAGGACACTTCTGGAAAATGAAAATTTACTTTCTGTTCAGGACCCTCAAGAAAAATGGGATTTTACCTTTTGTTCAGGACCATCCTGAAAAATGGGATTTTATTTGATATTCTGGACGCTCCTAAAAAGTAGGATTTTACTTTCTATTCAGGACCCTCCTAAAAAATGGGATTTTACTTTCTGTCATGACCCTCCTGAAAAGTTGGATTTCACTTCTCCTAAAAATGGGATTTTACTTTCAGTTCTGGACCCTATTGGAAAATGGGATTTTACATTCTATTCAGGACCCTCCTGAAAAATGGGATGTGACTTTATGTTCAGGATCCTCCGATAAAATGGGAATTTACTGTCTGTTCAGGACGCTCTAGAAGAATGGGATATTACCTTCTGTTCAGGACCCCCCTTAAAAATGCGAATTTACTTTCTGTTTTGGACCCTCCGGAAAAATAGGAATTTACTTTTTGTTCAGGACCTTCCTGAAAAAAGGGTTTTACCTTCTATTGAGGACCCTCCTAAAAAATAGGATTTTACCTTATGTTCAGGACCTTCCTGAAAAATAAGTTTTTACCTTTATTTCAGGACCCTTCTGAGAAACAGGATTTTACTTTTGTTCAGAGCCCTCCATAAAATTGGGATTTTACCTTTTGTTCAGGACCCTCCTGAAAAATAGGATTTTACCTTCTGTTTAGGACCCACCTGGAAAATGGGATTTTATCTGATGTTCAGGACCCTCCATAAAAATGGGATTTTACCTTCTGTTCAGGACCCTCCTAAAAAATGGAACTTTACCTTCAGTTCAGGACGATGCTGCAAAATGGGACTTTACTTTCTGACTAGGACCCTTCTGAAAAATGGGACTTTACTTTCTGTCTAGGGCCCTCCTGAAAAATGGTTCTTTACTTTCTGTTGAGGACCCTCCTGGAAAATGGAAATTTTCTTTATGTTCAGGACCATCCGAAAAAAATGGGATTTAACATTCTGTTCAGGACCTTCCTAAAAAATGAGATTTCACTTTATATTCTGAACCCTCATGAAATATGGAAATTTACATTCTGCTCAGGACCATCCTGAAAAATGGGAATTTACTTTCTATTTTGGACCCTACTGAAAATTAGAAATTTACTTTCTGTTCAGGACCCTCCTGAAAAATGGGGTTTTACCTTCTCTTCAGGACCCTTCTGAAAAATAGGATTTTACCTTCTGTTGAGGACCTTCCTGAAAAATAAGATTTGCCTTCTATTTAGGACCCTTATGAGAAATGGAATTTTTCCTTCTGTTCAGAACCCTCCAGAAAAATGGGAGTTTACCTTCTGTTTAGGACCCACCTGAAAAATGGGATTTTATCTTATGTTCAGGACCCTCCATAAAAATGGTATTTTACCTTCAGTTCAGGACCCTCCTGAAAAATGGGACTTTACTTTCTGTCTAGGACCCTCTTGAATAATAGGACTTTACTTTCTGTCTAGTGCCCTCCTGAAAAATGGTACTTTACTTTCTTTTCAGGACCCTCCTGGAAAATGGAAATTTACTTCATGTTTAAGAACCTCCTGAAAAATGGGATTTGACATTCTGTTCAGGACCCTTCTAAGAAATGAGGTTTCACTTTATATTCTGAACCCTCATGAAATATGGAAATTTACTTTCTGCTAAGGACCCTTCTGAAAAATGAGAATTTAATTTCTATTTTGGACCCTTCTAAAAATTAGAAATTTACTTTTTGTTCAGGACCCTCCTGAAAAATGGGGTTTTACCTTCTGTTCAGGAACCTTCTGAAAAATGGGATTTTACCATTTGTTCAGGACCCTCCTGAAAAATTAGATTTTACCTTCTGTTCATGACCCTCTTGAAAAATAGGATTTCACCTTCTGTTCAGTACCCTCCTGAAAAATGGGATTTTATCTTATGTTCAGGACCCTCCATAAAAATAAGATTTTACCTTCTGTTCAGGACCCTCCTAAAAAATGGGACTTTACCTTCAGTTCAGGACACTTCTGAAAAATGGGACTTTACTTTCTGTCTAGGACCTTCCTGAAAAATTGAACTTTATCTTCTTTCCAGGACCCTCCTAAAAATTAGAACTTTACTTTCTCTTTAGGACCCTCTTGGAAAATAAAAATTTACTTTATGTTCAGGAAACTCGTGAAAAATGGGATTTTACATTCTGTTCAGGACCCTCCTGATAAATGAGATTTCACTTTATAATCTGGACCCACTTGGAATATGGGAATATACTGTCTGCTCAGGACCCTCCTGAAAAATAGGAATTTACTTTCTAATTTGGACCCTCCTGAAAAATAGGAATTTACTGTATGTTCAGGACCCTCCTGAAAAATGAGGTTTTACCTTCTGGTCAGGACCCTCCTAAAAAATGGGATTTTACCTTCTGTTCAGGAACCTCCTAAAAAATAAAATTTTACCTTTTGTTCAGGACCCTCCTGAAAAATAACGTTTTACCTACTGTTTAGGACCCTCCTGAAAAATAGGATTTTACCTTCTGTTCATGACCCTCCTGAAAAATAGGATTTTACCTTCTGTTTAGGACCCTGCTGAAAAATGGCATTTTACCTTATGTTCAGGACCCTTCATAAAAGTGGGATTCTACCTTCTGTTCAGGACCCTACTGAAAAATAGGACTTTACCTTCTGTTCAGGACCCTTCTTAAATGGGACTTCACTTAAAGTCGAGGACCCTCCTGATAAATGGGAATTGTCTTTCTGTTTTGGACCCTCCTGGAAAATAGAAATTTACTTTATGTTCAGGACTCCTGAAAATTATGATTTTACCTTCTGTTCAGGACCCTCCTGAAAAATGGGATTTCACTTTATATTCAGGACCCTCCTAAAAAAATGGTATTTTACTTTCTGCTCAGGACACTCCTGAAAAATGGAATTTTACTTTCTTTTCAGGACCCTCCTGAAAAATGAGATTTCACTCTATGTTCAGGAGCCTCCTGAAAAATGGGATTTTACCTTCTGTTCAGGACCCTTCTGGAAAATAAGATTTCACCATCTGTTCAAGACCAATCTAAAAAATAGGATTTTAACTTCTGTTCATGACCCTTATGAAAAATGCGATTTTACTTTCTTTTCAGGACCATCCAGAAAATTGGGATTTTACCTTTTGATCAGGACCCTCCTGAAAAATTGTAATTTACTTTCTGTTCAAGACCCTCTTGAAAAATGGGGTTTTACCTTCTATTCAGGACTCTTCTGAAAAATAGGATTTTACCTTCTATTTAGGACCCTCCTGAAATATGGGATTTTAATTTCTTTTCAGGACCCTCCGGAAAAATGGGATTTTACTTTCTATTTAGGACCCTCTAAAAAAATGGGATGTTACTTTCTGTTCAGGACCCTCATAAATAATAGGAATTAACTGTCAATTCAGAACCCTCCTAAAAATGGGATTTTACCATCTGTTCAGGATCCTCCTAAAAAATAGAATTTTACCTTATGTTCAGGACCTTCCTAAAAAAGGGATTTTACCTTCTGTTCTGGATCCATATGAAAAATGGTATTTTACTTTCTGTTCAGGACCTTCCTAAAAAATGGGAGTTTACCTACAGTTTAGGACCCTTCTAAAAAATCGGACTTTACTTTTTGTTTAAGACCCTTCTGAAAAATGGGACTTTACTTTCTGTCTAGGGCCCTCCTAAAAAATGGTACTTTACTTTTTGTTCAGGACTCTCTTGGAAAATGGAAATTTACTTAATGTTAGGACCCTCCTGAAAAATGGGATTTGACGTTCTGTTCAGGAACCTCCTGAAAAATGAGATTTCACATTATATTCTGAACTCTCCTGAAATATAGAAATTTACTTTCTGCTCAGGACCCTCCTGAAAAATGGGAATTTACCTTTTAGTTTGGAACCTTCTGAAAATTAGAAATTTTCTTTCTGTTTAGGATCTTCTAAAAAATAGGGTTTTACCTTCTCTTCAGGATCCTTCTGAAAAATAGGATTTTACCTTTTGTTCAGGACCTTCCTGAAAAATAAGATTTTACCTTCTGTTTAGGACCCTTATGAGAAATGGGATTTTTCCTTCTGTACAGAACCCTCAAGAAAAATGGGAGTTTACCTACAGTTTAGGACCCATCTGAAAAATGGGATTTTATCATATGTTCAGGACCCTTCATAAAAATGGTATTTTACCTTTAGTTCAGGATCCTCCTGAAAAATGGGACGTTACTTTCTGTCTAGGATCCTCCTGAAAAATAGGACTTTACTTTCTGTCTAGTGCCCTCCTGAAAAATGGTACTTTACTTTCTTTTCAGGACCCTCCTGGAAAATGGAAATTTACTTTATGTTTAGGAACCTCCTGAAAAATGGGATTTGACATTCTGTTCAGGACCCTTCTGAAAAATGAGGTTTCACTTTATTTTCTGAACCCTCATGAAATATGGAAATTTACTTTCTGCTAAGGACCCTCCTGAAAATTTAGAATTTAATTTCTATTCTGAACCCTCATGAAATATAGAAATTTACTTTTTGTTCAGGACCCTCCTGAAAAATAGGGTTTTACCTTCTCTACAGGACCCTTCTGAAAAATAGGATTTTACCTTTTGTTCGGGACCCTCCTGAAAAATAAGATTTTACCTTCTATTCATGACCCTCTTGAAAAATGGGATTTCACCTTCTTTTTAGTACCCTCCTGAAAAATGGGATTTTATCTTATGTTCAGGACCCTCCATAAAAATAAGATTTTACCTTCTGTTCAGGACCCTTATAAAAAATGGGACTTTATTTTCTTCCCAGGACCCTCCTAAAAAATAGAACTTTTCTTTTTGTTTAGGACCCTCTTGGAAAATGAAAATTTACTTTATATTCAGGACCCTCCTGAAAAATAGGATTTTACATTCTGTTCAGGACCCTATTGAAAAATGAGATTTCACTTTATATTCTGGACCCACCTGGAATATGGGAATTTACTGTCTGCTCAGGACCCTCCTGAAAAATGAGAATTTACTTTCTAATTTGGACCCTCCTGAAAAATAGGAATTTACATTCTGTTCAGGACCCTCCTGAAAAATGAGGTTTTACCTTCTCTTCAGGACCCTCCTAAAAAATGGGATTTTACCTTCTGTTCAGGAACCTCCTAAAAAATAAAATTTTACCTTTTGTTCAGGACCCTCCTGAAAAATGAGGTTTTACCTTCTTCTCAGGACCCTCCTGAAAAATGGGATTTTACCTTCTGTTCATGACCCTCCTGAAAAATAGGATTTTACCTTCTGTTTAGGACCCTGGTGAAAAATGGCATTTTACCTTAGGTTCAGGACCCTTCATAAAAGTTGGATTTTACCTTCTGTTCAGGACCCTACTGAAAAATTGGACTTTACCTTCTGTTCAGGACCATTCTAAAATGGAACTTTACTTTCTGTCGAGGACCCTCCTGATAATTGGGAATTGTCTTTCTATTTTGGACCCTCCTGGAAAATAGAAATTTACTTTATGTTCAGGACTCCTGAAAATTGTGATTTTACCTTCTGTTCAGGACCCTCCTGAAAAATGGGATTTCAATTTATATTCAGGACCCTCCTGAAAAAATGGTATTTTACTTTCTACTCAGGAGCCTCCTGAAAAATGGAATTTTACTTTCTTTTCAGGACCCTCCTGAAAAATGAGATTTCACTCTATCTTCAGGAGCCTTCTAAAAAATGGGATTTTAACTTCTGTTCAGGACCCTTGTGGAAAATAAGAATTCACCATCTGTTCAAGGCCAATCTAAAAAATAGGATTTTAACTTCTGTTCATGACCCTTATGAAAAATGCGATTTTACCTTCTTTTCAGGACCATGCAGAAAAATGGGATTTTACCTTTTGTTCAGGACCCTCCTGAAAAATGGGAATTTACTTTCTGTTTAAGCCCCTCTTGAAAAATGGGGTTTTACCCTCTATTCAGGACTCTCCTGAAAAATAGGATTTTACCTTCTATTTAGGACCCTCTTGAAAAATGGGTTTTTAATTTCTTTTCAGGACCCTCCGGAAAAATGGGATTACTTTCTATTTAGGACCCTCTAAAAAAATGGGATGTTACTTTCTGTTCAGGACCCTCATATAAAATAGGAATTAACTATGTATTCAGGACTCTCCTAAAAAATGGGATTTTACCTTCTGTTCAGTATCCTTCTAAAAAATAGAATTTTACCTTATGTTCAGGACCCTCCGAAAAAAGGGATTTTACCTTCTGTTCTGTATCCATATGAAAAATGAGATTTTACTTTCTGTTCAAGACCTTCCTAAAAAATGGGAGTTTACCTACAGTTCAGGACCCTTCTAAAAAATGGAACTTTACTTTTTGTTTAGGACCCTTCTGAAAAATGTGACTTTACTTTCTTTCTAGGGCCCTCCTAAAAAATGGTACTTTACTTTTTGTTCAGGACTCTCCTGGAAAATGGAAATTTACTTAATCTCCAGGACCCTCCTGAAAAATGGGATTTGACATTCTGTTCAGAAACCTCCTGAAAAATGAGATTTCACATTATATTCTGAACTCTCCTGAAATATGGAAATTGACTTTCTGCTCAGGACCCTCCTGAAAAATGGGAATTTACTTTTTAGTTTGGAACCTTTTGAAAATTAGAAATTTACTTTTTGTTCAGGATCCTCCTGAAAAATAGTGTTTTACCTTCTCTTCATTATCATTCTGAAAAATAGGATTTTACCTTCTGTTCAGGACCTTCCTGAAAAATAAGATTTTTCCTTCTGTTTAGGACCCTCCTGCAAAACAGAATTTTACCTTCTGTTTAGGACTTTTCAGAAAATTAGGATTTTATCTTATGTTCAGGACCCTCCTAAAAAATGGGACTTTACCTTCAGTTCAGGACATTTCTGAAAAATGGGACTTTACTTTCTGTCTAGGACCCTCCTGAAAAATGGTATTTTATTTTCTTTCCAAGACCCTCCTAAAAAATAGAACTTTATTTTCTGTTTATGACCCTCTTGGAAAATGAAAATTTACTTTATGTTCAGCACCTTACTGAAAAATTTAACATTCTTTTCAGGACCCTCCTGAAAAATGAGATTTCACTTTATATTCTGGACCCACCTGGAATATGGGAATTTACTGTCTTCTCAGGACCCTCCTGAAAAATGTGCATTTACTTTCTACTTTGGACCCTCCTGAAATATAGGAATTTAATTTTTGTTCAGGACCCTCCTGAAAAATGAGGTTTTACCTTCTCTTCAGGACCCTCCAATAAAATGAGATTTTACCTTCTGTTCAGGAACCTCCTAAAAAATAAAATTTTACCTTTTGTTAAGGACCCTCTTGAAAAAAGAGGTTTTACCTTCTGTTCAGGACCCTCCTGAAAAATGGGATTTTACCTTCTGTTCATGACCATCCTGAAAAATAGGATTATACCTTCTGTTTAGGACCCTGCTGAAAAATAGCATTTTACCTTATGTTCAGGACCCTTCATAAAAGTGGGATTTTACCTTCTGTTCAGGACCCTCCTGAAAAATTGGACTTTACCTTCTGTTCAGGACCCTTCCAAAATGGGACTTTACTTTTTGTCGAGGACCATCCTGATAAATGGGAATTGTCTTTCTATTTTGGACCCTCCTAGAAAATAGAAATTTACTTTATGTTCAGGACTCCTGAAAATTAGGATTTTACCTTCTGTTCAGGACCCTCCTGAAAAATGGGATTTCACTTTATATTCAGGACCCTCCTGAAAAAATGGTATTTTACTTTCTGCTCAAGACCCTCCTGAAAAATGGAATTTTACTTTCTTTTCAGGACCCTTCTGATAAATTAGATTTCACTCTATGTTCAGGAGCCTCCTGAAAAATGGGATTTTACCTTCTGTTCAGGGCCCTTTTGGAAAATATGATTTCACCATCTCTTCAAAACCAATATAAAAAATAGGATTTTAACTTCTGTTCATGACCCTTATGAAAAATTCGATTTTACCTTCTTTTCAGGACCATCCATAAAAATGGGATTTTACCTTTTCTTCAGGACCCTCCTAAAAAATGGGAATTTACTATCTGTTCAAGACCCTCTTGAAAAATGAGGTTTTACCTTCTATTCAGGATTCTCCTGAAAAATAGGATTTTACCTTCTATTTAGGA